>JBAMBO010001192.1:0-35581 GCA_037044535.1 Lordiphosa magnipectinata
CTTGGCTTATTTCTTGAGACGTGTTCTCGAGCTCATGAACTTCGCCTTCCTGCCCAGGATCCTTGTAATATGGGTCCTGGTGCGGTTCTGGATAGTATTCGCCTGAGGCGGGGCTCGATGGGGATGTGATTGATTCTAAATGATAGAGTCTTTGGGCTTTACGGAAAGGGTTTAAGTTGGAGTTGGCACTCGGACTTCGTTTGGTCCCGCCTGACTCCTCTTGACGTGAGTTGAAACCTGACCTGTAACTTTGCCCAGATTGGTTGGATTCATACTTAATAGCTGGTCTTGGTCCCTGAAATCTCTGCATACCCTGAGTGTTCCTGTCTGGATTGTAATTATAAGTTGGGTTCGTCTGTGCCCTGGTATTAAATTGGTGTGAAGGAGGGAATCTCGGTATGCTCATTGGGCGATAAGTTGGGTTGAAGTTTTGTTTAAATGTGGGCCCCGGTTGTGTTAGGTTTTGGGGTCCCACATTCTGCAACTCTAAACAAAGAGAGAACGCTTCTGGTAAATCCTTGGGTTTGCGAATCACCAATAACCTGGCGGCGTCGCCGCTGAGTCCCCTTACGAAAACATCTAATGCCTTGCCCCTTTGAGCGTCAATTAAGGCGTTCATCACTTCTGCAGGGTAGTTCGCACCTTTCAGTCTGTTCGTGATAAGTGAAATATGGTTATTGATTTGCATGTAGAAATCTTCCACTTTCCTGTTGCTTTGGGTCATCTGGCTTAGTTCGTACTCTAGAGTACGGACATCTCGTTTGTCAGCATAATACAATGCCAAGACTCGCTTGACCTCCGGCCAGTCGTCGTCCTGCACATTATAAGAAATGAGCGCCAAATCGGCGTTTCCTCTAATCTTTTGCCTAATGTGCACGAGAATGGATCTGTATAGAGGCCTGTCCCTAACGAGTTGGTAATCATTTACTATAGACTGCGCCCTATTAACCCAAGAGATGTACCTGTCGACCTCACCCTCGAATGTCTGGAGTTCCTTGACGCAATCCGGTAAGATTGAAGCTTCCTTCAAGTCATACTCATTGCGTGGGCGCGTTAGTGGTAGCGGTATTTCTGCCACGGGGTTGCGTTGCTCATAATCCGTTTCTAGGGTACTGACTCTAGTTCCAGTCTTCCTAATCTCGTCTTTCATTGCTACCATTTGAGTCGTCAGTGACGCGATTGTAGCATCTAGCCTGTTTAAGACCTCCTTCATTTCCTCCATTTTCCCCTTTTTTTCTTCTATCTACCTCCAAAATACAAGACTCCTGTTCCGTTACTCGCAAGAAGATAGTAGGCGCTTGTCTTAAAATTTGTTCGGTTTCTTTTTTCTTTTTACTCTTCTTTTTTGTGCAACTAACGGGAAATGGAAAAGGAAAAAAATCGTTTCACTCACCCTTTTGTACCGCTGTGTGTATACAGTCTGTGTGTGTGTTGGTGTAGAGCCGGTTCGAATTCTTACAGGATTCTGAAATGGAAACATAATTAGTATTTGTCTTTAATTTTTACCTTTTTATTTCTCCCTAGTGCGCTATGTGATGAAAGTGATTTTAATGCAAGTGTTTTCGTTCTTAACCTAGCTTGTTGATTCGGCACTGGGCGCGGTGGTCCGTATTAATCCGTTTTAGCATTTCGCCTACTAAGGTACGGATATACACACAATCCACTAGGCAGCTTTTTTTGAATGCATTCCACATTTCTTAGCCTTTCTAGTAGACTGCCACACGCCACTTTTCCGTTTAATCATTTCTTTGTATTTACACTTTTTATTTTTATTTTTTGATAACTGCAACTATGTAGCGCTCGCGAATTAGCTACCCACTATGCGCGTGGACTAATCGCCGCAGCGTGTTATTGCTTCTTTTATTTGATCGCAGCTTGTTTTACGCCCGCGAATAAGCCAACCTTAAGGTGCGTGGACAAATCGCCGCGGCGGGTTCACTGACTTTATTTAATTATTACAACATTTGCGCCCGTGGGGAATGCCAGCTCTGAAAGGCGGCATCCTCACCGCGGCGGGTAATTGTATTTCATTCATTCTTAATTTATTCATTTTTAATTTATTTTAAAATACCTTTTAGTATTTGTTAGCTTTTTATACCCTTGCAAAGGGTATTATAATTTTGCCCAGAAGTTTGCAACGCATAGAAATATTCATTTCCGACCCCATAAACTATATATATTCTTGATCGGGGCGACGAGCTGAGTCGATTGAGCTTTGTCCGTCCGTCTGTCTGTCTGTCTGTCTGTCCGTCTGTCTGTCCGTCTGTCTGTCCGTCTGTCTGTCCGTCTGTCCGTCTGTTTCTACGCAAACTAGTCTCTCAGTTTTAAAGCTATCGAGCTGAAATTTTGCACAGAGTCTTCTTTTTACTGCACGCTGCTAATATGTCGGAACCGACCGGATCGGATGACTATATCTTATAGCTGCCATAGGAACCATCGGTCAAAAAATGGGTCTTAGTGAGAAAAACTTTTTTGTTTTCAATGTTAGCGGCCTTAAACTCGGCCATTATTAATATTATATGCTATCAAACAGATTTGCAGATTTTTGGTCAAGATCGGATGACTATATCTTATAGCTGTCATAGGAACCATCGGTCGGAAAATGGGTCTTAGTAAGAAAAACTTGTTTGTTTTCAGTGCTAGCGTCATAAAACTCTGCCATAATTAATATTATACGTTTTCAAACAGATTTGCAAATTTTGGTCAAAATCGGATGACTATAACATATAGCTGCCATAGAACCGATCGGTCGGAAAATGGGTCTTAGTGAAAAAAACTTTTTTGTTTTCAAGTAAATCGTTCTTAAAGTCGGTGATTCTCAATATTAAACGCTTTCAAAATAATTTGAAAAAGTTGATCGACATCGGGTAACTATATCTTATGGTTGTCATAGGACCGATCAGTCGGAAAATGTGTCTTAGTGACGAAAAACTTTTCTGTTTTAAATTTTATCTTTCTTAAACTTCGCGATAGTTAATTTGATATGTTTTCAAAAAGATTCGCGAAATTTGGTCGAAATCAGATGTTTATCTGTCGGAAAATGGGTTTTAGTTAAAATTTTTATAGATTTTTATGTTCTTAAACTCTGACATTTCAAAAACAGCATTTGCAAGGGTATACAAACTTCGGCACAGACGAAGTTAGCTTGGCCTTCTCGTTTTTGTTTTCACTTGCACTGGCACTCATCACATAACGCCATAAAAAAATAAAAAAATTTGCTTTTCTTTTGTAGGGTGTATCTGGAAGATACGTAGGTTCCACTTTCGTGAGAAAGTGTAACCCGCTCGGGCGCCAGTTATGGCCGGACATGGCCAGTGAGGGAATAATCCTCAGATATTACCTGATTATTGAGATTTCCATTAAGTTTCCAATGATTTCCAATCGTTTAACGTTATAAAAGTATTTTATTAATCCACAAGTTGTGTGCATTCGGTTTTGGGGTACAAAGAGAATTAATTCTAACTTATTCTACAAGTGGTCGGTTGACCAAGCTGCAGCCCCAGAGTCCCGCGGCGTCGGCACATTTCGGTGCCGGCAGAGCAGCAAGAATCCCGTGGCGTCAGCATATATCGGTGCCGGCAGAGGGCAGCGGATATTGTGCAACTGCCAGCGGCGGTTGTATTTGGTCCGCCACTTGTTGTTGTAACCGGACGCTAGCGCTGCAGTTTCACTTAGGTTGGTCGAGGGGTGGGGGGTGCATGACGAGCGAGCGTGGTTTTAGCTGAGACAGCTAACGGACGGTCAGCGCCCTCCGTTACTATGTTGCTGTTGCTGCTGGTATGAGAGTCGTGGATGTCGTGCGAAGGGGTGAAGGGGAGGGGGCGCTGGCTGGTGTTAACTTATATGTATGTACATATATGTATAAATGCTCGCATCCAAGATTTTTCACAAATTTAAATTTATGTGTATGTAATTGGATTTGGTTTTAGTTTAATTTGCATGCAAAATGATCAAATGCCAAATAAATTTTGAACCACTCTACTAATGTTTGTACCAGTGTACAAACAGATGTATGTATGTATGTATGTATGTGTGTGCATTTAATTATGCCAGTATGTTTATGTTTTATGCACAACACCGTCATACACATTTGCTTGGATTTGTTCACAATTTATTTGCATTTATTTGTTGTTCAGACTTCCCTGGTTATATTGGTAATCCATGTGTAATCCAATTACTCCACACCAAACGCCAATCCAGTGAATCCAAATCAAATAAATCAAAGCCAAACCACGAATCCAAAGTCCAAATCAAAGTCAGTCCAGTCCGGGGGCGCCAAAAAATGTCCAGCCAAAAAGTACCAATTGTTGGGGCTGGATTTCGTAATGATCCTTTTCAAGGATCCTCGACAACTTGTTCGTTTTGAACCTGTACACTGACCACAAGAATGATAACCGCACGCTTTCAGCTCAATTTCGTAAGTGATTTTTAATGGACAAAGGGACTAAAGTCAGCGAGCGCTAGCAATGGCTCGTGCCTATGTACATTAGTGTGTGTGACTTTAGATAACAAAAGATAATGAGAGCAAGATGCAAAGAGCGAACAGTTAAATTTAAGAGATTAATCTGGATTTCATATGAACTTCATTACACTTAAAGATAATTCAAACTTAACTATATAGCTTAAATTAATTATCAATTAATACTTCATGAAATGACGAAACACTCTTCACAAATTGAACAAGCAACTCACTAGCGAGTTTACCTCCAGTGCTGAGATGCTTAGTCAATTTAAGTTTGAGTCCCCGCCCTCGCGTCAGCTGGAGCGTCAGTTTTTAGAACTGCCACCTCCCGTTGGCGGCAAGTCGTCTGAACCTACTTCTTCGTTGCACCGTTCCCCAATTGAACCGCCTGAACCTGTTGCCAGTGTTTCGATTCCTTCTCAGCCTCCACTTCTAACTGTGATTGCACCACGCAAGCAAGTTTTTGTGTCTAGGTTGTCCCCTGAAACTACTTGCGAGAAAATTGCCGCGTATATTGCGAGCAAATCCTCAGCAAGTGTTTCGATTACAAAGTTTAATTTGGCCAACCTCGTGATGTAGTTTCCTTCAACATAAGTGTTCCAGCTGAAGCATTTCCCATCATATGGAACCCAGAATTTTGGCTGCCAGATATGATTGTCCTTGAGTTAAGGCAAAAAAATCGAGTTAGGCCAACGCCCGTCAGCTTGCCCTCTTTTAGTATATCCTCCAATGTAGGGTCTAGTTCAAAAAACTAGTTCTGTCCCTCAGTCCGCATATAGCCTATCAGAATGTTAGGGGTCTGTTATTCAAACTTTCTACCTTGTTCTTGAATAGTGCTTCATTTGAGTTTGACATTATTGCATTCTCAGAAACTTGGTTGAACCCATCAATCTCTGATTGTGAAATTTTATCAAATGACTTTTTTATCTATCGACATGATCGACCTACTCGCAGAGGTGGAGGTGTACTGATCGCAGTCAAAACTAACCACCGTTCGGAATTAATTCCATTAAATCTGCCTGATGGTGTTGAATTTGTTGGCGTAAAGGTATCTTTTCCTTCCTCTTCTTTATATAAGTTAACAACCCGCTGTCGCCCTTCCAACCGTCAACTTCCCCGCCATTCCCTCATGACCCCACAGCATAAGATTGCAGCGCCAAGCACTTCCACAACAATGTGCTGGCCAACAACAACCAATTGAGCTGATCAAGTTGCAGCGTAAGCGGCAACAATGTGCCGGCTACGCAACGCAAACAAACGGATGTGGCGAAACGACTGCAACGATTGCTGACTCAGCGCCAACGGGCGCGCACCGAAATATGATGACGTCGCGGGACTCTGGGGCAGCAGCTTGGTCAACCGACCACTTGTAGAATAAGTTAGATTTAATTCTCTTTGTACCCCAAAAGCGAATGCACACGACTTGTGGATTAATAAAATAATTTTATAACGTTAACCGATTGGAAATCATTGGAACCTTGATGGAATTCACGATAATAAGGTAAACTCTGAGGGATGCTCCCTCGCCGGCCATCGGTCGGCCGTAACTTATATCACTTGTTCTTATATCCCTCCTTCTTCCGATATTCAAGTTTATATGCATCATATAGCTTGTATAAAAGATGTTTGTGCCCAATTACGAGACATTGACTCAATGGTTGTTGTACCTTTTACCTTTTTCTATGATTCCATTAATTCTCTCTTAGATATTTGTATTCCTAATAGCGCTCCCTCTCCAGCGTCCATTAATCCACCTTGGTACTGTCCTAGGCTTTCTAATTTGAAAAATATTAAGTCTAGATGCTTCAAAAAGTATAAACGTACTGGTTCTGTTGTTGACTTTTCTCAATACTCAATAGCAAAATCGAACTTTACACTTTTTAATTCTGAGTGCTATAAGAAATATCTTGCCCGATGCAAAATTCAATTTGCAGAGGACCCAAAACAATTCTATAGCTTTGTCAACTCTAAGCGTAGATCCTCTTCTTTACCTTCTTCTTTTTTTCTTGGTGACCAAAAGGCTAACGATGACTCCACTGCCGTTGACCTATTCGCGGACTTCTTCCAATCAACTTATTCCTCTGCCCGTTTTACCAATACTTCTTATCCTTATAACATTCCTTCTTCCAACTCGATATGTGCTCCCTCAATTTCAGAAAGCTCCTTGCTTTCATATTTGAAATCACTTAAATCCTCATACTCCCCTGGGCCTGACAACATTCCCAGTTGCGTGCTTAAAGAGTGTTGTTTTTCCTTATGCAGTCCTTTGCTTAAGCTTTTTAATCTATCTCTAGAATCTACTGTGTTTCCGAATCTTTGGAAAGAATCTTATATCATTCCTCTTCACAAAAAGGGAGGAAAATCTGATATATCCAATTATAGGGGTATAGCCAAGCTTTCCGCTATTCCAAAATTATTTGAACAGATTCTAACCTCATCCTTACAGCACTATTGTAAATCGATTTTATCACCTTTCCAGCATGGATTTACAAAGCGTCGGTCAACTACGACCAATTTGCTTGAATTTACCTCAATGGTTAACGATGGATTCCTTTTAAAAAATCAAACTGATGTCATCTACACCGACTTCAGTAAAGCATTTGATTCTGTGAACCACGATATTCTCCTCTTTAAGCTTGATCGTTTAGGATTTCCTTCCTCTTTTCTGCTTTGGATTTCGTCCTATTTAAAAGATAGAACTCAAAAAGTTCTGCTTCGCTCTAATACTTCAAAGCCTGTCTTTGTCACTTCTGGTGTGCCACAAGGCAGCCACCTCGGCCCTTTGTGATACTCTGTACCGAAGGTACACAGAGTATATTAAGTGTGTGCAAAAGTATGTAACAGGGAGAAGGAATCGTTTCCGACCCTATAAAGTATATATATTCTTGATCAGCATCAACAGCCGAGTCGATAAAGCCATGTCCGTCTGTCTGTCTGTCCGTCTGTCTGTCTGTCTGTCCGTCCGTCTGAACGAAGAGATCTCAGAGATGGTCAGAGATAGAGGTTTGACATGTCTGGGGCATATATTTCTGATACTTGCAGGCAGCTCCAGTTTATTTTCAATGTTTGCCACGCCCCCTCCCGCCCCCGCAATTTGGAACGAACGTCAGATCTCCTACAGATGGTGAGAGATAGATGGTTTGTACCTTGTAAGGGACATAAATTATCTTATCGACTTGCTGAAGGCATGATCAAGATCGGATGAACGATACTCAAGTTATGAGCAAAAAACGGCCAGTAAACACCCACCATCCCCCTCCACCCGCCATCAAAGCATTCTATTGAACGGCAAGCTTAGTGAGAGAAAGAGAGAGAGTGAAACTTCAGATGAGCGCGTCTAACTCGTGAGCAGATGCGAGCTGCGACGCTAAGGGTACAGAGTATCGTTCATAGTCGGGCTTGACCGACTTGTCAATCAAGAATTTATTAATCGATTTGCTGAAGGAATGATAAAGATCGGATGAACGATACTCAAGCTATGGGCAAAAAACGGCCAGTTAACACCTCCCACCCCCTCCCCCCCCACCAACAACCACAGCAACATACCCTAACCGTTCAACACAGGCAATCTTAGTGCGAGAGAGAAAGAGAGAGAGAGAGAGAGAAACTTAGAGAGCGCACCGCGTTGTGCGCGGGGTGGTAACTGGCCGTTTGACTCCTGAGCAAATGCGAGTGTAAGGCTACAGAGTATGTTATAGTCGGGCTTGACCGACTTTCTTTCTTGTTTTTTACTCTTTTTATTAATGATCTCCCCACAATATTGTCTTACTCTCGGATACTTATGTACGCCGAAGATGTAAAACTTATTTTATCTTTCAACGACCCGACGCATTCCATCAGACTGCAAGATGATTTAAACTCCTTGCAGTCCTGGTGCTTGATTAATCAATTACACCTTAATTGCTCCAAGTGCATGTTTATGACTTTCCATCGTTGCAAACCTTCGCTGGCTACCTATACGATTGGCAATGAACCCTTGGAACGAATATCTACAGTCGTTGATCTTGGAGTTCTTTTTGACCCAAAATTGAGTTTTAATCCTCATATCTCCTCTATTGTTAATAGGGCGAAAGGTGTACTTGGATTCATTAAACGTTGGTCGAAGGAATTTAATGATCCATATACCACAAAGCTTCTGTATACTGCTCTAGTTCGCCCTGTACTTGAATACTGCTCGTCCGTCTGGTGTCCGCAATATAAAAAGTATATCGATCGAATTGAATCAGTTCAAAAGCAATTCTTGCTTTTTGCCCTACGTGGCTTAAATTGGGACCCTAACCTTCGTTTACCAACGTACTCCAGCAGACTTTTGCTTATTGACCTTCCTTCGTTAGCTAACAGTAGAACAGTCTTAGGTGGTTCTTTTCTTCATAAGCTAATTATCGGTGATGTAGACTCTTCTTCCTTCCTTTCCATTCCTTCTAGGCCAACTAGAAACTATTTTCCTTTTATCTTGTCTAGATGCACAACTGATTATGCCCAGCATAATCGATTTCGTGTTTTATGTAAGAATTACAATGATCTCAATCACCTGCTCTCAACAGAACTCTCTCTCTTCTCTCTAAAAACGTCTCTCTATAATTGTTGATTCGACTTCGGGTGAACTTTGCGAATAAAACGCCGCCAGGCTTCCAAACACACCTCCAAACAAACACACGCTCAACTGAATGATCCACAATGTGTATTTATTATTTGGTAAAGGAATAGTATGCGGTATGATGATGTATCATGGGGTTTTATCTCCTATAAAACAATATTTATGCATTTAAAGGTTAACAAATTAATCTTTTCTTTTCACTTACGCTTCGTCGCGTTCTGCCCTCTTCTCAGTTCAATCGTCGAATGCTCAAACCGATCGAAACAATCGACGAGGGCGCTTATCGATATACTAAACAATAGGGTTGCCACTAAAGGCTAAACAATAGGGTTGCCACTAGGCATCAAAGTCGTTAACAAAACGATATTTCAAATTCAAACTCAAATTCTTAAATTACTAGATTTCTTCACAACATCCGACTGGATGGATCAACTTCTTCTTCTGGATGTGGTGTCTGGCTGGAATTAGAAGTGCCTAAAAGAAAATGGTTAGGTGTTAATGGCTCATCTGTAGGCGAATCTAGTGCTATGTGTGTAAGCGGCCTTGCATTCACTATGTTCTCCGCACCACACATTAATCCATACAGCACATCCTCTTTTAAACTTCGACTCAACATGGCATGTCCCATAGCTCTCTTCACGCTGCGCACGAGTCGTTCCCAGCAGCCACCAGCATGCGGATTCATAGGGCAATTAAAAAGCCACTCAATTTCCTCGTTTGCTAATTCCGCAGCAATTTTATATTGGTCCATTTCAATTAACTGACGTTTCAGCTCTCTATTCGCACCTACAAACTTAGTGCCATTATCCGACCGAAATCTTTTCGGTTTCCCACGACGCGCCATGAAGTTACGAATAACTCTAATGCAAGTGTCTGCACTCAGATCCTTTGCAATTTCAAGATGAATTGCTCTAACGGTTAGGCAAGTAAAAATGCAAATCCACCGTTTTTCTGTGGATCTTCCTCTTGTCACAGAAAACGGCCCCATGTAGTCAACGCCAACGTAAGTAAACGGTCGTACGTATGGAGTAAGCCTGTCAGCGGGTAGCTGTCCCATTAGTGGTGCACATGGTCTTGACAGAGCCTAGATACTCGGCGCACTTGTTCACGGCAATGTGGTATCCAATATCGTCTACGAATTTCAGCTATAACCGTACTCTCATTCTGATGTTTCCAGTCCCGGTGGTATTTCTCCACTATCAAATTCGTCACATAATGTCGTTGCGGCATAATTATTGGCCGTTTTGTTTCTTCATTTACTGCTTCTGCATTATTTATCCTTCCGTTCCGATTCCAAATGGGTCAAATATGGACATAACAATTTTCAAGACTTCTCTCTTTGTTGGAGTCCTATTGGGAGTAAACAAAGACTTATCGATTTTTGCAAATGACAGCGTGAACCCAAACTCGTCAGTTAGCGTATGCCAGTGCATACCTAACACCTTTTGAAAATGCTTCGTGGCGTCTTTGTCTAAGTTTACGATGTCAGCAGACCTTTTCTCGGCAAATGCTTCATTACAAGTCTTAGAGTTAGGTACAAATTGTCTGAGCTCGAATCCGCCCTCCTTGTGAATCCTGATTACCAGCTCGGAAACTCTCACTGCTTCTTCTTCGGTGGAAAAACAGTGCACATAGTCATCCACATAATGGTTCCTTAAGATAGCATCAGCTGCTTCTGGATATGTGTCCTTGTATATCTGTGCATTGAAATGTGAACACTTTGCTCCGAAAGTCATAACAACCATCTGATATACCTTCAGCGATCTTCTAATCGGATTTTAACCTGGTGAAACATTTCTCTAATGTCTGCGCATATTCCAAATTTCTTTTGTCGAAACTTCATCAGTACGTGGCTCAACAGCTGTACATTATCAGGCCCGCTCATTAAGGCCGAGTTAAGTGAAACTTCTGCAGCGGCATAAAAAACTATCCTAAGCTTGCCAGGCTTGTTTGGATTGACAACTCCAAAATGAGGCAGAAACCAATTCTTATCCGATTTATCATCAAGTTCGTCCTGCGATACCTCTTCCATGTATCCTTTTCTTTCATATTCAGACATAATTCGAAAGTATTCCTTATGATATTCTGGTTCGCGTTGAAATTTGCGTTCTATGGATAGTTGCCTTCTGATTGCCATTTCCTTGCTATCTGGTAAAGCGATGTCGTCACATCTCCATAGCAATCTAGTTTCGTACCGTTTTCCAACTCGGTTTGTTGTCTCTTGTAGCATCTTGTTCGAACGCTCTTCTTCATTCCCTTTGTGAGCCACTTTAGATTTTTGTGCGCCCATTTCAGAATTTACAATATAATCTTTAATTAGCTTATCAATGATTAAATCCTTCTCAGGGCCAATTAAGAAAACTCCATTAAATTCATCTGAGTCTCCGGCGTTACATTTGCCATAGCATACCCAGCCAAGCTTGGTAACAGCTACAATCGGACCATCGCATACAACCGAACGGGTTGATTCTGGCACTCCTAAGTGCGCGTTGTCCAAACCAATCAGGATCTCGGGAACAACGTTGACATAGCTGTGTACAGGTATCGTTGCCAAGTGCCGATATCTTGAGCGCAATTCCGATACGTTAACAGATTGCATCGGCAACTGTAGGTTCTTTATTGTGCGAACACCCTTCAAAGTATGAATAGCTACATTTTCGCCGCCTGATATGCCAATATCAAAGCGACTTGTAGTCTCGGACACTCTTCTGTTTCCGAACCATTGTAGTGTAAGGTTCTCTTTGGGCCCACTTAAGCCCAAAGTAGGGTGGAAATACGGGTTTAAGCACAGTTTTGGGGGTGGGGGTTCCGGTTCAGTGATTTTGGGGTGGGGTAATTAGCATAATTAACCCATTAATTAGGTCATTAATGTGACAGGTGGGGTAATTAGGGGGTAATTTATGGGGTAAAAACCCATTAATTAGGTCATTAATCTGACAGGTGGGGTAATTAGGGGATAATTTATGGGGTAAAAACCCATTAATTATGTAGGATTAGGGGGTTGGGGTGCCCTAATTAGCATTCAGGGGTCATTAATTATGCAGGATTAGGGGTTGGGGTGCCCTAATTAGCATTCAGGGGTCATTAATTTCGTCAGGGTAGGGGTGCGGTTGACCTAATTAGGTTAAAAGGGTCATTAATTATGCGTGAGTAGGGGGTGGGAGCGCGCGCATGCATGAACATGTTCATGTCAGGTGGGGTGTGGTGATCACGCATGCATGTAGGTTGATCTAGTTAGCTGTCAGGGGAGGGTGGTTTGGTTGTGCGCATGCGCGCCAATCAAGGGTGGGTTGATATTTGTAAAGAACTGAGTACAGGTGGGGTGTGGTGATCACGCATGCATGTAGGTTGACCTAGTTAGCTGTCAGGGGAGGGTGGTTTGGTTGTGCGCATGCGCGCCTACATGTATACCATGACGCATGCGCGCCAACCAAGGGTGGGTTGATATTTGCATAGAAATGAGTGCAGGTGGGGTCTGGTGCCCACGCAGCTCAGGGTGGTCACGCATGCGTGTCAGGTTGTCTCCATTAAGATGTCAAATTAGTGGTTAGTTTATTAGGGTCCATAGGGATCCATTAAGATGTCAACTTAGGGACTAGTTTATTAGGGATAGAATTCATTAAGATGACAACTTAGGCTAGTTTATTAGGGATAGAATAGGGTACCCACGAGTGGTGGTGGTGGTTGGATGAAATGTCAGTTAAATATCTCCACCTCCTCAACGGACCGTCAGGGGTTGGAGTTGCACCTATTTGATTGTGCGTGTTTGTTGGTTGTTATGTGCGTGCCTGAGAGGGAGTGGGTGGGGGAAGTTATTTAGTGAGCTAAATAGCTACCCCTCCCACTCTTTTCACGCGTGTGCGCCAACGGTCTGATCATTCCCCGTAAGGGTTGGTTTGTGAGGGTGCGCACGCGTGAAAGTTGACCTAGTTATCGGTAGGGGAGAGTAGGGGTAGGGGCGCATGCACGTTTATGGCAGACTGCACAGGGCGTGATTGTTGGTCGGAGTTGAGGCTTAACCTAGTTATCGGTAGGGGAGAGTAGGGGTGGGGGCGCATGCACGTCGTCGGAGTTGAGGGTTGATCCCTCCCACCCATACTCTGTTCAAGCGGCATGCGGAAGCAGCCGTTACGCAGAGGCCTGGTAGCGGTGGGGAGGTCAATCTTAAAACCTCGCATGTCAGCTAATATCCAAATACATCCAACCCCCACCCATGGGCGGTTGCGCCTGCGTGAGTGGTGTTGGTTGGATGTATTGAAATGCCAACTAATATGGAAATACATCCAACCCCACCCACACTCTGTTCATGCGGCATGCTCAAGCAGTCGTTATGCAGAGGCCTATTAGGGGTGGGGACAACAGGTTTGAGATCCACCCTCACTTGTCATGTGTGTGTGCTGGCATGCGCCAGCAGTTTGTAACAACCCAAATACGAGGTTGCGCCTGCGTGAGTGGTGGTGGTTGATTGTATTGAAATGTCAGTTAAATATCTCCAACTCCTCAACGGACCGTCAGGGTTTGATGTAGTTGTTGCACCTGTTTGATTGTGAGTGTTTGTTGTTAACGGTCTGATCATTCCTCGTCAGGGTTGGGGTTGGTTTTGGTAGGTTGATTTGTCCCAGACCTGATCTCATCGCTGGGCATGGTGACAAATTTCAACCCCAAACCTACCACTTGTTGCTAGATCAGAGTTGACATTAGAAAATGGAAAAGTGATGGTTAAAATATGTTACAGACTTTTAACCTGTTTTAGCTTAATATCTCCCACTCCTCATCCCTCGTCAGGTTTGATGTTTTCTGAGCTATTGGGTCACTTACTTAGCAGGTCTCAACTCATGGGTTGGTTTCACAAATAGATCACACATCCTGAGCTGATCTGATAGCTATACCTTTGTTGTAGCTGGTGTTGCACCTGGTCGTAGAGCTGGTGCTGGTTTTGTAGAAAATTAAATAAAATGATATTCACATATCTCCCACCCTCCTCCTCCTTCTACTCCACAACATAGCTGTTTATTTGAATGTTTGTTGCATATATTAAAAGAGGTCTACTATGTCCTCACTCATTTGAAAATTGAAAATACAAGAAAGTTTCCTATAAATTATAGAAGGTTATGCATTGGAGCGTTAAAATGTTAGTTAAATATCTCCACCTCCTCCAATTTGGTGATCCTAGCACCATTGGCAACTGTTGCAGCTGTGTTTAGACGCATGTTGATTATATATTAAGAGTGGGCTACCTTGTCTTGTCTTCTAAACCTCATTTGAAAATTTAATGAAATAATAGTCAAATATCTCCCACCCCTCCTCCTCCTCCTCCTCATCCTACACAACGTTCCTTTGGGGTGGTTTGTTTGGGTCATGTGCACGACCGTAAAAGTTTGGTCTCCTAAATATCAGGTTGGTGCTGCTGCCATGCGCCAGCAGTTTGTTCTCCTAAATACGAGGTTGCGCCTGCGTGAGAAGTAGGGTAGGCAAAGCTTGATTAGGTCAGAGTTAACATTAGAAAATTGAAAAAAACGAGGGTTGTTGATGCCGAAAACCTGCTAGCTGTTAACAGGTGTTAGGTCAGAGTTGACATTAGAAAATTTTAAATCGAGGGTTGTTGATGTTGGATACCTGATACCTGTGTTTTCATGTAGTTGGTCTACTATGTGTTGACTGTTTAGCCTCATATGAAAATTGAAGAAAATGATATTCAATTATCTCTCAACCCTCCTCCTCCTTCTACTCCACAATGTACAAGTTTGTTAAGACGATTCTTAGGGTGAGTTTGAAGACAATAGAAAATTGAAAAACGAGATAATTTTTTGTTTTTGGGTGAGTTTTGATTTCTTTATCAAATTAAAAAGAACGCCTCTGATTACGCCTGCGTGAGTGTTGGTGGTTGTGTGAGAGCATTGAGGCATTAAATGTTTTCACTAATCACCGACCTAATTGTCATACTTGGGTGCTCAGGTGTGAGAGGTGAGGGGTGGGGAGTGCTCAGGTGTGCGGGTGTTAGGGGTAGGTCTAACAATGAGTCCATCTATTTTAGATCAGTTAACGAAAACCCGGAACGTACTGAAAAGAAAATTCGATGATCTTAAGCAAATAAAAATCGAAGCTTCTTCCACACTCACCTACATCGAGCACTTTCCCATCATCACTGTCAAAACTGTCAAACAACAATTTGCGACGGTCTAACCATACAGAACGAGCTATGTCAAAAAGGCATGAACCTCGGGCTCGATCGGGTCTCCTAACCCATGATCCAAAGCGCCCACTCTTCAGTCAAACTCCGCCTGTTAGACCACTACAATAACATTTTAATTTAAATTTATTTTGTAAGAAAGTGTAATAATTTTGAAATCACTTCAAAAAGTGTATGGATAGAATATTTTAATTTATATTCACTTAAAAAATTGTGAGTTTTTGAATCGATTCACTCGCGTAGTTTAATATATTTATCCATAAGTTTTAAAGCCTCTGCTTGACGTCGCAAGATGTAACAACAGTGACATGTATATGGTCCTTCGGTTGCATCCTCTTTGCTGCAGACACACGACTCCAAATGTTTTCCAAACTGTGATAAAACCACTTTTTAGTTTTCACACTCTTGAAAAAACGATTTGATCCCAATCAGATGGTCAGCATGCTCACTAAAAAGCATATCATTGAACGCCCTTAAAAATTCATTAATTTTATTGCACATCAGTACCAACAACATACTCAGACTGAATTAATGTTTTCTTCATTTTAAACTCATTCAGTTGTAGATCTGTACTAGTCGGCCAGCTAGTAAGTCTCTATGGCTTGAGCGATTTGGTTTATAAGGTGCTTAGCGAGCAGGAGGCCCTTAATGAGAAAACTGCAATACCCTTGATAGAGTTTATACTAAAACTGGATAAGAAAATGGTTGATTTTTCGGTGTATGATGAAATCCGAATGCACCGCAACGACTTTCCTTTAGCGATAGAGGATGAGTAGGCCTGGATATTGTTTCTCAAAACATTATCCAATTTCGACATTTATGTTTTAAAAATAAATATCTTCATCAACGATTGTTATATTGCAATATTGGTAACATTAAAATAAAACAAATCAAAATTAAATTACAGTAAATGTTTTTATTCATTGAATCTTAGCCTTCCATCGGATAGTTTATGGTAATTAGAGATGAGTTTCATAACCCTTATTTTTTTCACTAGATATAAAAGTGACAAGCACATGTGTCCGTCACACATGTTGATAGATAATTTGTCACCCAGTAGCATGACGATATGTGTTCCCACAATCATTGATTTTTATAAGCCTTGAATTTCCTTGGAGAAGAAAATATTCAAGACTCTCTGCCAGAAATTTTGTGTGCTCATCGAAAAGAATGTCCTTGAATTCTGCTTGGAATTCATCAATCAGTTGAATAATTGGTTTGGCGGTGCTAGTCCATTGTCATTGTGATGAACTTTACTCAGAAATTAAAAGCGTTTTGGATTGATTGAATTCAACAGCTGTATTATTTTTAATTGATTAATATTTCATGATTTACAAACAGAAATTTATCTTAGTATGGTACTAAACTATTGGATCTAAGATCTCTATATATTTCCAAATCTGCTACTGCAAACGCAACAAATTTTTAAAGAAAAACTTTTTTCTTAAATTCTTTTGAGATTCCGTAATTAGCGCGCATTATATCCCGAAACCAATTTGAACTTGTAGGAAATTAGAGGAGCCATCATCTCAACAAAGACCATGAGTGTTTTTTGTCATCTAGATTGCTCGACGTCACGCCTCTTTAGTCAATCGGAGAAAATCATGAGGGGGTTGAATAATGAAATGACTCTACAGGTGGGGGTTATTTTTAAATACGGCAGCAATTTCTTTTGAAATATATATCGGTTTTTATTGGCATAAAATCCTTGAATATCAACAGAAACTACATCATGAGCCATTTTGTGTTATTTATTTGATTTAAATTGTATCTGCATTTGTTGTTGTTGTCTTTAAGCAATGCGTTAAACTAAGGCACTTAGCGGTGAATATTTCACTAAGCGGCTATGTATTAGTAGGCAATAAGATTTTGTGAACGAACCGCTTGGAGTCAATAAATTTATAGATAGTTTTACATCAATTGCAACAGTCTTAACTGCTTCATTTTGATAGGAAAGTTTCACTCTCAAGATTATTTAAGGAAAGATAATTTGTCACGTACCGTGTGCGATCAATTCCGTTTATATATCGAATTTTATCATAAAGTTGTGCTACGCAATTGTTTTTCAGTTTACCTGTATGAACTGTTGTATTGTCAGATGAGCTAATCGACCTCCCTCAACATTGATGAGACTTTCATGGGGTAATACATATACATCTAGGTTTTGGATAAATCCATTGGATTCCGCTTGCAGGCAGCATGATATAGCACATTTAGACAAGGACTTAAACAAACGACATATAGCAGATTCAATATTGACTGATTATGCTTGGGTGCGTGCGAAAGCACCTGATGGCAGTAGCATCTGCGTATTTCACTCACTTCTAACTGCACACGGAGCTATAGGTGGAATTACTTCGAGCACTGCAGCCGTTGTCAGACAATTAAAAGTGTGAAAAATTCCCACCAGGCATAATAAGAAAATGGAAGCAATTGCAATGGGTAATATCGATTGAGATATGGTATTGCCACATCAGCACAATCGAGAAACATTCTTAAGCCAGCTATCCAATAGACTGCTAACCAACCTTGATTTAATGGCTTTCCCAGCAAACATATTCATTATTTTAGAGGCGTTTTTATGAGAGATGCACTACCAAAGCGTGCATGGAAGAAGTAGTGCGGTATTATCCAATTAGCAAATTCAGAATCAAATGGTACACATTGGGTGGCTTGCTATAAAACAAGTAGAGAATATCAATATTTCGATAGTTTCGGTAATTTGCAAGCACCAAAAGAACTCATTTGGGAAAGAATATCACCTACAACTATGAGCAGAAATAGTGATATAATTCCTTTAACTGTGGACACTTGTGTCTCAATTTTTGAATGTCTTTAAACTAGTCCAAATAATTGTCAATAAAATTTTGTATTTAAAACTAAAACATAAATTCTTTAACTTTACCCCCCAAAAACAATATATATATATATATATATTACAGATTACATTAATGAGTCAATAGTCTATTTTGGAAATCTGATGCGATCTGATACCTCTCTGTTACAACTTATCTGCAGCTGTTGCATAAAACTGACCCGTTGTGAATACCTGATCTTTTTCAACTGATCTACATCTGTTTCAAATATCTGATCTGATTAAAATATCTGATCTGTTTCAACTGATCTACACCTGTTTCAAATATCTGATCTGATTCAAATATCTGATCTGTTTCGCACCTGTTGCGAATAACTGACCTATTGCAAATAGCAGAGCTGTTTCACTTATCTGTTTGTGGGTGTTTTGCCATAAGAAAATGGATCAGAGTACCCTTAGAGAATTAACAAGGACAAGAAATGCCTTGAAAAGAAAATTTCAAACTCTTAAACTGGGAAAAGCTGAAAGTGAAGTTCAACTGGAGGAAGCATTTAAACCAATTACCCAACCACTAAAGAAACTTCTTAGCGAAAATAAAAAAGCTAGATATTTATCTCAGACTAAAAGAGATCAAAACAAAGAAGATGCACCAAAGCAGTACTCCTTTTTCCCATTAAATAACGCCAGCATTGAGACTAAATCGAAGCTAGAACCGCCACAATTTACAGATAATGTAAATGATATTGACAATGATGATGATGGTGATGATGATGATGATGTTAATGATGGTTATGATCTGCCGGATCCTGTAAACAGGGAATCAAATGATACAACTGAGCAGTATTATTCAGAATCTAATGCATCCAACAATGAAAGTCTTAATCTCAATTTAAGTGGAGCTATACAAAAAGATCCTGATACAAACAAATGCTCACAGAAGATTAAATCGTGCTAGTGGTCAAATTAAAGGTACACGCTCCATGAAATATACCAAAATAATTAAACCCCTCTTCCCGAAATCTTCATCAACACCGAATGCAAACTCAACTCCGCAGCGTCTTAAATCTATTTATGAGGGAAGTGGACTTATGAAACTTAATACAAATAATCCCAAAGATATTTACTGGCATGATCCCAATGAACTTGTTGAAAGATTAAAACTTTTAGTTGCTTCACAAGCAGCTGGGCATAGTAATCATAATAATGAAATTGAGTCGATAATTGAAGAGTTGCGTGAAGCGAAAACTATTTATTGAAAAACAGATGGAAATATTTAATAAACAGCATGGTGGAGATAAGATCATACACATTGCTCAAATAACATGTGAGTTGACAAGTTCGGTCACTACTCCAAAGAAAAATACACCACTGAAAATATTAAGAACAATGGGGAAAATTTATTGGGCTATTTATGGACAAAAATCAAAACATTGAAACGCAAAGCAACCGGATTAAAAATATATAAAAACCCTACACAACAATCAGTTGCTATCAACAAACAATATCTTTATTTTCACATCAACGCAACAATAAAAGACTTGCAAACACTGATTGAAATTTAAAGTCAAACACTAAAAAGTCAATTGGAACAAAATATTCAAACCTTGTGCTCTGTTATCCACAAATTAACTGAAAATCAACTAAATATATGGAAAGGGAGATAAAGATAATAAATGGAAAAATTAAAAGACTGGAATTCCTCTCATGTTCTCTGATCATTGCTTAATATGTGCACGCTTCAGTGCACTCATCCCATTTTCGGGAGCGTTTAAAATCACGTTGTGAGTTGATTTGAAACACTTAGAACAGTCAGCACCAGCTTTACGACCTGCTACTAAACCAGCTCCAAAACCAGCACCAGCTCTACGACCAGCTACAAAATCAGCTCCAAAATCCAGCACCAGCTATACGACCAGCACCAAAACCAGCTACAAATCCAGCACCAGCTCTACAACCAGCACCAAAACCAGCTCTACTATCACCACCAGGTATACTACCAGGTCCAACATCAGGTCCAACCAGCTACAAAATCAGCTACAAATCAAGCACCAGCTCTACGACCAGCTACAAAACCAGCTCTAAACCCAGCACCAGGTCTACTACCAGCACCAAAACCAGCTACAAATCCAGCACCAGCTCTACGACCAGGTCCAACACCAGCTCTTCAATCAAAAATGAATGATCAATAAGAGGTTTCTATCCAGATACTGAAAGAGTTCAATGGTATGCAGAAGCCATTGCTATCAAAGCTAAAAATGAAGTCAAACATTGGTTACCCCATCCTTGAAGCGGAGCGAAAAAAAAAAACCAAGATTGGGGACTCACTTGCTCTGGAACTGGATGAGTATTTTTGATATCTACCATGGAGGAATACAAATCTAAGCGAGACGGCCATAGATGGTATAAAAAATAAGCATTATCGTATTAAAAAGAGTGAAGATAATAAGTTCTACTTGGAATTGAATACAATGTAATTAAAATAATCATTTTTGAACAGAAAATAAATTTTTACAAACACACAACCTTATAAAATGTCTAGTGTAATTTTAAATAAATTTGGTGGGAGGGTATTATAATTATTAAAATGATTAAATATTTTCTACAGTATGAATTTGAAATCTGATGTTGTCGGACCAAACAATGAGACGATATATAATAATGCTATTGAAAGAAACTTTTAAACCGATTACAGAACCTTTACATCTAGTCGTTTGTGAAAACAAGAGACTAAAATATAAAGTTAGAAAACATGAAGATGATGATGATGATGTTACTGAGAATACAAAAGTATATAACAGCGAAAAAAAAAAAAAAAATGACACGATTCCTATTGAGAATTCAAAATGGGATAGAGAAAATGACAAAGACACTCGTCTAATTAGGATTTGTTTTATCAGTCGGCTATAGAAAATAAAATTCGGGCTGCGAATTTATAACATTGCAACTCCTAAGTCTTTATTCGCCGCCTGCAGTTGTTTAAATACTTTTAATTTGACCACTAGCACGATCTAATCTTCTGTGAGCATTTGTTTGTATCAGGATCTTTTTGTATAGCTCCAATTCAAACTGATCATAGTCATGGGGTTTTTTTTTGAAAATTAAAGAATATAGTCCTGGTGTAAGTAACCATCTTTGTCCGTTTTCAAAATTAATTTTACCATCAGCTAGGGATATTTTGCTATTACCCAAGTTTAGCTGACCATTGGAATCTTTGAACGGACCATATGCTTGATCAAGTTCCCCTGCTCTAGCTAATTCACTTAAATTGAGATTAAGACTTTCATTGTTGGATGCATTAGATTCTGAATAATACTGCTCAGTTGTATCATTTGATTCCCTGTTTACAGGATCCGGCAGATCATAACCATCATTAACATCATCATCATCATCACCATCATCATCATTGTCAATATCATTTACATTATCTGTAAATTGTGGCGGTTCTAGCTTCGATTTAGTCTCAATGCTGGCGTTATTTAATGGGAAAAAGGAGTACTGCTTTGGTGCATCTTCTTTGTTTTGATCTCTTTTAGTCTGAGATAAATATCTAGCTTTTTTATTTTCGCTAAGAAGTTTCTTTAGTGGTTGGGTAATTGGTTTAAATGCTTCCTCCAGTTGAACTTCACTTTCAGCTTTTCCCAGTTTAAGAGTTTGAAATTTTCTTTTCAAGGCATTTCTTGTCCTTGTTAATTCTCTAAGGGTACTCTGATCCATTTTCTTATGGCAAAACACCCACAAACAGATAAGTGAAACAGCTCTGCTATTTGCAATAGGTCAGTTATTCGCAACAGGTGCGAAACAGATCAGATATTTGAATCAGATCAGATATTTGAAACAGGTGTAGATCAGTTGAAACAGATCAGATATTTTAATCAGATCAGATATTTGAAACAGATGTAGATCAGTTGAAAAAGATCAGGTATTCACAACGGGTCAGTTTTATGCAACAGCTGCAGATAAGTTGTAACAGAGAGGTATCAGATCGCATCAGATTTCCAAAATAGACTATTGACTCATTAATGTAATCTGTAATATATATATATATATATTGTTTTTGGGGGGTAAAGTTAAGGAATTTATGTTTTAGTTTTAAATACAAAATTTTATTGACAATTATTTGGACTAGTTTAAAGACATTCAAAAATTGAGACACAAGTGTCCACAGTTAAAGGAATTATATCACTATTTCTGCTCATAGTTGTAGGTGATATTCTTTCCCAAATGAGTTCTTTTGGTGCTTGCAAATTACCGAAACTATCGAAATATTGATATTCTCTACTTGTTTTATAGCAAGCCACCCAATGTGTACCATTTGATTCTGAATTTGCTAATTGGATAATACCGCACTACTTCTTCCATGCACGCTTTGGTAGTGCATCTCTCATAAAAACGCCTCTAAAATAATGAATATGTTTGCTGGGAAAGCCATTAAATCAAGGTTGGTTAGCGGTCTATTGGATAGCTGGCTTAAGAATGTTTCTCGATTGTGCTGATGTGGCAATACCATATCTCAATCGATATTACCCATTGCAATTGCTTCCATTTTCTTATTATGCCTGGTGGGAATTTTTCACACTTTTAATTGTCTGACAACGGCTGCAGTGCTCGAAGTAATTCCACCTATAGCTCCGTGTGCAGTTAGAAGTGAGTGAAATACGCAGATGCTACTGCCATCAGGTGCTTTCGCACGCACCCAAGCATTATCAGTCAATATTGAATCTGCTATATGTCGTTTGTTTAAGTCCTTGTCTAAATGTGCTATATCATGCTGCCTGCAAGCGGAATCCAATGGATTTATCCAAAACCAAGATGTATATGTATTACCCCATGAAAGTCTCATCAATGTTGAGGGAGGTCGATTAGCTCATCTGACAATACAACAGTTCATACAGGTAAACTGAAAAACAATTGCGTAGCACAACTTTATGATAAAATTCGATATATAAACGGAATTGATCGCACACGGTACGTGACAAATTATCTTTCCTTAAATAATCTTGAGAGTGAAACTTTCCTATCAAAATGAAGCAGTTAAGACTGTTGCAATTGATGTAAAACTATCTATAAATTTATTGACTCCAAGCGGTTCGTTCACAAAAGCTTATTGCCTACTAATACATAGCCGCTTAGTGAAATATTCACCGCTAAGTGCCTTAGTTTAACGCATTGCTTAAAGACAACAACAACAAATGCAGATACAATTTAAATCAAATAAATAACACAAAATGGCTCATGATGTAGTTTCTGTTGATATTCAAGGATTTTATGCCAATAAAAACCGATATATATTTCAAAAGAAATTGCTGCCGTATTTAAAAATAACCCCCACCTGTAGAGTCATTTCATTATTCAACCCCCCTCATGATTTTCTCCGATTGACTAAAGAGGCGTGACGTCGAGCAATCTAGATGACAAAAAACACTCATGGTCTTTGTTGAGATGATGGCTCCTCTAATTTCCTACAAGTTCAAATTGGTTTCGGGATATAATGCGCGCTAATTACGGAATCTCAAAAGAATTTAAGAAAAAAGTTTTTCTTTAAAAATTTGTTGCGTTTGCAGTAGCAGATTTGGAAATATATAGAGATCTTAGATCCAATAGTTTAGTACCATACTAAGATAAATTTCTGTTTGTAAATCATGAAATATTAATCAATTAAAAATATACAGCTGTTGAATTCAATCAATCCAAAATGCTTTTAATTTCTGAGTAAAGTTCATCACAATGACAATGGACTAGCACCGCCAAACCAATTATTCAACTGATTGATGAATTCCAAGCAGAATTCAAGGACATTCTTTTCGATGAGCACACAAAATTTCTGGCAGAGAGTCTTGAATATTTTCTTCTCCAAGGAAATTCAAGGCTTATAAAAATCAATGATTGTGGGAACACATATCGTCATGCTACTGGGTGACAAATTATCTATCAACATGTGTGACGGACACATGTGCTTGTCACTTTTATATCTAGTGAAAAAAATAAGGGTTATGAAACTCATCTCTAATTACCATAAACTATCCGATGGAAGGCTAAGATTCAATGAATAAAAACATTTACTGTAATTTAATTTTGATTTGTTTTATTTTAATGTTACCAATATTGCAATATAACAATCGTTGATGAAGATATTTATTTTTAAAACATAAATGTCGAAATTGGATAATGTTTTGAGAAACAATATCCAGGCCTACTCATCCTCTATCGCTAAAGGAAAGTCGTTGCGGTGCATTCGGATTTCATCATACACCGAAAAATCAACCATTTTCTTATCCAGTTTTAGTATAAACTCTATCAAGGGTATTGCAGATTTCTCATTAAGGGCCTCCTGCTCGCTAAGCACCTTATAAACCAAATCGCTCAAGCCATAGAGACTTACTAGCTGGCCGACTAGTACAGATCTACAACTGAATGAGTTTAAAATGAAGAAAACATTAATTCAGTCTGAGTATGTTGTTGGTACTGATGTGCAATAAAATTAATGAATTTTTAAGGGCGTTCAATGATATGCTTTTTAGTGAGCATGCTGACCATCTGATTGGGATCAAATCGTTTTTTCAAGAGTGTGAAAACTAAAAAGTGGTTTTATCACAGTTTGGAAAACATTTGGAGTCGTGTGTCTGCAGCAAAGAGGATGCAACCGAAGGACCATATACATGTCACTGTTGTTACATCTTGCGACGTCAAGCAGAGGCTTTAAAACTTATGGATAAATATATTAAACTACGCGAGTGAATCGATTCAAAAACTCACAATTTTTTAAGTGAATATAAATTAAAATATTCTATCCATACACTTTTTGAAGTGATTTCAAAATTATTACACTTTCTTACAAAATAAATTTAAATTAAAATGTTATTGTAGTGGTCTAACAGGCGGAGTTTGACTGAAGAGTGGGCGCTTTGGATCATGGGTTAGGAGACCCGATCGAGCCCGAGGTTCATGCCTTTTTGACATAGCTCGTTCTGTATGGTTAGACCGTCGCAAATTGTTGTTTGACAGTTTTGACAGTGATGATGGGAAAGTGCTCGATGTAGGTGAGTGTGGAAGAAGCTTCGATTTTTATTTGCTTAAGATCATCGAATTTTCTTTTCAGTACGTTCCGGGTTTTCGTTAACTGATCTAAAATAGATGGACTCATTGTTAGACCTACCCCTAACACCCGCACACCTGAGCACTCCCCACCCCTCACCTCTCACACCTGAGCACCCAAGTATGACAATTAGGTCGGTGATTAGTGAAAACATTTAATGCCTCAATGCTCTCACACAACCACCAACACTCACGCAGGCGTAATCAGAGGCGTTCTTTTTAATTTTATAAAGAAATCAAAACTCACCCAAAAACAAAAAATTATCTCGTTTTTCAATTTTCTATTGTCTTCAAACTCACCCTAAGAATCGTCTTAACAAACTTGTACATTGTGGAGTAGAAGGAGGAGGAGGGTTGAGAGATAATTGAATATCATTTTCTTCAATTTTCATATGAGGCTAAACAGTCAACACATAGTAGACCAACTACATGAAAACACAGGTATCAGGTATCCAACATCAACAACCCTCGATTTAAAATTTTCTAATGTCAACTCTGACCTAACACCTGTTAACAGCTAGCAGGTTTTCGGCATCAACAACCCTCGTTTTTTTCAATTTTCTAATGTTAACTCTGACCTAATCAAGCTTTGCCTACCCTACTTCTCACGCAGGCGCAACCTCGTATTTAGGAGAACAAACTGCTGGCGCATGGCAGCAGCACCAACCTGATATTTAGGAGACCAAACTTTTACGGTCGTGCACATGACCCAAACAAACCACCCCAAAGGAACGTTGTGTAGGATGAGGAGGAGGAGGAGGAGGGGTGGGAGATATTTGACTATTATTTCATTAAATTTTCAAATGAGGTTTAGAAGACAAGACAAGGTAGCCCACTCTTAATATATAATCAACATGCGTCTAAACACAGCTGCAACAGTTGCCAATGGTGCTAGGATCACCAAATTGGAGGAGGTGGAGATATTTAACTAACATTTTAACGCTCCAATGCATAACCTTCTATAATTTATAGGAAACTTTCTTGTATTTTCAATTTTCAAATGAGTGAGGACATAGTAGACCTCTTTTAATATATGCAACAAACATTCAAATAAACAGCTATGTTGTGGAGTAGAAGGAGGAGGAGGGTGGGAGATATG
The DNA here is from genome assembly GCA_037044535.1 of Lordiphosa magnipectinata. Classification (NCBI taxonomy): domain Eukaryota; kingdom Metazoa; phylum Arthropoda; class Insecta; order Diptera; family Drosophilidae; genus Lordiphosa; species Lordiphosa magnipectinata. The sequence goes on from JBAMBO010001192.1 coordinate 26,256, forward strand.
TGAATATCATTTTATTTAATTTTCTACAAAACCAGCACCAGCTCTACGACCAGGTGCAACACCAGCTACAACAAAGGTATAGCTATCAGATCAGCTCAGGATGTGTGATCTATTTGTGAAACCAACCCATGAGTTGAGACCTGCTAAGTAAGTGACCCAATAGCTCAGAAAACATCAAACCTGACGAGGGATGAGGAGTGGGAGATATTAAGCTAAAACAGGTTAAAAGTCTGTAACATATTTTAACCATCACTTTTCCATTTTCTAATGTCAACTCTGATCTAGCAACAAGTGGTAGGTTTGGGGTTGAAATTTGTCACCATGCCCAGCGATGAGATCAGGTCTGGGACAAATCAACCTACCAAAACCAACCCCAACCCTGACGAGGAATGATCAGACCGTTAACAACAAACACTCACAATCAAACAGGTGCAACAACTACATCAAACCCTGACGGTCCGTTGAGGAGTTGGAGATATTTAACTGACATTTCAATACAATCAACCACCACCACTCACGCAGGCGCAACCTCGTATTTGGGTTGTTACAAACTGCTGGCGCATGCCAGCACACACACATGACAAGTGAGGGTGGATCTCAAACCTGTTGTCCCCACCCCTAATAGGCCTCTGCATAACGACTGCTTGAGCATGCCGCATGAACAGAGTGTGGGTGGGGTTGGATGTATTTCCATATTAGTTGGCATTTCAATACATCCAACCAACACCACTCACGCAGGCGCAACCGCCCATGGGTGGGGGTTGGATGTATTTGGATATTAGCTGACATGCGAGGTTTTAAGATTGACCTCCCCACCGCTACCAGGCCTCTGCGTAACGGCTGCTTCCGCATGCCGCTTGAACAGAGTATGGGTGGGAGGGATCAACCCTCAACTCCGACGACGTGCATGCGCCCCCACCCCTACTCTCCCCTACCGATAACTAGGTTAAGCCTCAACTCCGACCAACAATCACGCCCTGTGCAGTCTGCCATAAACGTGCATGCGCCCCTACCCCTACTCTCCCCTACCGATAACTAGGTCAACTTTCACGCGTGCGCACCCTCACAAACCAACCCTTACGGGGAATGATCAGACCGTTGGCGCACACGCGTGAAAAGAGTGGGAGGGGTAGCTATTTAGCTCACTAAATAACTTCCCCCACCCACTCCCTCTCAGGCACGCACATAACAACCAACAAACACGCACAATCAAATAGGTGCAACTCCAACCCCTGACGGTCCGTTGAGGAGGTGGAGATATTTAACTGACATTTCATCCAACCACCACCACCACTCGTGGGTACCCTATTCTATCCCTAATAAACTAGCCTAAGTTGTCATCTTAATGAATTCTATCCCTAATAAACTAGTCCCTAAGTTGACATCTTAATGGATCCCTATGGACCCTAATAAACTAACCACTAATTTGACATCTTAATGCGTGACCACCCTGAGCTGCGTGGGCACCAGACCCCACCTGCACTCATTTCTATGCAAATATCAACCCACCCTTGGTTGGCGCGCATGCGTCATGGTATACATGTAGGCGCGCATGCGCACAACCAAACCACCCTCCCCTGACAGCTAACTAGGTCAACCTACATGCATGCGTGATCACCACACCCCACCTGTACTCAGTTCTTTACAAATATCAACCCACCCTTGATTGGCGCGCATGCGCACAACCAAACCACCCTCCCCTGACAGCTAACTAGATCAACCTACATGCATGCGTGATCACCACACCCCACCTGACATGAACATGTTCATGCATGCGCGCGCTCCCACCCCCTACTCACGCATAATTAATGACCCTTTTAACCTAATTAGGTCAACCGCACCCCTACCCTGACGAAATTAATGACCCCTGAATGCTAATTAGGGCACCCCAACCCCTAATCCTGCATAATTAATGACCCCTGAATGCTAATTAGGGCACCCCAACCCCCTAATCCTACATAATTAATGGGTTTTTACCCCATAAATTATCCCCTAATTACCCCACCTGTCAGATTAATGACCTAATTAATGGGTTTTTACCCCATAAATTACCCCCTAATTACCCCACCTGTCACATTAATGACCTAATTAATGGGTTAATTATGCTAATTACCCCACCCCAAAATCACTGAACCGGAACCCCCACCCCCAAAACTGTGCTTAAACCCGTATTTCCACCCTACTGCCCAACTCCTCCGCTAGTTTTTCATTCATCAAAGAAACTGCAGATCCGTCATCTAAAAACGCATAGCAGGATACGGTTTTCCCATTTGCATGTACATTTACCGGCAAAATTTTGAATAATACTGCAGAATCAGTTACCTGCGAAGCTGTTCCTGAAAATCCTTGACTGTTGTCAACTGTAGGTAGCACGGAGGGTTTGTGCAGTAACGTGTTGATTTTCTTTATGCAACCTTCCGACTCACATTTGTGTATAAACTTACGCGTTTGAACTCGGTGCCCAGACCTTAAACAGTTAAAACAAAGCTTATTTTCTCTAACAGCCTTCCATCTCATGTCGACGTTAAGTTTTATAAACCTGTCACATTTTTTCAGATTATGTGGACCTTTGCAGACAACACAGCTTCTCTCCTTGACGTTAACTTCGTTCGCATGAAAAAACCTTGATTTCTGATTTTTTGGCTTTATTGCCTCGTCTTCGTCCACTAAGCCAGCATACTGAATGTCCTCTGCTATTGTTTGGAGCCATTTGCTGAAGTCCTTAATATTTTCGTTACCCTTGGAAGTCCGACGATAGCGTGCCCACTCCAAACGTTGTTGTACTGGTAGTTTCGAAACCAAATCTTCCATGAGCGTTGGATTCTCTAAATATCTTTCCCCTTCCGCTGCTTCTAGAAAGGACGTCAAATTTTGTACTTTATTTCTATAATCTAACAGTTCCACTAACATCCCCTCTTTAATTGCGGGTGAATTACGTACACGTGTAATTTGACTTTTAATTAGCTTTTCAGGCCTACCAAAATTTTGCCTAAGAGTTTTCATAATGTCGGGTACATTTCGACTGTGGATCAGTAAACATTCCACAACTTCACGTGCCTTGCCTTTGATCGCCTTCTGCAATCGTATCAGATTCTGCCTTTCACTGTAGCCATATGCACTTGTCGTCATTGTAAAGGTTTCCTTAAACATCGGCCATGATTCGGGGGTTCCATCAAATTCAGGTAGATCATAAAGTTTTGCACCTGAATCTTGCTGCGAAATTACACCTTCGTGCTCTGTGTCTTGTTCGTCCGTATTTTTTGGTGAGTTCTCATCGATTTCATTTTCACTCACACGTTTTCTTGTTACTGAGCTCGAGCATATCGACTCTATCAGTATATTTGTCTTTTCCATCTGTATTTCGTTCATGCGCAGAATTTCCATTTGAAAGGCCTGCATTTGTGCCATATTGGCGTGTTGATGCTGTTGCATCATGTCTACTAAGTCTGAAGATGTAGGCTTAGAAACCGCACTCTGATCATTGTCAGAACCGGCATGTGACTCGTTTGACGATCTTGTCTTTCTTCTGCTCATCGTACAGAGAACCAAAAACAACAAAACCAAAAACTAAAGGCACTTACCAGATTTTTCCAGAACAATTTCACAACTTTGAGACGCCGGCGTCACTGCGCAATTCCGAATACATACATACACAAGTAGGTACACACATGCACACATGCGCGCCAAAACCGGCGTCACTGCGCAATACCAAACATATACATACACAAGTATGCACACACATGCGCGCCAATCCGGCGTCACTCCAGATTCAATGCGAAATTGCTCCTCCGTTTGCTTCCTTGCACAATCCTATTGCAAGTCTCGATCCTTTCCCTTCGGGGAACGCCAAGGAGAAGCGAGATAAAAAATGTTGATTCGACTTCGGGTGAACTTTGCGAATTAAACGCCGTCAGGCTTCCAAACACACCTCCAAACAAACACACGCTCAACTGAATGATCCACAATGTGTATTTATTATTTGGTAAAGGAATAGTATGCGGTATGATGATGTATCATGGGGTTTTATCTCCTATAAAACAATATTTATGCATTTAAAGGTTAACAAATTAATCTTTTCTTTTCACTTACGCTTCGTCGCGTTCTGCCCTCTTCTCAGTTCAATCGTCGAATGCTCAAACCGATCGAAACAATCGACGAGGGCGCTTATCGATATACTAAACAATAGGGTTGCCACTAAAGGCTAAACAATAGGGTTGCCACTAGGCATCAAAGTCGTTAACAAAACGATATTTCAAATTCAAACTCAAATTCTTAAATTACTAGATTTCTTCACAACAATAATTATCTCCGGGGAAATCTCTGACCACTCCCAGCTGTGAGTAGGGGCATAGCTTGCCGGACTGGCTAAAAAATCCTCCCCCACCGGGTCAGAGATTTTCCGTTTATTTAGTTTTAAGTCTTACGTATACATTTTCTATTTTTAAAGTTTACTTTTAGATAGTTTTCTCTCTTTCTCTCTATCTCTGTTTTAGTTTAATTTATTATACTATCTTATTTTTTCCTTTGCTCCTACATAACTATAGGTTTTGGTTTTTTCTCTCTCTCCCTTTTCTCGATCTTTATTTTTAAAGTTTACTTTTAGATAGTTTTCTCTCTTTCTCTCTATCTCTGTTTAAGTTTAATTTATTATATTATCTTATTTTTTCCTTTGCTCCTACATAACTATAGGTTTTGGTTTTTTCTCTATCTCCCTTTTCTCGATCTCTAAATTATTAAAGTTTTTGTTAGCTATAATAACGTCTCTGACTACAATCGGCTGTGAATAAGGGCATAGCTGGCCGGACGGGCAAATAAAATACCCCCACCGTGTCGGAGTAGTTATTAGTTTACTTTGTAATTTTATTAAATTTTCTTTGATAGGCTTCCTTAGCTCATAAAATTTTTTTGTAACGTATTTATAATTTTGTTGACAGCATTTGTTTGTCGACTCCAAATAAATAAATAAAAAAAAAAACAAGAAAGAAAGTCGGTCAAGCCCGACTATAACATACTCTGTACCCTTAACGTCGCAGCTCGCATTTGCTCACGAGTTATACTCGCTCATCTCTAAGTTTCACTCTCTTTCTCTCTCTCTCACTAAGATTGCCGTTCAATAGAATGCTGTGGTGATGGGTGGGGGGTGGTGGGTGTTTACTGGCCGTTTTTTGCTCATAACTTGAGTATCGTTCATCCAATCTTTATCATTCCTTCAGCAAATCGATAAATAATTTTGTTTACAAGGTATCTCTAGAAGGTACGAACGATCTATCTTCAAAACTGTAGGAGATATGTTTTTTCCGTTTTTTCCAAATTGCGGGGGCGGGAGGGGGCGTGGCTAAAATTGAAAATCAACTTGATCTGCCTGCAAGTATAAGAAATATATGCCCCATACATGTCAAACCTCTATCTCTTACCTTCTCTGAGATCTCTTCGTTCATACGGACGGTCAGACGGACAGACGGACATGGCTATATCGACTCGGCTGTTGATGCTGATCAAGAATATATATACTTTATAGGGTCGGAAATGATTCCTTCTCCCTGTTACATACTTTTGCACAAACTTAATATACTCTATGTACCTTCGGTACAGAGTATAAAAAAAAAAATTGTTACCAGATAGGACACAAGGCAAATCAGTGTGATGCAAAAGGTGCAAGAAAAGATGTGAAAAAGGAAAGAGCTAACATGCAGCAACTTTCGCAGACTACCTTTAATCGAGCTTTTAAGAATGTGAAAGTTGGTAATGGACAGATAGACGCACTATTCGATTCAGGCAGCGACATATGCACCATTAGTGAGAAGGCATATAGACAGTTATGCTCAATTGCATTGAATACGGACGTAAAAGAATTGATCGGTATAGGTGGAAAGAAAATCTTCACTTTGGGTTAGACGACTAAGTTAGACAGCGTTCCTTTGGAAATATGCTTCCACGTAGTGCGCAATGAGGATACCCTATACGATTGTGTGATTGGTATCGATGTTCTAGATTTTGTCAGTGCGACTTTAGGTGCTAAAGGCGTTATTTTCAACGCAGTCAAAGAAGTACACCATGATTCGGATTGTGTAAAGGATGGACTTGAGTTGAAGAGCACTCAACATAGTGATGCTTCAATGGCCATCCCTACAGATTCAGTGTCGAGTATTTCAGAACTAAAAGGTATATTTCATCAGATGCTATCAGCGGATGTAATTGAAGAGTTCTGTCCAGGAATGGATTTGTTACATCTGAACAACGAGTTGAGATCAGCAGTAGTGGGTTTGATAAAGAATTATAAGCCGGTAAAGCCAGAATCAAGCCCAGTGGAAATGAAAATATTATTGTCAGATGAAATGCCAGTTGCTCAAAGACCAAGACGCTTACCATTCGATGATAATGAGAAAGTCGATGCACAGATTAGGGATTGGTTAAAAGGGGGTATAGTTCGCCATAGTACTTCGGAATATGCAGCTCCTGTTGTACTAGCAGCTAAGAAGGATACGACCAAAAGAATCTGTTGTGATTACAGAAAGCTTAACGAGAAGATTATCCGTGATAACTTTCCAATGGTTTTGATTGATGATGTTTTACATAAACTTCAGAAAGGTCGTGTATTTACCAAACTAGACTTGCGTAATGGATTCTTCCATGTTCCAGTGCACGAGAGTTCACGCAAATATACTTCATTCGTCACTCAGAGTGGTCAATACGAATTTTGTTTTGTACCATTCGGGATTTCGAACTCCCCAGCCGTGTTTATGAGGTATATCTTTGCCGTTTTGAGACCATTGATAGAGGACGGTACGTTGATTTTATATATGGATGATATTATCATTCCGTCCAAAGACGAAAAAGAAGGACTTGAGAAGTTGGAGAAGGTGTTAAGATTTGCAGAGGTTTCAGGCTTGCGCATCAAGTGGGAAAAATGTCAGATGCTACAGCGAAAAGTAAATTTTTTGGGGTACATCATAGAGTGTGGGGCCATTAAACCCTCAAAAGAGAAGACGGCGGCTGTCGATAACTTTCCAGTTCCGCGAGATAAGAAAGGAGTTCAACGATATTTGGGCATAACTTCTTATTTTCGCAGGTTTGTGAAGGATTTTGCTACAATTGCAAGGCCACTTACGAATTTAATGAAAAAGAACGTTTCATTTAAAATGGGCGAAGAAGAGCTAGCATCCATCGTTCAACCAATTGAAAGCTTGCCTTTCTAGTTCTCCGATTCTGAAGTTGTTTGATCGGAAGAGTGCTACAGAGGTTCATTGTGATGCAAGTATATATGGGTATGGAGCTGTACTTTTACAGAAAGATTCGGAAGATCAACACTACCACCCTGTAGAATATATGAGTCGGAAGACCACACCAGCTGAAGAAAAATATCCTTCTTATGAGTTAGAAGTACTTGCTATAATTCAGGCTCTTGAGAAGTGGAGAGTTTACCTGCTCGGAATGAAGATTAAAATTGTGACTGACTGTAACGCGTTTAAGATGATGATGAAGAAAGAAGATGTTCCCGTTAAAGTGTCACGTTGGGCTATATTCTTGCAAGATTTTCAGTTTGAAATCGAGCATCGCTCAGGGACGAAGATGAAACACGTCGACGCTTTGAGTAGAGTTCATTGTTTGTTGTTACAAGATTCGGTAAGACATCGTATAATGCAGGAGGATAAACAGAATATACGTAATACAGCCAAAGAAAACATTGTACAGCTACAAGAAGAGAACCGCAAGTTATTCAACAAGTCCAGGAAACCAGAAAAAGAATACGAAGTCAATGATATGGTTGCTATTAAGCGCACACAATTTGGGACAAGATTAAAGCTTAAAAGGAAGTACTTAGGACCGTATATTGTAGTGCGTAAGCTTAAACATGGCAGATACATTGTTGAGAAACTGGGTGAGGATGAGGGTCCTGCCAAAACTAATACAGTATCAGAGTATATGAAGATGTGGTCTCCATCATTCGGGTCGAATGAAGAATCAGGACGGCCGAAAGTAGGATTGCCAACCCTAGCAGTGTAAGTAATTTAAGCATCCCTAGATTTATCGTTATCGTGCGTGATCGACTAGAGCTCGATAGACAGCAAGCAGGGATAGAGATTTTAGCTTTTGAAGCGAGCAGACGTGTGCGGAAATCGTTGCGACGCATTAATATAAAGTTGTGAAATAAGTTAAGTTAATGATGGAAAACTATTAAATAAACACTGAAATCATATTATTTTAACTCTACAACGAATGGTGTGTTTTTTACGGCTTCGAAAGTTGGATCTCTACATATATAGTCTGATATGGATGAAAATGGGCTTTATGGATTAGTTTTAACCTGTACTTTACTTCATTTATCAAAATTTTGTAAAAATTGGGAAGCTAGGTACAATTGTCTAGCGGTAAATTTTGAAATAAATTCTTGGAAAATCTGCCTTTAACTTTGACATATATAGTCCGATATGGATGAAAATGGGCTTTATGGATTAGTTTTAACCTGTACTTTACTTCATTAATCAAAATTTTCCAAAATTGGGAAGCTAGGTACAATTATCTAGCCGTAAACGGGAGTCTCATCTAACATAAAATTTTGAATACTAATTCTTTTAATATTATCAATATCTGCCGTTAACTTTGACATATACAGTCCGATTTGGATGAAAATGTTCTTTATGGACTAGTTTTAACCTGTACTTTACTTCATTAATCCAAATTTTCCAAAATTGGGAAGCTAGGTACAATTATCTAGCCGTAAACGGGCGTCTCATCCAACATAACATTTTGAATAAAATTTTTGGAATATCTGCCGTTAACTTTGACATACATATATAGTCCGATATGAATGAAAATGGGCTTTATGGATTAGTTTTAACCTGTACTTTACTTCATTAATCAAAATTTTCCAAAATTGGGAAGCTAGGTACAATTATCTAGCCGTAAACGGGAGTCTCATCTAACATAAAATTTTGAATACTAATTCTTTTAATATTATCAATATCTGCCGTTAACTTTGACATATACAGTCCGATTTGGATGAAAATGTTCTTTATGGACTAGTTTTAACCTGTACTTTACTTCATTAATCCAAATTTTCCAAAATTGGGAAGCTAGGTACAATTATCTAGCCGTAAACGGGCGTCTCATCCAACATACAATTTTGAATTAAATTCTTTGAATATCTGCTGATAACTTTGGCAAATACAGTCCGATATGGTTGAAAATGGGCTTTATGGATTAGTTTTAACCTGTACTTTACTTCGATGATCAAAATTTTCCAAAAATTGGGAAGCTAGGTACAATTATCTAGCCGTAAACGGGCGTGTAATCCAACGTAAAAATTAGAGCTAAATTCTTTGAAT
>JBAMBO010001195.1:0-29685 GCA_037044535.1 Lordiphosa magnipectinata
TTTTAGGTGGCAACATTTTTTTTTTCTGTCCAAATGCGGTTTTCAAATTTGCTTCGGGCCATCATTTTGTTTTCTTTTGTCTCAAACGACTCGACAAGTAGTTTTAGTAGATCCTCAACTGGTATGGACAAGCAGCTTTCGTTCGAGTTAATCCACAGTAGAGCTTGACCTCTTAGCTTTGACAGCACCAGCAAACGTGCTATATCGTCGGCCAATTTCAATTTTTTCGCTTTTTGTGTCGTTTCTCATGTTCAGCGAGTTTGCTTGCGTTTCTTTACGTTCGTCTTCATCATGATTGTTGTTGCTCGCGCCCAAACCCTCAGCCAACGAGTCGCTTGCGCCGTCAAATTTTTTGCCATCCTCTACGCCGGCGTTGTTGCTGCCGTTCGCGCTCAAACCGTTAGCCGACGAGTTGTTGGCGCCGAAAAATTGTTTGCGTGCGCCGTTTTTGCCGAAATCATTTGCCGGCGCGCTGCTGGCGTCATCGATAATTCCAGCGGCTGCTGCGTAGTTGTTGTTGTTGTTGGCTAACTGCTTAACATCGGTGACATTGATGTCATCAAGATTGGTTTTCTCCAGATTTTCCTCGATCTGTGATGATTCATCATCACTGTTTGATCCAGGTGGGCCCACGCCACGGGCAGCTACCCCTATTGCGCTTAGGCGTGCCGCCATGATGGCTTTTGTTCCGCTTTTGGGGAGTCCAAGGCGCCCCAGCCAATTGCGTAGCTGTGCCGCGGTAAAATCGTCCACACCAATTGTCTGCATTTTTAAAATGGACTTTTGGTCACAACACTGTATCAAAATTGTTCTTTTAGGCGATTGTTTTATCCCACTTCTGAAATTGTAGGCAACACATGAATTGTACGCAACACACACGTCTTCTCTCTTTCGCCGTCACTTGCAGAATGATATTTATTTCACAGAGTCAGACAATGTTAACTTACAGTGCAATGTTAGCGTACGGTTACTCTTATGTTAGCTTACAGTTACAGCGAGCAGTTGCAGTAAGGGTACTCATACTATACTACTACATAAAGTATATATATTGTTGATCAGCATCAACAGCCGAGTCGATATAGCCATGTCCGTCTGTCCGTCCGTCCGTATGAACGAAGAGATCTCAGAGATGGTAAGAGATAGAGGTCTGACATGTATGGGACATATATTTCTTATACTTGCAGGCAGATCAAGTTTATTTTCAATTTTTGCCACGCCCCCTTCCGCCCCCACAATTTGGAAAAAACGTCATATCTCCCACAGCTTTGATGATAGATTGTTCGTTCCTTTTGGAGATATCTAGTAATCAAAAATATTTATCGGTTGCCTAAAGGAATTATAAAGATCGGTTGAACGATACACAAGTTAGAGCAAAAAAAATTAAAAAATTAATTTAAAAAAATTAATTATTATAGTCGGGAGCAAATGAATGTTATAGTCGGTCTTGACCGACTTTCTCACTTGCTTAGAATAAAAATTAAAAATAAAAACAAATAATAAACTCATTCATCCATGGGCTCTTCCCTCTTGGTCACTTATACTTTTATGGATTGAATTGTGCCAGTCGGCACAGGCTGGTCACTTAAAGTTTGATCTGCTTTTCTGTGGCCGGTGCTGGTTCGCACAAGCTGGTCACCTGGTGTCTTTTCTGCTCTTCTGTAGCCGGTGTTTGTTCGCACAGGCTGGTTACTTGGTGTCATTCGTATTGCAATGGGTTTGCCAGCAAAGGTCTGCACGGACTGATAACTTTCTGTTGTTGTTTCTTTGGCAGCTAGTGTAATGTGGCTTTAGTTTAGTTTTCTCTTTACATTTTTCTTTAAAATTTGAGTATTGCCGGCTCTAGGTCGAAAACTTGACCTAGAGCCGGGAATACTCAAATTCTACAATTTAGAAAGGTCGCTAACTATCAACTTTACATTTTTCTTTAAGAGTATCAAGCTGTTTTTGCAATTTCTAAGTTTCTTCAAATTGTGGTGGACAGTTGTCCGAGAACAATGTATATTGTAGAGACGCTATGCGCGTTTTTCCCTCTGTGTAAACGACCAGCTTTATTGACCTACAACTTGCCAATTGTTGTTCCTCAGAGCATCCTCAGTGGTGCTGCTGATAGGAGGCATCTTATTTTGGTTGCTATATGGTCTTCTTGGAGATTTCTGTTAGTTTCTGGAAGTTTCGACAACTTTCGCTGTTGTTATGGCCTTTGGCCTTCAAACCAGTTTTTCTCCTTTGATGTGCTATGGGCTATGCTCTGCCTGTGGAGAAGGCTATAGGCACTTATATAATTTTTCTATGCTAGCTCCGGACTCAGAGTTGTGCTCTTGGTCTTTAAAAGCTTCCAATCTGGAGCTAATTTCCATCTGTAGCTCCTTTATTTGAATCAGAACATCAATAGTTGCCTGAGTAACATGACGGTCTAGCAGCATAGCCCGCGAACTGAGAATTCTCCTATTAGCCTAGGGATTCCCTTAACAGCTGGTTGTTGGCAGAGCCCAGTTTGTTGCGGCACCGCAGCGGAGGGGTTAGCGGTCTGAATGGCAACGGCCGCTAGAAGGATCCTCCCAAAGATAGGCAATTATTTTGTGTGACGATTTCTCGATGCTCCATAGCTGCTCGTTCACTGGTCTCGCTGTTAGCTCAGCTGTTCGCCTTGGCGCTTTCCAACACTGGTAACACTGGTAGGTTGGGCTACTTTTTTGTGGAAACGGTGTGTGCTTCTATAGCAGCTTTCCGGCCGAGTGGGTTGGACAGATTGGCCTATAAATAGCTGCTACACCTGGTAATTTGCTCGGATTTGGGAGGAGGGCCAACTTCTGGGTCTTCCTTTTCTCTGGTAATATACCTTCTCGGAGACATTGGCTGTAGTTTTAAATAAAAAGAAAGAGTTCAGTATGACTTTTGTCAGCGCGCCCAGAATGCGTTTAATTGGCTCAGAGTTACAAGCGGGAATGAAAAGTGATAGCGATGACAAAGGATCGATATTTATGACGCAAGATAATAGTGATGAGACAAATTAGAGATGATAGTTACTCGTGACATGATAATATTGTTAGCAGTGACTTCAATGTAATAAACAATGTAAAATTAAAATGGGATTCTGCTGCGAATGCAATTCGGCTTTCAACCGATGTGGTCTTGACAGAGAGAAGGGCTATTTTTGAAACGGCCCTCTTCACCAAGCCGCTGTGGGTTCGAACAATAGCGACTCGTACGACACCGTCTTTTCCAGCAATTGTTTTGTCGATTCGTACTAGTGACCATTTGAGAGGAGCAAGGTTGTCATCCTTGAGCAGCACCATATCGCCTTGCTGAATATTGGGGTGATTTGAGCGGCTTTTGACACGCTCCTGCAGCAATGAGAGATAGCTCGCGGACCAGCATTTACGAACAGATTGTTGAATGTGACAAATGCGCTGTCAGCGGCTCAAGCGGCCCATGTTGAGGTGCGTTACGTCAGGCTTATCGATGGTGGCGCTAGATTTACCCCACCGGAAGTGGAGTGAGCACTTGCAGGTTCTCTGGATTCTCTGTAATGGGACAAAGCGGCCGTGAGTTTAACATGGCAGAGATTTGACAGACAAGAGTGCGTAGTTCATGAAAAGTGAAAGTGGAATTTCCTACGACTCGATAAAAATTATATTTGGCAGCCTTCAAGCGCAAGGCACTCCTCCGTTAGCTGCCTTTGTTGGGGATCGCTCAAGAAAAGAAGCCTTAGTTCGGATAATTCATTTTTTGTTCCAACAAAGTTGGTGGCGTTGTCCTACCATATAGTGGGCGGTTTACCCCTTAGACTGACGAACCGTTTCAGCGCAGCAATAAACGAAAGCTTGGACAAGGCCTCGACCAATTCTATATGAGTTGAGGCCTTTGTAGCAAAACATACGAAGATTGATATGTAGCATTTTGCTGGTGGCCCCTCAATGGGCCAAAATCTTTGGCGCCAGGGCACAAGAAGCCTCTGCGACCCAGCGTGAAGAAACTTTTCGTGGTAGAATAGTATGATTGCGCATGCCACGGGATGGCGTTTGGGAAACAAATGCTGGAGTCGTCCGCCAACACGCATCAATCGTTTTGGATCCAGTATAGGGCGCAGCGAACGAAGTTCGCTCTTATTAGAGGTCGGCCAATGCTTTGTAGTCTGCTGGGAAATGCACCATTTGGATGTTCCTGATCAGCAGAAGTGTTCCGTTTTTTATGTCCTCCACAGTAGGAGGACCCTTGTTACGAGGCAATTCCTTATTCCTCAGCATAATAGATCGATGCACGTAAGCAAATGTGCGCTGAAGCTTTCCAAAGGCAGTCAGGAATTTACTTCAGGATGATAGATCTGCATGGGAGCAGGCGAACAATGTTTTATGGCGACGGTCAGGAAGCTCAACCAGATGGTTGATAGGTTCAGGCCATTTTGAGCTATCAGCTTTTAGAAAGTCTGGTCGCTCACGCCATAGGTGCGAGCCCAGGAGCTCCAGCGGTGTGCATCCGCGTGATAGAATATCAGCTGGGTTCATCTGAGAAGGTACGTGATGCCAAGTCATCCCCTGTATCTGCGACACTCTGTTGGAGACAAAAACGTTGAAACTGGATGGGGCTTCACGTATCCATGCGAGTGTTATTGTTGAATCGAACCAACAGTGATATGTGCTGTCAAATTGCACACTATGGGCAATGCTGGATATGAGCTCGGACAACAAAACCGCAGCAGAAAGCTCCAGCTTTGGGACCGTTAGCGTTTTTAACGGTGCTACCCTGGACTTTGCGCATAGTAAGAGGGATGTGACCGTTCCATGAACTTCAGAGCAAACATAAACGCAAGCGCCGTATGCAGTCATGCTTGCGTCGCAAAAAGCGTGAATCTCGTAATCGGCCAATGGGATCATGACAAATCTGGGATATTTGAGGCTGTAAAAAAATGAAAGCTGCGAAGTGAGTTCAGTCCACAAAAACTGCAACGACTGAGGTAGGCTCTCGTCCCAGTTCATCTTCTCCTTCCAAGGCGTTTGAAGGAATATTTTCAGCCTTATCAATCCCAGGAGATCGTAAAACCAGGGGATAGTAGCTAAGATTATTCTTTTGGTGCCTTGGCTCTCTGATACGATTTGCGAAAAGTTGAAGAGCAAGCTGTCAGATTTGGGGTCCCAAGCTAAGCCAAGAGCTTTAGTAATGTCCGATCCATCCTGAAATTTGATTAGCTTTTCCCGATCGGACACGGATTCACCCTTAAGAGTTGAAGGTTCGTTGGAGCAACACATGGGAATTGGAAAATGTCCTCTAAGCAGCATATCCTTTACTTGCTTGCGATTTTCAGCAGCCTCTTCGGCACTATCCCCTCCAGAAATCAAATCATCAACGTAAAAGACTCTGCGGACAACCTTGGCAGCCAGGTGAAATGCGAGTTCCTCGTCCTTGGCCAGCTGATGCATCGCGCGTATGGCCAAAAATGCAGCTGGCTTAGTTCCGTACTTAACGGTATCCAACGTGTAGATCTCGATGTCATCTTCACGATTCTCGCGCCTTAGTTGAGGTGCTGTCTGGCTTCTGCACGCAATGGTGTGGCAAAACAAATTGTGGCGCGGTTTGCTTTTTGGATGCTAAAGACACTTGCCCCAAATCTACACCACAGCAACTATCGATTTCCCAAAAACGCTTAACGATATCTGCGAGTGGCTCTTCAACCGTGAGTAGCTGAGGTTCTTTAAGAAGGCAAGTTGTCACCCATGCGTATTTGACCAACACACATTAGGTCAAAGAACAGACAAGCACCGAGTAAGATATCAATCCGTTGAGAATTGAAAAATAGTGGATTAGCGAGAACAATGTTTTGCGGAATGCTCCATCCTTTAACATTCAAGTCAAAATGAGACTGATAATCGGTTATAGTGTGGTTACGACAGCCGAAAATGAAACACTGCATCCGCTGTCATGCGAATGAGCATGAATATCAACCGATTTATCAGACGCAAGAGATTATTCTGCTATGCCCGAAATAGATCAATTTTTGCGGTAATAAAATTTAGCTGAGATGCAGAGTCTAGTAGGGCGCGGCATGGCACGGAACCACCAGAACGACCTTTGACGTATATTATAGTCGTTGGGAGCAAAAAGTATTAAGAAGGCTTAGCATTTAGAGTGTCAGGCGGAGAATTTGTTGTGATAGAGATCAGCGCTGATGAGCTTGGTACCTAATTAGTAGGTGCAGGCTGCGCAGGTGGAGCAGCATGAACAGCTGAGCTTTGGACCATATGGGGCAACGAGTGATGCTTATACTGGCAATGTTTACAATGCCCCGATCTGCACTGTTGCAGACCATGGCCTTTGCGAAGGCAGTTCAGACAAAGGTGCATGCGTTTCGCTTCCTTATGACGCAAGTGGGGCGATAAATTTAGAAACCGGTAACATTTGGCTTAAATGTTTCTTCGAGTCGCAAAATGGGCATGATGGATGATTAGAATTTGAAGATGCAATGAGGGTGTTAGGTTTGGATTTGAATAAGGCTTTTCCCACCTGTTGTCTAGGTGTCTTTACCTAGCTTTCCTAATTTTCCAACATGCGGCATCTGTTCTCCAGGAATGTCGACATGTCCGTCCACCAGGGTAATTTGTTCGCAGGCAAGGCTTCTTCCCATCTCTCCTCCAATTTAACGCCTTGAGGCGAATTACGTCTGAATGCTCCATCGACTTCATTGTGCCCAAGGCAGGACCCTCCAGGCAACCGCGCAAATGTTGGAAATTTTCATGCTTACTCCAGTTCCTTTCCAGTTCTCTTTTTAAGAATTTAGTGGTAGCTGCTAACTGCCGTTTGACCGATGAGGTTTTAGCCCGATAAAAATCGACTTCACTAGGGGGTAATTCACCCTCAGGCATTATGGCGAGTGCTCACTGTAGCGACAAGAAAACTGGCGCGCAATATTGAGGCAGGTCAGCGAACGGAATGCCTTTGAAATCACATAATGTCAAAACTAAGGCAAGTGTGTGAACGGAAATCATGGATTACCGTTGCATTGTATATGTGTATGTGTATGTGCGACACAAATTAGGCGGCACCCAAATGTATGTGTGAACGTATGTTTGCGTGTGTATGTTGATAGGCTTTCGATGTACCGAGAGTTGTGTTTAGCACCGATTTGTGCTGAAACAGCTTGATCATTATATAGTTTCCGCTATATAATAACGCTAGGCGAGATTACACATCGATTTGTGATGATCTGCAAACACCGAAAAGCCGCACTCAACCCGTTTGTGTGTGTGTGTGTCCGTGACTGGCAGCAGACCGCGAATATTGTTGGCTGTTTTGCAACAATTAAAACCGAAACCGACTTGCAACATGATCAATATCACGTCGGGGTCCCCAATGGTTCGAGGAGATATTATTTTATATCCCCTTTGCCAATTTACTTATTAGTTTTAATTATAAAGACAGAGTTCAGTTTTGTGCGTTTAATTGGCTCAGAGTTACATCGGGAATGAAAAAGTGATAGCGATGACAAAGGATCGATATTTATGTCGCAAGATAATAGTGATGACAGAAATTAGAGATGACAGTTACTCGTGACATGATAATATTGTTAGCAGTGACTTCAATGTAATAAATTGATATATAATGTGAAATGTGATGTGTAATAAACAATGTTAAATTAAAATGGCATTCTGCTGCGAACAGCAGCCTTAAGAGCTCGTCAGTACTTCAGCGCGAGCGTTGGTAATTTCTTCTTGCTTGGTTGGTCTCTGCTATTTGCAACTGGTCTCTGCTATTTGGTCATTCCACCAATAAACGGGTTCGTGATGTCTTCCATACGGTTTGCGAGTAGCTATGCTAGCATCGCATATCAACTACAGGCGATTCATGACATTTTCTGCCATACATTCAGCGCTCTCCTTTTATATTTGCCAATGAGTCTGCAAAGTCTTGTGTTCTCATTGATTCTACACTGTACATTTTCCAGCGGGATGCCGGATTTATTTGTCTTCTCATTCACTCACCCACAGTGCAACAGATGGTCATATGGTCACTTGCTGAGTACTCACAGCTTATTCTCCAGATAGCAGTAGGAGCAAGACTACTGCTGACGAATGTGACATCCACCACGGATCCTTGGTTCAGCAAAGCAATTTCTAGGTTCGTGAAAGCCTCTCGCATTAGTGAACGAGCTGCACCAGTTCTCCGCCCACACGTTGAAGTCTCTAAGCTAGGTGTGTGTGAGTGTGTCAAGGGTACCTTGTTTTTTGGAGTTGGGGCACTCGAATATAGCGCTCTTACATGTTAAAATATTTGTTCGTTCATATCTCACGTCAAAGCAGAATTGAAATGTCCATATGGATTTTCTAGAGCCAGATTCGGGCTCAGCGCAAACAAATTGTCTACAATCATTTTAAGCATTTGAGGCCCAGTGCTGAGAATAATTCAATTTTGAGATCTATTTAAAATACTTTTGCTAATTAATTTATAAAATAATCAAATTTATTATGTATAGTTATATTTAACAAAAAGACAATCTTTATACATTTCCAATATTGCCACGCAGTTAGATAGAAAAAAACATCTCTCAAATTTTCTCAAATAAAATAATAATTTTATCCTCTTTTCAGACAAATAATGGAATTCCTCTACGCCAGCAATATTATATGTTTCTGTTTAAAAAGCATTTGTTTTGTGATAATTACATCAATTTAGATGATTCTATTGAAAAAGAGCTACTATATCATCAAATTCTGCATAGCTTAAGAAGTGAACGATATCCAATCTCTGAAATGGAAGCAATAATGCTAACAGCACTCCAAGGGCAATTGGAACTTGGTGATTGTAGGGAAAATTTGAATGACTATAGGACTGTTGCAAGTCATTGCTTACCACCTCGATTTGTACCCAACATACCTCATGAAGCAGTCGCTATGCATCATCAAAGCTTAAGAGGAATGTTACCTGCTGAAGCAAAAAAAGCTTTTCTGAACTTAATACAAAGCTGGCCTCTTCACCGCGCTACTATTTTTGATGTAATGGTAGGTACATAATAATTTAAAGCAGGGATTAATACCGAAACAAGTTTTGGTTCCAGTACATCCCGAAATGAATATTTCGGAAAAGGTTATATAAGGTATATATAATAATTATAATTTTGTAATTTTTTAGTCAAAAAAATCATTCACTTAGAAAAGCCGTAGAAGAAAAAGTGTTATACCAGAAGGACTCGTTATATATAATCTATGCAAGTTCACCATGATTTTTATTTTGTAAGTTTAGTCAGTATTGCTCAATGGTAATGATAATTTTTACGAAATAATATAAAACTCAAGCGATTATGATTATTTGATTAAAATATACTTTAGAAATAACCTAGCGTACGCTCCTCATACTTGGTTTTTTCCTTTCCCCCTTTAAAAGCTGAAGTTATAGCCCAAAAACCACTTTTTGATTACTTACCGCAATTACCATCTTATACCGAAATGGATGTTTCGGTTAAAGGCTCTATTTCAATTAATTTCGGTTTTCGGTCTCGACACGGTACCCGGATTTTTATTTCGGTATACCGGTACGTACTGGTATAAGTGTAACTTATTTTGAGTATTGGAAAAATTAAATTCTGAGATAAATCTATATCATTTTATTTCTGTGTAATAAAACGTATCAAAATTCAACACAAAATGAATAGTTTCACAATTAAAGTAAAATTATATACACTACGTTTATACACACGTCTTATTTGCAAATAAATTTTGTGAGTTATAAATTATTGCGTATAAACGCCAAGTTAATTCGTTATTCGCAAAAAGCTGTCACGAAAACTGATTAGTAGACTTATTTGCAAATAGTGTGCTAGGCGTTGCCAGTCTATTCAGGGATTTTGCTGTTTTCAACTATATGGTAGCATTGCTATATTGTAATTGACATTCATATCGACTGCAGGCGAAGGAAAAAGGGAAAATGCTTAAAATAAAAACTTAAAACAAGCGCTGCAATTGGACCAAGGCGGATACCAAGGTACTTCTTGGACTAATGAAAGAAAATAAGGCCATGAAACTGCTGTATGGCAATCAGGCAGCACTAAATTTACGTATGGTATTTATCGTATAAACAGTGAGTTAGTTATTTACAAATTATTTCTATTTACAGAAAGCTGGCTTATAAACGTAGTAATAGACTAATTCATATTTCTTTTTTTATCTACCCGTTACTCGTAGAGTAAAAAGGGTATACTAAAGTCGTTCAAATGTTTGTAAAAGGCTGAATGAATCATTTCCGAACATTTAAAGTATATATATTCCTGATCAGCATCAACAACCGAGTCGATAGAGCCCTGTCCGTCTGTCCGTCCGTCCGTCTTTCTGTCTGTCCGTCAGTCTTTATGAACAACTAGATCTCAGAGACTTGAACAACTAGAGCAACCAAATATGATATGTAGACTACTATTGTCTGCACGCAGATCATGTTTGCATCAAACTTTTGCCACGCACACTGCCGCCCCACAATAAGAAATGTTGAAAAGATCCCACAATTTTTAAAATATCAAATTTAAAACTTAAATTTATGTTGCCAATAATCCCTCAAATTTTCATAAAGGTGGGATAAAAAATAGCCTAGCTAAAAAAAGTGTTGCATACTTTTTGGCTTCCCCCCTCAGGAACACAGGAACGCTATTAAATATTTCTTCCCCTGAGTAACGGGTATATCGAAGTCGGGCAGGGCCTTTAACTTACGCTCTCGTTTTACGACTTTTGAAATAACGTACAATTCTGGGAACTTTGTGGACTGACTTCCAGTAAAGAATGTTTCCATGGTTTTGAGTGCGTTTAAGTGCGAGAAAAATCTTAATGGAAGTCTTGCAGATGAACTAGTATTATAACTGCATTCATCATTAAGCAGTGATTGATCAGCAACCGACGAAATTTGTGCATAAATATTTATTAAATGATTGATACAAGTATTTTTTTGCTCAGAACTTAGCGTTACGATTTACCTAGGGTCAAAAAATATGCCACATAAAAAAACATTGTTTTCAAAAACGGATTTCCCTCGCTTTTCTTCGAAGAAACGTTTTCGCTAGAGAGGAAGAATTCTTTGATATTTCCAATTTGCAGTGTATCCAAATTGAATAAAAATCACCCAAAACTAGATTTTGGGCTTGAAGTATAGTTCTGGCCACCTCAGCTGGTTCTAATATGCATACAATTTCGCGAAATGAGTCCCACACTTTCCTTTGCAGAAGAAAGTCGTAAAAGGCTGAAAACTGGAGATAATGTTGAAGAAGTCTTCCGCCAGCAAATATTTTAGCATCCTGTAGGTTGAGCTCCAAAGCGTGAATAAAACAACGGTGCGCTGTGTAAGGGTAAAGAAACCAAAACTGTACCGGTACCAACGTTTTGGTTTTGTTCCGGTGCTATCGATTCCATTAATAACGGTAAACGGCTTTCGGTTCTCAAAAAAAAATTAGAATCGGTTCCGATACGTGATTTGAAACGGTTCAATTCAGTTAACTGTTCCGGTTCCGGTTCCGGTTCCGGTATTAAGCCCTGATTATAAGCACTTTGTAGACTGAATTTTAAAGCGAAGCTCTTTTACGCATTTTGTATTTGCAAAATCAGCCGCTTTTAAAATTTGTTGCAGCAGGTGCGTTGTGTGTGGAGTGGGATGGTGTGAGGGAGAAGCGGGGGGTAATGGTGGGAGAAGTGGTGAAGTGGGGGTAAGAAGAGTGGCTGCCATAAGGTCAAGTTGTGAATTCGATCATTCATAATTTTTGTTTGACAGTGACTTGACAGTGACTTTTATCCGGAATTTCCAGTACCTAGGTAAAAGTTAAGGTACAAAAAAGATACTTTAAAATTGAAAGGCTGCTATGTTCGATATTTGACCCATTGAGGAGGCCCGTGATCTCTCTTCTCGCGCTGGCAGCCCGGCTCGGCTCGCCTTATGCGGGGTCCTCCAGAGCACCTTCAGACTCAATGCTGAACATTAATACATTCTCATCAAAAAGTCCGTCTTAGTTTCCGTCCGACTCGCCACAAACCAGCTAGCGGCTCTACTCTCTTTCGTACATACCCCGCTCAAACATCCATAAAAACCCCAGAAACATACTTATCTACAAGATAGATGCATCCATCCACACCCTCAACCACTACTAATCCGCACATTCCCACTCACTCGCACAAACATACCCACTCACGGCCTCAGCTAAAAAGTTTTTACACTCATACATACAATCATACGAACATGCCGCTCAGTTTCGTTCTGGTTTGATCAACAAGTTGATCGGCGGCTTGACCGACCCATCCTATCCCACGCATCAGCGTGTCCTTGGACTAACTTTGGCCAATCTTTGTTAGTCCTGGCTGTATTTTTGCCACCATAGCCACCAGCGCAGCCACCTCCTTCCATCCCAACTCCAAATAACAATTAAATTAGCAATTCATTTTTCAATTTAAAACGTTATATACACATATATTTATTCCACCTGGCTCCATTATTAAAGTTTTAAGTAAATCCTACTCAAATATATGAAAATCTACCTACAAGCCACATCAATATGTGTAGAATCTAAAAGAGGCAATATCACCTTGTCGGCGGTTTATTGTCCGCCACGCTTCTCAATATCAGAAAATCAATTTCTAGATTTCTTTAATACATTAGGTCAGCGCTTTTTAGCCGTGGGTGACTATAACTCGAAACATCCGCACTGGGGCTCTAGACTGACTAATCCAAAAGTAAAGCAACTGTATAGCGTACTTATGCGCGCATCAAACAAACTCGACTATGTATCTCCGGGTAGGCCTACATATTGGCCAGCAGATCCCAAGAAAATACCCGACCTTATAGGTTTTGCCATAACAAGAAAAGTTCCACAAAATTTGGTAACTGCAGAAGAACTCGCAGATTTGTCGTCAGACCATTCTCCGATTATTTTTATCCTTCTGGAGTGTCCTCAGATCAGAGAGTATACTCGGAGACTGACATCACATAAGACAAACTGGCTCAAATACAAAAAATATATTAGCAGTCACATTGAACTGAGCCCAACCATAAACAGCGAAGAAGACATTGAAAATTCAGTCCAAGCCCTGAGCTCAATTATTACTGCTGCAGCTCATCACTCGAGCCCACTAACAACATCAACAACAACACCTAAGCAAGATCGTAGATTAACAAACAGCTTTATAGACCGGCTGGTCGCTGAAAAGCGGCGTGCAAGAAGAGAATGGCAGAGCAATCGGTCGCCTGCTGCAAGGACTCGCCTGAGACATGCAGAACGCGTACTTCACAAAGCACTCGAAGCTGAGGAGCAGCTAGCCCATAGCCGTTACATCGAAGTTCATTCGCTCGAAATAAAAAACGTTATAACAGAACCCACTCCCAAAAAAGCACCAGGACATGATCTTATTACGCCTAAAATGATTATGGAACTTCCAAGTCCTGCCATTACATATATCTCGAGAATCTTCAATGCCGTACTGCGATGTGGATACTTTCCAATTCCGTGGAAGAAATCGACAATCATAATGATTCAGAAACCAGGAAAGGATAAAACACAAGCGTCATCATATAGACCCATTAGCCTGCTACCTTGCTTATCAAAAGTATTTGAGAAGATCTTACTTCGCAAAATTGATACCCATGCACAAAATATAATTCCTTCACATCAAATTTGGATTCCGAGCAAAACACGGGATCATTGAGCAAGTCAACCGTTTAACTTCAGATATTCGGACTGCGTATGAGCACCACGAATACTGCTCTGCCATTTTCCTAGATCTTGCCCAAGCGTTTGACCGCGTTTGGTTGGACGGGCTTATATATAAAATTAGGACACTGCTTCCTCCAAATACACACAAACTCTTAGAATGTTATGTCAGCAACAGAGTTTTTTCTGTTCGTCAAAATGAGTACACAACGGAAGAGTTCACCATTGGAGCCGGAGTGCCACAGGGTAGCGTTCTCGGTCCTTTTCTGTATGTATTGTACACTGCCGACATCCCAACAGACCCCCGACTAACAATATCCACTTTTGCGGATGATACGACAATTCTAAGCAGATCACGATGTCCAATTACCGAATCAAGACTTTTGGCAAGCCATCTAGCACACGTGGAGGGGTGGCTGGCCAACTGGCGTATAAAAATTAACGAGCAAAAGTGTAAGCACGTGACGTTCACACTCAACAGAAGCACCTTTCCCCAGATATCCCTAAACGCGACTATGATACCACAAGCAAACGATGTTGTTTACCTTGGTGTCCACCTCGACAGAAGGCTCACTTGGCGCAAACACATAGAGTCGAAGAAACTTTAAATAAGGCTAAAGGCCAATAGCCTTCACTGGCTAATCAACTCCCGTTCCCCTCTAAAACTGGAATATAAAGTCTTACTGTATAAAAGCATCATAAAGCCTGTCTGGACTTATGGCTCACAGCTATGGGGAAATTCTTGTGCGAGCAGTGTGGACATCCTTCAAAGATCACAATCAAGAATTCTTAGAACACTCACTGTAGCCCCATGGTACATTCGCAAAGAGTGTATCCACAACGACCTGAGGATCCCATTGGTCGAAACTGAAATACAGCAACTAAAGCGCAAATATTCTGAAAAGCTTCTAGCCCACCCTAATGAACTTGCACAATCTCTCACCCTGCAAGCAACGCATTCTCGCCTCCGAAGAAAAGACCTACCAACCCAGCGACTGAATTAATGGGCCGCAGAACATAAACTAGCTCCAATAGGGGATGGTTGTACAATAGTTTCTAGATTATAGTCAATGTTACAATGTTACAATAGATTAAGATTTGAAAAATTATTGTTAGTCTTATTAAGAGAAGATTCAATAAATACTTAAAAAAGCTAAAAAAAAAAAAAAAAAATATGAGTAGGCGCTTCGCTGCGCCGCCATCAGTATAGCCTTTATCAGTATGACTCTAATATCCCACCACTTCCCCCCCACATCCCACCCACTTACCACCCACATCCCACTCACTTCCCACCCACTTGCCATCCACTTCACAGTGGACATCCCGGGGGTATTTCCAGCATCGGAAAAGGAAATCTCATTTGAATTCACATTTGAATTTCAACAGTACAAACCGAGTTTCAAGTCAATCGGATGGAAAATATTTTTTTGCTTGTAGTATTTTTCGGACATTTTCACACCCTGGGGGCGGATTTTCGAATATTGCAAAATCACTTTTCAAATAATTTCGTATTCTATCCTTACAAGCCGAGTTCCAAGTCAATCGGATTCGTAAATATTAAAATTAGTTTGGAGCTAATCGTTGGGAACTAAACTTTCGCCCAAGTAAACTTGAATGATTATTTTATTATGTGTAACTTCGATAATGAGTTTTTTTCTTTCCCACCCACTTTCCACCCACGTTGTTGAACTTTCATATAGATCTTTGAAAATGATAAACAAACAAGTTTCATACAACAGTTTTCCGGCCATTTTTGACTTTGGGGTTGAATTTTCCAAAATTTGTAAGTCACGTTTCTTATATTTTATTATGATTTTATTACTTTGAAAATGAGTTTGGAGCCAATCGCTGGCAACTCAACTCTCAACTTGTAGAATTTTCATGTAGATCTTTGAAAATGAGTTTGAACTTGACCAGATGAAAACCATAAAGTTTCATACAACAGGTTTTCGCGAATTTTTCACATTTCCCGACAGAATTTTCCAAAATCCGATCTTAGTACTCACTTTCAGCTTAAGATAAAACTACTGTGAAAAATTCAGCATCCTTTATTGTATGGCTTAGGCTGTGCGTTAATGGCCAATAAGTGAGTCAATTAGTCAGTTTGAACTTTTTTATATATATAGACTAGCATATAACCCATCGTTGTGGTGACAAGTGTGATTTAGAAAGTTGAGAAACGTGAAAAATTTGGGAGGATAGTGTAGTAGGTTATAGGGGGGGAGTCGAGTCCCCAAGGTCCAGCCCCAGGAAGGCTGCGCATTCCTTTGGGTGGGTCCATAAGTGTGGTGGTGTGAGCGTTGTGGGAGCACTTGGACAGTTGAAAAGGTGTCGGATGTTGTGGGCGCTTCCTTTGCAGTTCGGACATTCGTCTGCAACCTCTGGGTTGATCCTCGAGAGATAACTGTTAAGGGAGCAGGAGTAGCCCGATCTGAGCTGTACAAGGGTGGTTCTGGTGATCCTGGGCAGTTGGTTTTCGGCGATACTGATTGATGGTGGTCTACCCCCAAGAACAACATTGCTCTTTAGCCCGATTATGGCTCGTTGAACTGTCCTCATGTGTATTTCCTCCCGCACGTGATGTGCTTCGAGGGCCGACAAGTTGTTGGCGTTGTTTGTCATTTGGGCAACCTCTGGCAGGAAAGTCCAGACGTCTTACCTGCTTATGCGTGGTGGGAGGGAGACCTTGAGCGAGGTGTGGTTAGCATGGTCTTCCACAAGGCTTCTTGCTAGAAACTGCTGGTCGAGCGTGGTGCAGTGGGCTCTGACTCCAAGGATCTGGGTTTCCTCGTGGAGGTGATCCTCATGGGTCATGGAATGACATCCAGTGACCGTCCTTAGAGCAGCATTCTGCGCTCGTTGCAAGTTTCCCCACTGAGTGCCACTGACTGCTGGAGACCAAGCGGATGCAGCGTAGTCAGTCAGTGTCCAGCCTATTGCTTTGTAAGTGGTCAGAAGCGTCTCCTTGTCTTTACCCCACGAACTCCCAGAGATAGCTGTCAGTGCTCGGTTTCTCTCTCTAATCCTGCGAGCGAAGAAAAAGA
This sequence comes from Lordiphosa magnipectinata, assembly GCA_037044535.1. Taxonomy (NCBI): domain Eukaryota; kingdom Metazoa; phylum Arthropoda; class Insecta; order Diptera; family Drosophilidae; genus Lordiphosa; species Lordiphosa magnipectinata. Next base: position 16,705 of record JBAMBO010001195.1, read on the forward strand.
GGTTGCCGAACGTCACCCCCAAAACTTTTGGGTACTTGCTTGTTTGAATTGTTTGACCATCCACGATGACGTCGAGTTGTGTGTTGACTATCTTAGTCCACGTGGTGAAGATGGTAGCTGTGGACTTTTCGGGAGATATGGCGAGGTTACGGCTCGCAAAGAAAGCGGTGACAGTAGGGAGGTAGGAGTTTAGACTCTCAACTACCTTGTGATGGTCCCTATCTGCTCCAAGGATGGTGCAGTCATCCACGTAGCTCACAACTTTAAGCTGAGGTGGAGGCAGCGGCATCGTGGAGATGTAGAAGTTGAAGATTAGGGGTGAGAGTAACCCTCCTTGAGGTACTCCCTGCTTCAACTTCCAATATGCTGATTTCCCATCACGGAATGCAACATATGCTTGCCTGACTGTGAGGTAATTTTCAAGCCAGCGCTTCACGGTGTTCGGAAGCGGCGTTCTCTCAACATCTAGTAGCAACATGGTGTGGTTGACTGTGTCGAAGGCCTTCGACAGGTCAAGGGCAGCAAGCTGGGACAGTTTAGCCCGTCAACGATGGCGGAGGTAATCTCGCAAAAGGGCTGTGCTCGTGCTTCAGCCTTTCCTGAAACCATGTTGGTGGTTTGCGAGAGGGAGAGTTTTTTGTAGTGACGGCAGGATTAGCGCTTTCAGGATCTTAACCGCAGGCGCTAGCAGAGTGATTGGCCTGTAGGAGGTACCTATCTCTGGGGGCTTGCCAGGTTTAAGCACAGGGAAAATCTTTCCTGTTTTCCACATGTCAGGTATGACAAGTGAGGTTAGGCAATGGTTAAAGAGTGCAGTCAGGTAGCCAATTCACAGGGGCCCCAGCTTTTTCAGCATAATGGTGGCTATGCCATCAGGGCCAAGGGTTTTGGAGTTCTTATCGTCTTTTATGGCGATTTCAACCTCCTCGCTGGTGACGTCCAGATTTTCGGGATCGTGGCTGAGGTTGCGCAAACGGCGGAGGACTGCTCTGTGGCTTTTGTCGTGGTCCTTCGAGTGTTCGATGAACTGCCTATTGAAATCCAAAGCGTAGCGATTGGCATCACTCCTGGGCACACCGTGGAATGCGATGTTGGCGTTGTCTTGCCTTTTAGTGCCGCCCGTTAGGCTTTTTATGGTCTTCCATAGCCTTGCAGACCCTTTTTCGCACTCCTCCAAGTGGATGAGCCAGTGGTTCCTCTTATGGTCATTCACCATTTTGGCGATGTCGTGGTTTAGCTCATCAATGCGGGGGTCGGCAGGATTTGCGGCTCTGAGATCATCATACGAGCCTTTGCCGCTGCTTCTGTTGGGAAGCAGGGGTGAATCTTGTGGATTCTTCCTGAGGGGATGTGTCTTTTCTTTGAACTGACGAGTATCTTGCGGAAAACAAGCTCTCCAGCTGTGACATCGGAGGGCGCTACTTGTTGTTCAAACTGCTCCTCAGTGAATCCAGTGTAGGCGCTCCATTCTGCCTTAGAGAAATTTATGAAAGTCATCTTTTCTGTAACTATAGTGATACAGTGATAGGCAGATGGTCCGAATTCAGCGCGATGTTGGCTTGCCACTCTGTGGCTGCGAGCAGGTTAGCGCTGATGATGGTGACAGCCGGCGAGCTGCTGCTGCTAGGTGTGATCCTATTTGGCAATGTTGTTGCCTCTGGTGTCATTATTGAGGAGGGAAAACCAGTTCTCGTGATGGGCATTTAGGTCGCCCATAATGACACAGTTTCTTTCTATGAGCAGGTGGGATAAGTCTGTGTGGTATCCAGGTTGGCATGCTGCAATGGGCGGGATGTAGACATTTATGAGCTCGACTTCTGAGCCTCCGGAGCGGACAGCTATCCCCAGGACTTTCATGTGATCATCTGGGGTGGGATTGAGGGTCAATCTCCTGTAGCTGACTGACTGGTGGGTGACGAAGACCAGTCCTCCACCGGTATTTCTACTCCTGTCCTGTCTTATAACGTTGTAGCCACCTGACGTGACAAGTTGTGCGCTGGGTGTAATTTTTGTCTCCTGGAGGTATGGAGCTGGCTGCTATCCTGGTGCTCGTGGGTCATAAAGTCTGTCAGTTAGTCTATTTTCGCTATTTCAGCCCGTTGCAGTTCCACTGGAAGTCCTTAAACTCCTCCTCCGGGACGTATACGGGGGCTGTCTGAGGTTGCGAGCCTATCATCTGCAGTAGTTGTCTTTGCGCTGGTGGAGGGCACTGCTGCCGAGGGACAACCAGGTCCACGGTGGTCAGCCTCAGTGAATGCTGGGCCACAGCCGTTAGTGGAGTGTGCGGGTGGTGATGGTTGTGGTGGCTGTGGTGGGCTCGGCAGGGTCACTGGTGCAGGGTGTGGGGGGCTGCCACTAGGTGTAAGTTGGCTACAGCAGGGGCCATTAAATGGTCCGCTGTAGTCTCGTGGCTTCTTGAGGCCCGAGCATTTGAGGTGCAGCCATTGCATTCAAATGAGTAGCCCCTGGTGGGGATTTTGCACTTACATATTGGGCAAATCCTTGGCCGGGTTTCTGGGACCCGGGTCGGCTCCGGGACGCAGATCCGATTGTAGTGAGAGCCGTCATCGTTGTGGTTGTCGTCATCGTAGTGGTTGTCGTTACCGCGACTGACCCATTTATTTCGGATCGGAGGAAAAAAAGTTTTTTGCATGCAGAATTATCCGAGATTTTTCACGCCTGGGGATGCTACATTGGAAAATCAAATAATTTCTTATTCTATCCGTACAAACCGATTTTCAAGCCAATCGGATGAAAAAAATTTATTATTTGACTACAGAATTTTCCTGGAATTTTCACTCCTGGGGGGCGGATTTTCCGACCTTGGAAAATCACATATAAAATTATTCCGTATTCTATCATTACAAACCGAGTTTCAAGTCAATCGGATGAAAAATAGTTTTTTGCACGCAGAACTTTCAGGCCATTTTCCTCCTGGCCGGATTTTCCAAAATCGGGAAAACACGTGCCGAATTATTTCGCGTACTATGCTAACAAACCAAATTTCAAGTCAATCGCAATTTTTCGCAAACAAACTTTTCCGACGCTTTTCCAGTTGAAATTTTACAAAAGCCCCGTCTTAGTACGCTCTTTCACCACTTATAGAAACTCCTGTCCAAGTTTCAGCCTTCTATCTATCCCCATTTCACTTTATTTCGTATTCTATCAGTACAAACCGAGTTTCAAGACAATCGGATGAAAAATAATTTTTTGTATGCAGAATTTTCCGGGAATTTTCACGCCTGGGGGTGGATTTTCCGACATTGGAAAATCACATTTCAAATTATTCCGTAGTCTATCCATACAAACCGAGTTTCAAGCCAATCGGATGAAAAAAACTTTTTGCCTACAGAATTTTCCGGGAATTTTAAATTTATTTTTATTTAGCTTTAAGCCGGGTATCCAGCACCGCGGAAACTAAAAATTCCTGCCAAACTTCATATAAAAAAAACTGTGCCAGGAATTTTTAGTTTACCTTTTCGTTGCTTGAGTATCCAGCAACATGAACGAAACCCACAGTTTCTTATCGATAGTTGGCCTATCAATAGCGCGTGTGGATCGCAAGAACAGCTGATACACAACTCAGGAATATATTGGTTACAATTATTTTGGACGTGATGACTGAAAATTTGGGGGGAATGCATCTTTGTTTTTGATATGCTGGGGAACCAGCAGAGTGCAGAGATTGGTAGGGGATGTAGCCAAGGGGACACTTATGCCATATTGCTGAGGCGGCCTAAGAAATGCCCTACATGGACACAAAGTTCGATGGGATGTCGTAGGTTGAGCCTGTTTGTCGCCATATCAGATGCAAGTCTACGCGAGTGGTCCAGTCGGTCAGGATGCATACATATTGAATTGGGCTTATAATGGCAAGCGTCCAAATCGTGGTATTTAGTTGTATGCACACATGCCAGGGACCTCACATAAAAGACTCTAGTTTTTTAAGGGCAGTGGAGCATTCCGTACCCCATACCGGGATCCCCTATTCCAGGAAAGCAAGATGATCATTTTGGATCGCAGCGAAATACCACTACGAGGCTGCAACCGTAGCTACTGCCCGAGTCACATAGACTTTCCTGGTCAAGCGGCGGTCCAGAGACAAGCCAAGGTATTTAACCGCGGTATCCGTATATGGGAATCTTGATCCTAGAAGTCGCACTCGAGCAACTTTTGCGATCGTGTTGACTCTTTGAACGATTAACGGGTATGTTCCAGCTGTTCGCCCATCGACCAAAGCCCAGGTACTGATCTGCCCTCTGAGTTGACAAAATCCTTAATATTAATGTGAATGTATTTATTGTATTTGATTGGCGACTAACCGAGAAGATGTGAAAGATGTGCAGATAACAACATGCTGCATTAATGATATGCGCCATCGGGGCAAAGTGTCATGCTCAGCCATAGCCTATCATCCTCTAATATAGCATAAAGTAGCACCTTTTAGGTGCATGGTCACCCTGCTTACGTTATGTTCTACACACACAAGAAATAAATTGCAAATTCCTGGCAGGAATTTTCCGCAGTGCTGGATACAGGCTTTTAAGTTGAACGCTGGCATCAGGCCCGACGTTCGTACACTTGTCTTGTTCCAAGTCTTCTGTCTTTTATTTTTCTTTTTAATTCAGCCACATGGCTGTTCTGTTTTAGTCTTTTATAAATGTATATAAGTCCAGTCGAAAGAGAGTTGTGTATGAACATAAGACATGGACATGCTGCACCTCCCCTTTTAAAGGAATAACGTAATTATATTTAATGAAGTTATTCTAAATTTATAGTCATTAATTATTTGTATTTTATTAATATTAAAGTAGGTATTTTATTTATTATTAATATATTTATAAGTTGTTAATAAATGTTTTTTATTTTAAATTTAATAGAGATAACAGAGTTTCATTAAAAATGTGGTATACTGTAGTTTAAGAAAAGGTGATTTATTGGAATTTAAAAAGATCTGATTGGTTGATCAAGCCATCACTTTTAGCTTTTAACCTATACTTATGAACTTTCTGAATCTTATTTTTCTTATCTTTAATTAAAATATTGTCTTTATCTTCTTTTCCTGTTACTAAACATGGACCTAAATATACTGGTTCCAATTTATGGCCAGTTTCATTTCTAAGTAAAACGTTATCTCCTATTTTCAAGTTAATGTTATTTATTTTCTTATCATAATATTCCTTATTCTTCGCCTTATGCTGTTCTATCATTATTTTAGCTCTTTTATATGCTTTTTCTAATCTAAACTTAACTTCCTTAGCATAGTCTTCTACATTGTAGAGTGGGTCTATCTTCTCTATACTATTAAAGACTTTTGGTATGTTGTTTGATTTACCAAAGACAAGTTCTTATGGACAATAATCATGAGTTACAGATGGTGTAATGTTAAAACAATACACAAAATACTCTAACCATCTATCCCAATCAGTTTTATCAACTGATATGTATGAACGTATGTAGTCATGTTCTATGTTCTATGACTTCTTTCAATGGTACCTAATGTCTGGTGATGATGTGCAGTTGACGATATGTTGTCTATTTTTAGATATTTGCACATGCCATTTATAAAAGAGTTCTTGTTTTCTGTTCCCATGTCCGTAATGAACGTCTTCATTGGACCGTACTTTAGAATAATGGATTCGAATATTGCTTTAGCGACGGTATTTGCGCTTTTATTTGCAACTGGAATGGCATCTAAATATTTGGTTAAGTCGCATATTAAAGTGACTGCATATTCATTTCCGTTCTCTGATTTTGGTAGTGGGCCAATAGTGTCCACTATAACTCTGTCAAAAGCATATATTGGAGTTTCTGTTGTTTTCATTGGTGTTTTTGTATGTTTAGTTATTTTAGAAGTCAGGCATTTATGACATCTATTTATATACTCTCTGATGTGACGAGTCATATTTTTCCAATAATAGTGTCTTTTTTTTTCGTAGCGTTTTGGTTATGCCTCCTTGAATTGGATCGTCATGGAATGTAAACAGTATCGCTTCTTGATCTTTCTCATTATTTATTAGGGTCACCGGCTTGAGTAGCGCTACTCTTAGAGTCTTTAATATTTTATTGCCCTTTTGTTTAAATGTATCTATTGAAATTGATTCTAAGATCTTGTCGCACGGTGCCACTGATATTGGGCTGAAATTAAGTATACCGGCTTGTCTTTCAAGCCTTTGGAAAAACTGACCTAAGTCTAGAATTCCATTGGTGTACAAATCGCTTATATCGATTCTTGCTATAACTTTTCTTCCATATCTTAACAAACATTTAAGTGGTGTTATTCGCAACGTCACTATTTTCCGTAAGCCGTCATTTGTGATAACGTCATATACGTTGGGCTGAGAAGCGTTTGCAAGAGATTGCCTAGGCATATCTACTTGTTCATTTCCTGAGCAGAATTTTTCTTTTTACTTTGAAATCTTGTAGTGACTTTTAGTGTTCGTGTTAATTTCTTTTAATTCATTTATGGTTATTTGTGACAGTACGTCTGCCTCGAAGTTGTCTTTCCCCTTTAGATACTCAACTGTGAAATCGTATTCTTCTAACTCGAGCCGCATGCGTGTTAGTTTAGTGCTGGGATTGACCATTGAAAATAAATAGGTAAGCGGTCTATGGTCTGTTTTCACTGTGAAGTGTTTGCCATAAATATATGGTCGAAAATGTACTATTGCCCAATGAATTGATGACAATTCTTGTTCTGTTGTGCTCTTATTGCTTTCACCTTTTGTGAATGAGCGTGATGCATATGCTATTGGTAGTTGGAGTCCGTTATGGTTTTGAGTTAAAACCGCTCCACAAGCTTGTTTGCTTGCATCTGTGATTATGCAAAATTCTTTCCTGAAATCTTGCAAGTTGCATGAGTTTATTTTTCAGATATTCGAATGCGTTTTGGCAGTCAACTGTCCATTCGAAAGGGACATTCTTTTTACATAATCTTGTTATGTGCCGTGAATAGTCGGCGATGTTTTTAATAAAACGTCTATAATAATTCCAAAATACATTTATGTCCTAGGAAGGTCACTTCATGCATGAAAATTGAGCAATTTTCTGGATGTAGCTTAAGGTTATGTTTCCTGCAAAGTTGAAAAAGTCTGTTAAATATAGTATCTTATGTTTTTCGAAACAACCATTAACTATTATATCATCCATATAGAGGAATGCTTTGGAAGGTTCAAGTCCGGAGAATGCGATAATCATCATTCTCTGAAATGAATTTGGCGCTATTTTTAAACCAAATGGTAGTTGCGTGAAAATATATGAGCCATTGCTCGTTGAAAAAGATGTTATATTTCTTGAACTTTCTTTGAGTTCAATCTGAACCTAGTTGATCTAAAATATCGTCAATTCTAGGGAGTGGACATTTATCTGATAGCAGTTAATTGATTTGACGATAGTTAATTACTAATCGCCATTTTTTTGTTTCTGAGCCCGGAAGGGCTTTCTTTGGGACAAGTAGCAGTGGGCTGTTGTACTCAGACACAGATGGTTCAGCAATGTTGTCGGAAATCAGTTTCTCAACTTGTTTTTGTATTTCTTCTGTTTGGCTACGCGGGCTTCGATAGTTTTTGATATAGACTGGCTCATCATCTTTTAACCTAAGCTTTTGTTTATAAAAGTTGTTGGTTGTAATTGATTCGGTTTCAAGTCCGAATACACCGATATATCCTGTGCATAGTTCAGTTAATGTTTCTTTGAAACGAGGGGGAAAGTTTTTTGACAATGCTTTCATAACTTTTTCTTTTTTGTCTTCTGAATTTAATTGAAATATTTCGTACTCGTGCAATGTTTCAATCTGTACCTTGTTAAGGTTGACCATTACTGTTTTATTGGTTGTATTTAAAATTCGGACATATGCATTTTTGCTGTTGGTTATCGTATTTGCGATAAAAATTTCATTTTGAATTTCTTGATTTGGAATTAGAATTTAGTCATCGTTTGTGTTTACTTAAATTTCTCGGACAATTTCGGATCTTGCTGGTAAAATAATGGTATTTGTATCATTTACGTGTGCTACTGGGATCGAAATTTCATGATCCAAATTATTTGGTCGGAGTACGAACCGATCTTGGACTGGATTTATGTCAAGCATACCATTATATTTTCTGAAGAAATCCGTACCAAGAATGCCATCACCTGGTATAGAAAAATTGGGTGACACCAAATGAAAATTGTATGGTATAATGTATTGGTCTGACTGAATTTCTACGAAGGCTAATCCTTTGGAATTGGTTATACCTTCGCCTATTCCTAATATTTTTGCAATAGTGTTATAATCTATATTGATAAATTGATCTGAGTTCTCTTTGAGAACTGAAATATCTGCACCTGAGTCTATGAGTAATGTGAGCATTTTTCCCTTATTTTCATTTTTTACTTTTATAAACACGCTAAGCTCTGGGTTGATCGTATAAACTTTCTTTATTGTTGGCGAGTTTCTAAAGGGTTTTGGGGGTTTCCCGAGTTGCTTTGTGCAACTCTTACATTGTTGTTGTTGTTTCTGTTACCATTATTATTGTTTTGATTGCCACGGTTTTGATTCCAATTGTTGGAATTACCTCTGTAGGCGTTGCCATAATTTTGTTAAGAGCCTCTATGATTTCCTGAGGAATTACCTCGGCCTCGGTTGTTATTATTGGAAACTCTGTAATTAATTTTATTCTGATAATTACCTCTTTCCTGGTAACTACCTCTGTAACTGTTACCCCTGCCTCTATTCTGGTAATAGGAGACCGTGCTTGGGCTTCCTGTAGCTTTTGTGCAGGAGTGTATATATTTTTTAATATCGTCATTTATAGTGCTAAAGCTTCCTGCTTATTGTCTTAGTTTTTTCATCCTTGCAATTTTGGATCATAGCTGAGATTGCCTCTTTTGTGGCAAAGTTTTCAGCGTTATTGGTATCTAGACCATTGTCTATATATGCTGCCTCTAGTGATCTGCGGAGATTGTATATTTCTGTGGTGTAGTGGGACGCCATTTAACCTTTTTGTTGAATGTTCAATAGTTTGGCCTTTGCGACTTCTTTTAATTTCGCAATTATTCCATTTATAGTCGTTTCATTTTGTACCTTGTACAGTATTGGTCCAATTATTTTAGATTTTATTACTTCAATGGCTATTGTTTCCTGGTTGGCATTTTCTAGTTCAACCAGTTTTAAGGCTGTGATAAATCTTTCTAAATGCATTTTTCGACATACTGTCTATTTTGTGCTATATCGTCTGTCATGTTGATAGTTATGTTCTGTAGGCTTTCTAATTGATCTGAGCTAGCAGGTGTATGTACTGCTTCTGTTACTTCTTCTCTATGCGTTTCTTCCGGTATGCTGGACTTGTCATTCATTAATACCGATCGGTCAAAGGTTGCTGGAGAATTTAATATCGAGGGACAGAACAGTTGCAAATTGTGCCTGTCTGATATGTATATAAGGTTTTCTCTGAGACGCTTGACAACGTCGGAAGATTGTGTTAAATGTAATGAGTTAAATCTAGCTTTATTATCATATAATATCGTACGAACCTCGTTATACGTATTTATCAGTATCTCAATGTGCTTAATTTTCGTCTCGTTCGAGATTTATACACTTTTATTGAGACATTTAAACGATTTGTCAAATTCTACTCTAAGGATTTTTATAAGTTCTGCTATTTTGTTCCATTCCATATGGAAAAGGAAATCAATTTAATTTGTGTTTTAATTTGTCATAGTATTTCTCTTTGATTATTCATCTTTTTATTTTTTTTAGACCTTATACAGGTCTTTTGCCCTGCTTATATACTTCTTTTTCAAGCACTTATTGTGCATCTGGTAGAGTTTAATAGCAATGCTAAAACATATTAATACGACAATTATGATCATTAAAATGGTAATCAACTTTAGGTCGGCTGACGTTACCTCGACTGTGTTAATCACATTGGCGGTTGAATCCACCGTTTTCGTATCAATGAGCCCCATTGTGGGCCAGGTTTTAAATATTTGGAAAGATATTATATATTTGGATGTATTTTTTGGATTGGATTGGACGGTTTGGATGATATTTAAAAATATACTTTTGATTGGATTTTATTTTGTTCAATGATAATAATTATTTTCATAATTGATGTTTTCCATTTTTTTTTTTGAAACTCAAATATATATTTTTAAATTCAAAATTTTAATGATTCAAAATGTAAAACAAACTTGTATATATATATTCTCCTATTTTTTATACCCGTTACTCGTAGAGTAAAAGGGTATACTAAAGTCGTGCAAATGTATGTAACAGGCAGAAGGAATCATTTCCGACCATATAAAGTATATATATTCTTGATCAGCATCAACAGCCGAGTCGATATAGCCATGTCCGTCTGTCCGTCTGTCCGTCCGTCCGTCCGTCCGTCCGTCCGTCCGTCCGTCTGTCTGTATGAACACCTAGATCTCAGAGACTAGAAGAGCTGGAGCAACCAATTTTGAAATGTAGACTCCTATTGTCTGCACGCAGATCAAGTTTATTTCAAATTTTTGCCACGCCCACCCCCGCCCCCACAATAAAAAATGGTGAATAACTCCCACAATTTTTGAGATATCGATCTCAAATTTAAAATGTAGATTAATATTCGCAACATCTATAAGCCCTTAAATTTTCATCAAGATCGGATGATAAATAACCGAGTTAAAAAAATGTTGCATACTTTTCGGCTGACCCACCTCAGGCATACAGGCATACAGAAGGCTATTAAACATTTGTTTCCATGAGTAACGGGTATATCGAAGTCGGTTAGAGCCGACTTTAACTTACGCTCTCGTTTTTTTTTTGATTTAATGTCCATAAGGCCAGTTTCGTGTGTCTAAAACACGCGATCCCAATACACCGCGTGGGTGGAGAGAATTATTATTATTACCGTACTGAACGGTGTACATTTTCCTACCTATTTGTTTCGTGTGGCTTTACGGGCCATACTCTAACAGGGCAACGCAATTATTGCTCAGTTTTACAGCGTTTTTCTTAAACTTAATTTGAAAATTTTTTTTTAATATATTATTTTTATACCCTTGCAAAGGGTATTATAATTTTGCCCAGAAGTTTGCAACGCATAGAAATATTCATTTCCGACCCCATAAACTATATATATTCTTGATCAGGGGGACGAGCTGAGTTCATTGAGCTTTGTCCGTCCGTCTGTCTGTCTGTCCGTCTGTCTGTCTGTCTGTCTGTCTGTCTGTCTGTCTGTCTGTCCGTCTGTCTGTCTGTCCGTCTGTTTCTACGCAAACTAGTCTCTCAGTTTTAAAGCTATCGAGCTGAAATTTTGCACAGAGTCTTCTTTTTACTGCACGCTGCTAATATGTCGGAACCGACCAGATCGGATCACTATATCTTATAGCTGCCATAGGAACCATAGGTCGAAAAATGGGTTTTAGTGAGAAAAACTTTTTTGTTTTCAATGTTAACGTGATTAAACTCGGTCATTAATAATATTATATGCTTTCAAACAGATTTGCAAATATTGGTCAAAATCGGATGACTGTATCTTATAGCTGCAATAGGAACCATAGGTCGAAAAATGGGTTTTAGTGAGAAAAACTTTTTTGTTTTTAATGTTAACGTGATTAAACTCGGTCATTAATAATATTATATGCTTTCAAACAGATTTGCAAATTTTGGTCAAAATCGGATGACTATATCTTATAGCTGCCATAGGATCCATAGGTCGAAAAATGGGTTTTAGTGAGAAAAACTTTTTTGTTTTCAATGTTAACTTGATTAAACTCGGTCATTAATAATATTATATGCTTTCAAACAGATTTGCAAATTTTGGTCAATATGACTATATCTTATAGCTGCCATAGGACCAATCGGTCGGAAAATGGGTCTTAGTGAAAAAAAACTTTTTTGTTTTTAAGTAAATCGTTCTTAAGGTCGGTGATTATTAATATTAAACGCTTTCAAACTAATTTTAAAAAGTTGATCGACATCGGGTGACTATATCTTATGGTTGCCATAGGACCGATCGGTCGAACATGAGTCTTGGTAAAAAATTTTTTTGTTTAGTTTTGTTAGCGTCCTTAAACTCGCTGATGACTTATTTTATATGCTTTCAAACAGATTCGCAAAATTGGTCCGAAATCGGATGACTATATCTTAAGGCTGCCATAGGGCCGATCGGTCGGAAATTGAGTCTTAATGAGAAAAACTTTTTTCAGACGTTTATCTGTCGGAAAATAGGTTTTAGTTACAAAATTTTTTGATTTTTATGTAAGCGTACTTAAACTGTGACATTTGCATTTGCAAGGGTATAAAAACTTCGGCACAGACGAAGTTAGCTTGGCCTTCTCGTTAATTTTACGTAGGGTTCTTAGGGTTGCGCTGTTTGTAGCGGTGCCAGTGCTGGTTCGCACAGGCTGGTTGTTGATGGGGGCCGGTGCTGGCACAGGCTTTTTTTGATGGGGTGTTGGCACAGGCTTTTTGATGGGGTGCCGGTACTGGTGTGCCTTCTTTGTCTTCCCGTTGTTGGCTGAGTGAGTAGAGGAGTTTTTAATAAAATTTTTTTTGATTGTGAGTGAGTGTGGTGTGTGGTAATATTTGGTTAAATTATTCAACTATATTCGTTGGTTTATTAGCCTTATCCCATTTATGTGGCTTTCAGAAATAATTGTTTCTGTTTTGCATATCATTGCGTCTTTTTTTTTCTCACACACACAGCCATTTTACTCACTCAGACGATTTTATTTTCTCCTTGGTCTTTGCTGATTCTTGTTTCTTCCTTCTCGCCATGTAGTTTGTTAGTTTGATCATCCAGTATTCCCAAATAATAATAATCGTGGTTTTGTATCTTTAAAATTATTTTTATTTAGCTTTAAGTTGAACGCTGGTATCAGGCCAGACGTTCGTACACTTGTCTTGTTCCAAGTCTTCTGTCTTTTATTTGTCTTTTTAATTCAGACACATGGCTGTTCCGTTTCAGTCTTTTATAAATGTATATAAGTCCAGTCGAAAAAGAGTTGTGTATG
>JBAMBO010001196.1:0-39074 GCA_037044535.1 Lordiphosa magnipectinata
TTGCGACGATTGCGTGACACACATTTTGGCCGAAGCTACCCTCTCCCAGGAAAACGCTCTTTGTCCCTACTGTCGGGTTCCAATTAGCTGGGCGAACTTGGGCAAAAATATCATCATAGGCCAGGCAATTGGGCAGCTGCCGAAAAAATGTCCACAATGCGATCTGGAAGTGAATCCTAAAACTTTGGCCAAACATATGGATGAAGAATGCGAGTCTGATAAGAGTGCTTCGCATGAGGCCAGCTGCGATTTTCCAAGAAAGTCGGGTGAAGAGATTCTGCAGGCCCTACAAAAGAAGGAAGCGCTGAAAAACGCGGCCCTCGAACCGTTTTATTTGTGTCATCAACAGTTAAGTGCTCGTCGCATTTTTTATGAGAATGTGGAAATTCGCTATCAACAATATTCTCCATATTCAGTCGAAGATCGGACAAAGATACTATCCACCGTAGAGTAACCTTTCGGAATCCGGCTTGGCATTCGTTAAGTATATTGTTTGTGTCTACCCACTCTGTTAGTCTCTTTTTAATAAATAATTTATAAAAATAGTTTGAATTTTACCCTTTTTGGCTAATTAAAGTCGACTAATTCTAATTTGTCCCAATTGTAATTAGTACATTTATAGCTAAACTAGTCAGAACTGTTCCATAGAGATGCAAAATCGAAATTCTTTTGAATTCCAAAATGAATTCTTTATTCTTTAATTTTCTCTAGGATTTAAATTGTTTAATGAGTGTGAAATAAAACACATAAATATGTCCTTTGATTTGATTTGATTATATTTTAATACTGGTTTGTAAAATAAGACGAAAAGATTTCAACAATTTTTCATCTCTACTAAAGAATTTTCACATCTGTTCCACAAAATTGGCCGCACCTTATCTAATCTACCCCAAAAATGCTACTCTGTGTGGACAATAAAATGTAAAAAGAAATAAAAACTAACAAATGCTGCACAATTGCAACGGACGTCACGTTAGAATAGATTCGAGGGAGTTTTTGGAAGAGCAACAGAGTAAAGGGAGTGGCAGGAGGAGAAGGTTTTGATGCAGGCATACATATTTTTGATGTTGAAAAATATTTGCAAATAAATTGCCAAAGCCAAGTGAAAGGCAGGTAGATCCCCAAAAAAGTGGCCTACTACTGCCGCTGTCGACTGGCTGTGACGTAAATCTATTTGAGTTGAGGGATTCGTATATCAAACATGCCGGACAGTTTTGCATTCCAATGCAGATCCTGTTGTTTTATGTTGCTTCTATTGTTGTGTTTCTTTTTGAGGTTGCTGCTGTTGCGAGTGTGGTCAACAGTCACAGTGCGTATGAGTAATCTTTGAGAGAAATTTTGATTAAAAATCGCAAACTGAATATTTATTTCATTTAAATTTTCACTGCACTTGTTATTATGTCATGCTAAAGTATTTGAATTTTAATTTTGCTCTGACCATAGAGAGATAGAGTGAAATTTCCTTTCCTTTTTTTGGGCGCTGCACGCTCGTATATCAAATTCAATTGTGTTATGTTGTCCATTTTTGGGACTGACAGTGGTTAGTTGGTGTTGCTGTTGTTTAGGTCTGCCGGCGTTGAGTGAACGCTTTTTATTTAGTTATAGCCAAGCTTAAAATCAAATATATACAAACTGCACCAGGGAATCGACCAAAAGTGGTCCTGAGCTTCAGGCAAAAAACAACAATGCGATCAATGTTTGAGTGTTATGAATGAACGTTATTCATTGGGGGGCGCTTAAGTGAATGAGTACGAAAAATCAAATCATGATGGCATATTATAGTGAAAAATGGATTGTATATTTGCAAATGGCATGTCTTTACGTTGATTTACGAACTTTTATGATAATTTTTTCATCTTTTTTTTTTGAATTGGAAATTTATTTTAGTGACCAAGATTTAGGTAGGCTTGCAAAGATTTGTAAAGTAATTTTTTTTAGGTTTCCATAAAATTGCATCCAGAAACAATCCAAGCACTCTAATACTGGCAAAAGATTTTGCCTTTTATCTCTTTCTGGTCATCTAAGCAGCCAAAATGCTTTAACAACTTAAAATAATTTTTGGACTTTGATAGTCAAACAAGTAAAAAGTCGGGAAAGCCCGAGTGTAATATTCTCTGTACCTGTAAAGCAGCTGAAAGCAGCGGATGCTGCTGCTTCTTTAGTCATAGCTTGAGTATAGATAATCCGATCCTTACCAATTTCGATAAATAATCCTGATTACTAAATATCATCTAAAAAACTGTAGGAGATATGATTGTTACATTTTTTTGAGGGGGCTTGGCAAAAATTCAAAATACATTTTATCTGCCTGCATGTATAAGAAGTTTATGTGCCATTCATATCAAACCTCTAAATCTTACCATCTCTGAGATCTCTCCGTTCAAGCCCAACGGAGGCAGCTTGACATGAAGGAAGGACGAGACCTCAAAGTCGTCTGCCAGTTGACATTCATGTTGTGTGTAACATTTGTTGGCTACGACGGCACTTCAGGCGACAAATATAAATGTTAGTTACGCTTGGCGAGTTTAGTTTTCCAAATTGTCTGTCTAGTTTCGTATAGTTGCGGCCAGAACTACTTTCGGTCTAGGGTTATAAATATATCTGAGCAGACACCAACGCTTGCAAACGCTTGCCTCGTCGCCTGTAACTTGTTCGCTTGCTTCGTGACTCGGCCGTGAAACTCTTTGGCAAAAAGTATTAATTTAACATAGCTAACAAATATCCTAGTTCAGAAAAATTTTAAAATCGGTCAACAGTTTTTTTTTATATAGTTTCTACAAAAATTTTCGATAAAATATAAGTTATTTTTAATAGATTTCAAACATGGATTTGATACAATTGCGTGTCAGCTTTCACCGAAAACAAAATGATCAAAGTCAGTTTTGTGGTTCTCGAGAAATTTGGGTGAAAGTGCATCAAGATAAAAAAATCTGAAAAAATTTCCAAGTACATTTTTTTTCCACAATCAACTTTTTGGAAAATTATAAACTTTTAATAAGTTTTTTGAATGTTTTTATTAAAAAAATTAAAAAAAAAAATGCAAAGAGGTTACAATTAAAAAAAAGATTAATAAAAAAAAAATATCAATGACAATTTTTTAGAGCGAAGCTCTTTTACGGACGTATGACTAGTGGGACTAAAACTAGAAAAATTTTGTCTTTGCGACAGATATGTACTTTTGGGTATGCCTTTGTCTTTGCATTTTGTATTTGCCAAATCAGCCGCTTTTATCATTTGCCTCAGCAGCAGGTGGGTTGTGGATGGAGTGGGATGGTGTGAGGGGAATGGTGTGATGGTGACTTGACAGTGAGTTAACAGTGACTTGACAGTGTCTTGGTAGCGACTTGAAAGTGACTTGACAGTGTCTTAACAGTGGTTTAACAGAGGGGAACAGTGAAAGAGGTGGGGGAAGTGGATGGAGTGGGGAAGATGGAACCGGAGGATTCAAAGTTTGAGAAGCTATAGTTTTGTAACGCTTTGTCGCACAGCAAAATTATCTATTATGAAAGTTGTTGCAAACTTTATGCTCTTTAATTCATATTGTAAAAAAATTTTACGAAGCTCTCACCGGAAACAAGAAAAATGAGAAAAAAGGTGAAAAATACAGTTTTGATTGTACATAACCCTGAAAACTATTGCCCGCACAGAAAATTTGTGAATACCAGAAAGAAAGGTAATGTTATTATCTATACCTTTGTCTTTGAAAATTGTTGTCTAAGAGCTATAGTTTTAGATATACCGACCAATTCGCGATTTCCAATATTGCGACCGTTCCCAATGACACAAATTGACTGAACTTAAACCTTTTAAACAGTCCCCTACCACATATCAAAAATCTGGCTGGTCAATATTTCATGCATCGAAAAATTCTAATTTGACTAGACTAAGTGCGTAAATTTACAATCGGATGTATCGTCGTAAAGAGCTTCCGGGCGTCCCATGACCCCCACTCTTTTTTTTATATGCGTTCTAAAGAAAGTTTAAGCAAATTAAAAAAAATCTAAAAAAAAATTCTGAAGGTATACAGTACCCTTAATGTAAATTCCGCATTGCCTATTTTAGGATTGCAGCGCATTTGCAAAAACAAATGTTGAAAAGTTATTCAAAATCGGATTTGAGCAACCTAACTTAAAAGGAGATTTTCTAATAGAGAAATAAGCACTGAAGACTCTCCTGTCTCTCTCTCATCCAATCGATATGCAATTTTACTAAAACAGCTTAAAAATATAAAATGCAAAAATCGTTTATTTGCTCAAGTGTGCTTCGGCGACTGTATGAGTGGGAAAATGGTAGCTGGTTGCTCAAAATGGGGAAGGCAGTCGATGGCTGTTTGACCTGGTCATGCTGCAAAGAGTCAAACATGGCCATTTGTTGCAGGTTTCAATTTCAGTTGATTGCATACATCGAGAGAGGAAGAGAGAGGCAACTAAGTTCGCTATCTTATATGCCATTTGACGAAGAAAATTGTTGTCTATATTCGGACGTGCAGTAGAGTGCAGCAAAAAGAGAAAAAAACCAAACAGCCACAGGCCTCCACACACGTACATTTATACAAGTATTAGAGGAGACATACAAAAATTATAAGGATATAAGCTACGTGCAGTCAATAAATAAAACAGTTGTGTAGTCACTCTGCCTCGCAGGAGCAAAAAGAGAGAAAAGAAGTCCTCGGTACGAACACGTTCGATTTAAAACAAATGCGATTGGGTGTGGGTGCAGGGGACGAAAGCTTCTGGATGGGATTTGAGCCAAGCGACGTTCTAGGTCTTTGTCGCAAGCAACAGCTGCTGTTGCTGAATGATGGTGCCACAGCTGCTCTAACAAATGCGCTTCCATAAAGTCATTTCTTTTCTGTTTAATTATTTTGTTATTTCTGTCTTTTATTACACACACTCAGAAAAAAAAACAAGAGCTTTGTACTTGAATCAAGTACAAACGATGTCAATGGTACGGTAAGTACGAAAATACTTCATTCAAGTTTATTTGTCTTATTTCCAGTATGACTTTTTAAATCCTGAAATACTTGTTTTAAGACTGTTTCGGAATATTTTAAGTATATTTCGAACTATTATATAATCTCTTTGGTCGTACTAATAGTTTGATTTGGTCTTAAGAACAGCCCGATTTACCCTCAAATTCAGTGCAAAAAGTTTTTCATCGAAGTAAAACATTCTTGAAACAAAATAATGCTTCATAACAAATTTTAATACACCCCCTGCAAGGGTATAAAAAAGCCAGCAATTTCAACAAAGAACAGAAAATGCTAAGGCTGAAATGGGTTTTGCTATTTTTGAAACTAAAGATGCAGATATACACCAGCATACGCACATGCAGGGGTAGAATACAAGAGGAAGAAGAATAGAAAGCGGAAGACACATTAAATTTTTGGCATAAAACTCAAAATACAAGAGAAATGCGTATGGGAAATGCAACAGCTGCATATTGCTTGATAAATAAATACTAAGAATATAAACAAACACGCACAGCACCTAGCACATAGACAGACAATCAGACACATATGTACTTCTACAGGCAAATAAATTACCATTTGAAATTATTTATTGGCGCTAGCTGTTGGCTGGGAGAAAGACTGGATGATTCTGTTGATTAACTTAATGAAAATTTATCACATTCAATTTTTGACTAGCCTGTTGTCCCAAAGATAATTAAACCAAACCGTTTCATTTCCCTTCACCCCTTCAAAAATTGTAGCGGCAATGATACATAAATGTTAACAATGTGCAAATTGTTTTAAATTTGCCACAGCAACAAGAACAGAAGCAGCAAAGTTTTGTAACAAATGCAGTAACACATTCACAACCACAATTACAATGGCATTATCACATACACATGCCTGAGTCTGCGGCTTACATACACGTATGTTCGTGAGAGTGTGGAAAACTTGCACGTTAAGTTTTGCAGGCGGCTTTTTTTTTGTTTTTGTTAATGTTGCAGCTGCTGTGCTGAAAGTTATTATTATGGTTGTTGTTATTGTTGTCGCTTGTTGGAACTGAGGCTTGTTTATCCTCACTCGCACAGAAAGGGGCATGTTTATTTTTTGATGCAATTCGCTTATATGGAAACCTACGCAGTACTATCAGTTAGAAAATTAAACCCACCCACAATTATCGTTAGCAAAGCTGCAAACCGATCCAGAACCGAACCCCGAACAACCGTTTGGTTGGAGTTTTTTTTGTGTCCATCACGCTGTACCATGAAACGGACTTTCTAAAACTATTACTTCGCGAGCTAGAGGCCTAACCGGAAGTCCACTGTTTTGTATAAATGATTATGAATCAAGGCTCATAGTTTAGTGAGCTTATTTCCTGAGTGCTAAGTGAGTGTTGCTCTTACTCTCTCGCGCATTCATTAGTATTCCACCAATCCTTGTTTTGTTCAAGATGATTTACAAAAATTTGGTAGCCAATCGTAGACGTAGCAAACAATCTTAACAAAGATTTCGATTCCACCTACAGAACAAAGACAAAATTCGCAGTTTTTGGGGTAAGCGTGCTACTCGAATTTTCAGCACATTATCGCTTTTAAACATCGATATTAAATCATTTGTTTTTTCGATCAAGTCATTATCGCTCAGAAACAACCACCATTCACATTCCGATGGGTATGAAAAAAAGATAAGATTGTCTTTCAAAATGTTATGAAATTTATTAGATGGAAAGCGTACAGATTGAAGTGAAAGTTCTACGAATACACTGTTTATTGGGCGATCGTAGTCGGTTGTGGTTATTATTTAAGGCAAAACATCGATATTAAGTAAAGGTACTTCTGGGATATCACTGACACATGTGGCTAATAGCCACATGCCACTGGCTATGCCTTAGGCAATTCTTTCTATTAACGAAAATACAGCTTGAGACGTCCACTCATCCACATTTGTTTATAGCTAAGTGGAATTATGTACATCATTTATTTTACAGATTAATTTGATTATTTCGAAATTCGCTGCCTTGTTGTAATATTGTTTATTTTCATTTTCTTGGCCTAACCCTCAAATTATAATAATATTTTAAGACCTTTTCATAATTATTTCTTTACAAATAATTTGGTTTTTTTTTTGGGACCAGACCGTGCGGTAATCATTGTAAAAGTGTGCATAGAAATAATAACTGAGATTTCCATTTATAAAATATATGTTTATTGTTTGGGACGCTAATACGGCGCTCGCTTGTCGCCTAGTGACTCCGCTTCCAGGCTCTGAAGGCCTTTTTGCCACTCGCTGAGCCTCCTGTGTGTGTGTTTATTCGGCAAAAAAAAAGTTTGTTTGTTCTTTTGGTGCAAACTACAATAATTCCGTTGCACAATATCCTTTGACAGGATACACTTTCGCTAAGCTTCAAGGAGCACAGCAGAGGCAGCTGCCGCGAGTACGTAACAGTCGAATCCTTTTCATCGTTGCGGGATGCCATTCAAAGTGTCATCAAATAACATGAAATTGTTTTTGCGAAGTTGATCAAACTCTGAGGAAAATGTTATTATTCAAGTATACTAAAAAACAGAATTTACAATTGTCACATACAAATGTTTACATTCACAAGAGCGGAAAGTCTCCCTCCTGCCTTGATTCGTACAGGCCGACTAGACACTTATACCCCCTTCGGAGAGATCTAAGAGCGTTGTATACTTCGAAAAATGTACGATGTACAATCTGTTCGTAAGGCCATACCCGAGTACCAGTTCTGCTTCCGACTGAGCTATGGAACTCTCGAAAACTTGAAAAATAAAACGGAAAAAAATATGTGGCGGCGCCATACCTTCACATCCAATGGACCTTCGATAGAGTGTAGCCCGAGGGTCTGTTCTCGAAGATCAATGACCTTTACCCGCCTGACGAGCGACACTTTTAAGGTGACACTGGATGCGAGCGACAATAAATAATCCAAGAAGACTTAATAGTGCAACGGAAGTAAGGTGGAGAAACGCTACCAACCGAAGAATGTTCCGAGTTCAGGTCAACAGTTATCGAGAAATTTTGGTCAAAGTGCATCAAGACATAAAAAACAAATAAAATTTTTAATTAAAATTTTTTTTTTATCTACAAGCAACATTTTGACAAATTAGGATTATTTTATAACTTTAATTAAAGTCATTTGGCATCAATCATTATCACTTATTACCTACCTTCACTACCGACTTTCACTATATCCCTTGCATGATTCAGTCTATTATATAAAGACCTTTGATTTGTTCTTTAATATATTTTCGTTAAATTCTTCTAAGTACACAGTTTTCTGGCCATTGTTCATTGTTTTTTGTGTTTTGTTTCTTCTCCAATAAACAGCATTTATGCATGTTTACAATTTAATATGTTTGGGAGCACACATGTGTAGAGAACAATTTGTATACCGCCACACAGCTGCCTAGCCCGAGCCAGGAGCAAGAAGCGACAAGGTCCTGGGGCAGTACGAAATGGATAACAGCTTTGGCGGATGCTTCAAAAATTGTTGCTTATAGTTGGAAGCAAGCCAAGGCTGCTGTAGCTGTTGCTGTTGCAGTGGCTGCCGCATTTGCAAGCTGCTTGCGGCAATGAGATCCAGCCAGGACTATGCGCTCCAAACACTCTCTAACAAAACCTAGAAATATTTGCAGTTTTCCTTATTGATACATTTTCATCTGACGACTCCAAACAAAAAAGTGCAATCGTTACATATAACTCAAATTCGAAATTCAGTCGACACAAAGCATGCATCAACTCGACAATCTATGCGAACTGACTCTTAGTGACACAGAGCATTTGGAGAAAGCGACCATAATTGAAAAATGGCAGCACTTTGGTTCGCCAGTTGACTGATTTGGGCACAGAAAACTTGGTTCCTCGCCGAAAGCTTGCAATTGCAGTTAGATTCTCCATAAGCTCGTCCATCACTTCATCGACTGCATCATGGTCCATACCTAAAGACCATCGATGCATTCTGTTTCATGAAGTGCCATGTTCATTTTTCGATTAATCAGTGCTTATTGTACAACAAAGTGTATTGATATTTTGATTTGTCAAAATAGCTGGCTTACCACAACAAATACCAGTGTAATACACAAGGGAGCGCTCACTAGCTGATGTGGGGTAAAGTTTCCTATTACGTTTTAACGAGGGCTGCTGAATACCCTAAAACTTTTGTCAGCGGGAAGTCTGTCTCGATATCATTCCGCTTTGTATGCTACTTTGGTCCAAGCCTGATTAGTATTTTGCGGAATGCATGACTTGAAATGCAATGTGTAGATTAAACATTCATTTTTAGACAATTTTCGTATTAGTTTATTAAATTCTCTTTGGCGTAACTAAATGTACTTACAATTTAGCTACGAATCTGTTCGGCTAAGCTTCAGAAGATTTTTTACCAATTGCAGTAAACGTGACTTGTAAATATAAGACTGAGGACCAGTTTTCGACATTTCAGGCTTATGGATCAAGATGATCTGAATATATTTCCAAAGCTCTGGAAAATGTCCAATTCTCAGTGTAACCTTATAAAAAAACACCATAAACAGCAGCGCCTTGGTTGCCAGAATCCTTAATGGTATCTAGCAAATCCTCAGTTTTTCAGGCTTTTGCCATTAAAGCCACACATACGACTTACCTTCTGCCCATCATTTAGGTAGGTACAAAAAATGTTTTGTTGGCTTGTCGAGTTTAAGCAAAAAGTTGTCTCTCGCATACAAACACATGCACCTAGATAGCTTTCTTTAGTAAACAATACTCGAAATTTGAAATTGTAAATGTTTGCTCTCAAGAGTTAGCCATGAAGCCCCAAAGTCTACCGCAGCTAAAGCCGGAGGCGTTGCAATTTGCAGCTATGTTTAACTAAAGTTTTGTGTTCTCGTGTAAATAGCAAAAGGATTTCGTCCCCCCTTTTCCCCCACCAAAGTTCTGAATCCTTTAACATCGTCGTAGGTGGTCGTCGCCAAAAGCGGATTAGAATCATAAGCGAAAATTAATGAATCATTTACCTGCAGCTAAGTTTAGCGAAATGTGCAAGACGTGGGTAAGTTAAAATACGAGTCTCCCCCATCCAATTCCAAATGTCAAAAGTTGCTTCAAAGTTATATGCCTACACATCATTTCTGAGGAGGAAGAGAGACCTCTGCAGCTGCCACCTGGTAATCAAGTTGGCAATATTATGAATTATGAAATTTTGCATAATCGTTGAGAAGAAAATGCATAGTTACCAATACATAAATTTTAACATCCATTAATTTTTTCTTTAATTATAGATTATAATTTACCGAAAATTACATACAGCCATGCTCCCTTTTTCGCTTTCGACAAAATTATACAATTTGGTCACAAAATCGACAATTTAAAACCGGCGACGTACGAGTCAGTGAAATGAAACGTAAATGGGAAATGTCGTTAGAGATAAGAACTGCCTCCCTTCATTGCATCTACATCCAAAAATATATCTCAGGAATTCTGTACTCAAAAGAGCGCATTCCACGGGTCGCGAAAAATGTCTCGTGAAAAAGTTGATATTCCGCAGATTCTTAACAGAGTCTGCTAAGCAACAGCTATTGACACGATAACAGACTTACTTCTGTCAAAACAAAGAAACATTGAGCTTATTATTGCGCTGTTAAATGAGCCCGCGAAACAACAGCACCTCACAGCAACATATTTTGTGAATATTGTTTGAATAACACATTAATTTTTCTTTACCAGCAGCTTAGCACCGGCGGCTTCATCAATAACATTCCTCTTGGTCTGGTAGCTGTGATCGAAGACATAGTTGAGGCGAATCAAATCGATCTGATTGAGGGGACTGGAGGTGCTTAGAAGTATTTGGATGCTGGCCAAATCGATTTTAAACTCCTCGCTGGTGGTTTGTGGTGACAGGGGACATTAAAAAAAATCGTAGAAATCTTTGGGATAGTTAATTTTTAAGTTAAGAAACAGTTATTTACGAAAATATCAAAAACAGTTAAAACAAAAGTATAGGTTTCCCACAAAACGCGTCGAAACAAAAAAACAACGAATTTATAATTTTTTGATCCCGCCTTGACTAGTCTTGACTAGATCGAGCTCGGTACCATTTCCACGTTACAAATTGGCATGGCAACTTATCGCACTGCGCTATCGGGCATGCGTGTGGTCACATGGCTGAGAGCCTTCTTATATATTCCTTTACGTTGCTTGAAGTTTCGATGTGAAACACTTTTTGTCTCCATCCTTTTCGCATTTTCTATACATCCCTTTCCATTTGTGAGAGTTTCAAAAATTAAATCGATATCCTTTTGACCTTTTCTAAATATATCATTTGACAAATTGACAATTGATATATAATAATATGGTTAAAATGAAACGTTATAGTATAGAAATGATATTTGATAAAATGACAAATTAACCAGCCCATATCAAATTGATATTGGATCTTGCTTTTTTTTGTGTGATTATTAGCGAGCATTCGAACCGATTGACAGTCTATTCGCTGGCTCCTCCATAAAGGTGCTGGGTCATACACAAAGCTTTTAGTTCTATATTAGCTTCTAAGTCCGACTTGCTCGACATATGTATGCTCTAGGGCAGAGTTATCGTTGATTTTGTTTCGTCGGACAACTGGTTCCACTGCAACCAGGTGCTTGCTTTTGAAGTGACGGCAAAGATTCCTTTGTGAATTTCTGCTTAAAATAATACTCTACTATTTAAAATGAAATTGTGGATCAAAGACATTCTAAATAAAACGAGAAGGCCAAGCTAACTTCGTCTGTGCCGAAGTTTTTATACCCTTACAAATGCTGTTTTTGAAATGTTAGAGTTTAAGAAGGGCTTACAGATTACGTTTTCCGACAGATAAACATCTGATTTCGACAAAATTTCGCGAATCTTTTTGAAAACATATCAAAATAAAAAATCGCTGAGTTTAAGAAATATAAAATTGAAAACAAAAAAAATTTCTTATTAAGAACCATTTTCGACCGATCGGTCCTATGGTAGCTATAAGATATAGTCATCCGAGGGTATAAAAAGGGACTTGAGTGAAGCTAATGACAGCTGATCAGTAACCGAACTAAGTGAACACACAGAAAAATAAAGATCACGATATTTAGTATCAATCTGGAATTTTGTAGTATCAAATCGGCCTTCATCTGAAAAATACCCAGATGATATGTTCGAATATATCACTTTGACATTTCGAACACATCAAAGTGATTTTTTTTCAGATCAACAATTTGATATTCCTTAATATCAATGATATATTATTATAGTATCAAAGCTATATTTTCAAAATACCTGTAGGACATGGTTTTAGTATCAAAGAAATATTTTTAAAATATCAAAAGGGTATTATCGTAGTACCAATGCTTTATTTCTATAATATTAAAGCTTTATTGTTATAATACATATTACAATTATTATGACAATTATCTTTCTGGAAAAATGTGCTCTTTGTCGCTGGAAGAATTGGAATTAAGGCGGTCGAAGTTAAGTCCACACTCTAGAAAAATTGTAAAATTAATATATTGAGAAGAATAATTATTTCAAAACAAAACTTACCAATTAACTTTTCGTACACCAATTTGTGAATGTTTTTTGTATCAGCTCATAGAGTTGGATGTCTTCCATTTTAATCTAAAAGTTATAAAAAATTAATACATTTAAACTGGCATAAGTTTTTTTTGTGCACGTGTGCGAAACCTGTCAAACGCAAATGCTGAGCATGCGCTTTTTTGTTCTGCCCGTGAACGTCAAACAGCACACAAGCACACATATACATACATACATGCATTTGCAAACATGCGTACACATGCGCACATTTGTATATACGCATGTTTGCATATGCATGTATGTGTGCTTGTGTGCTGCTTGACGTTCAAGGGCAGAACAAAAAAAACGCATCGCGGTCGCAAAATATGTATACATACATATGTACATATTTAAACACGCACTTCTACAAAACACTAACACGGTAAATCCTCATACGTAGTTGTGAAGTAATGTAACAGTTTACAAATATTTTGGAAGAGTAGGCAGACGTGAAATTTGTTATATGAAAATTAGACATTACTTCACAACTGCGGATAGAACTCAAAGTGAAAAATAATATAGTCGCACAAACTATTAGTAAAAGTAAAATTAGCTCAAACAGCACCTCCAAAGGAGGGCCAGGGCCAAGCTTCTCTCAATCTCTTGGCGTGTGTGCATATAATTTTTCGCACAAAAGAAAGGGACCTACAGTTTAACGCCGAATCCGAACGGCAATAGTTAGAGAATTTTTGCTTTTTCATGGCTAGTTACTTCACAGCTGACGCCAGTAGCTGGTGAATGTGACCGGATGTGTAAGAGCTTTTTTCTAAAGAAAGAAAAAAACTTTTTTAT
This sequence comes from Lordiphosa magnipectinata, assembly GCA_037044535.1. Lineage (NCBI taxonomy): Eukaryota > Metazoa > Arthropoda > Insecta > Diptera > Drosophilidae > Lordiphosa > Lordiphosa magnipectinata. Next base: position 13,328 of record JBAMBO010001196.1, read on the forward strand.
TAGATGGTCCGAGGCAGCCACACATACTATTGGTGCGCCACACCAGATCTAACCGTAAACTGTTTTCGGGTTTCACATCGGTTTTGTATCGGTTCCGGTTGCGGTTCCGGTAAGTGATTTACAACGGCTTATATCGGTTAACACGTCCGGTTCCGGTATTAAGAAGAGTCAAATATCGGTTTATTGTGTTCTGAAAAAAATGTATCGAAAGAATTCCCCTTATAAAGGTTTATATTACCAGCTAAATTTATCTGTGTTGTGATGCAAAGAACAACTCATCTAGTAATCCTGGGAAACCTAGTTTAACATGTCAAATTGTATCTTATAGGAATGTTGTTAATGTAGTCAGTCTCTAATAGAGACTCTCTCAGAACTTCATAGTGTGAGCTTGTATTTAAAAATTTAATAAGCCTTTTTTCTGATTTCCACACCAAAATATAACTTTCACAATCTGAAATCACTAAGAAGAAAAATTCCAAATAAAATTCTTTTCGTTTGGTTGAGGAAAAACAGCCTTCTTCAACCAAAAAATAAGAAACAAAACGTATTACATCAGAATTGTAAACACAATGAGTACGTTACCAACTGTTCGTTACAACCTCCACTTCTGAAACTTGGCCCAAATATTTAGCCATTGTAGCTGATTGCTCCATTAACTTTTATGCTTACAGCTGTGTGTATGTTTTGTCTGAATGTTAAGTCAGTTTGTAAAATTGACTATTTACTTTATTTTTTAACCTAATCACTCGCCCTGCAAGAAATGTTTTCTCCTCTAAATGATTTTTCAAAACAGTCTCTATAGATTTTTTGAGACTTTTCCTGTTGACAGAAAATAGTTCATAACTTAAGTATGCCCAACTTGCTAGGCCAGAAACGGAAAAATTACTTGGTTATTGCATTAAAAAAAAAAAGAAGAGGGCCCAAAACCTGATTCAGGTCGTAAAAAGCAGGCGCGTGTACGTGTTTCTATTGTTCACTTCCCTACAAAAGGAAAATTTCATATTCGCGTCGAATAACTTACGTAAATTGTTGAATCATACAATAAATAAAATGCAATGAATGTGCAAAGGTTCTACTCTCTCAGTGCCAACCAGAGGATGGAAATAAAAAGTGCAGAGCTCGCGGCTTTTCTTTTGCACTGTTTTTGTTTTTGTCACTCGCTTAACTTGCCATTTGCCCAGCTCAGTAAATAAATTAATGTCAGCCTCACACAACTACCGTCAACGTCCTTGTGGTATATATACTTATTATTACTTATACTATATATTACTTATATATATACTTACTACGTATCATATACTTACGTAGATCCGCCAGGGAACGCAGTTTTATGGCCTGGTCAAGTCAGGGTTGGGCAGGCCCCGACATACATATGAGAACATAGAAAAATGAGTTTTCTGCAAGCTGGGCAATACATACCAAAAGTCCAAGGCGTTAAACACTCAAACAAAGTTTTAAAAACTAAAGCTAAGGTCCCAAAGGTAAATAACTGCCATAGTTTTAGTTGTAAGTCCTGAAAAATCTGCAAACACTTTAGCCTTTGATACTACTATGTATGAGGTCATAATACCGAGGCGCTTGTATTTTAACTCGCTTCGCCATGGCAAACCGCAAGCCATCAAAATCTCCTCGGATGGCTTAAAATTGGAAATCCAGGTGGGAGGCCGAGTTTGCAGTCCAGACCTAGGTAAGTATAGAAATGTCATTTCTTCTTCCCGACCATTGTGGTGTCTTTCAGGCAGAGGTTGTAGCTATCCAGTAGGCTGCCAAACATCTAAGAGAACTCATGGTCAAGGAATGAAATGTATTTATCTTTTCAGATAGTCAAGCTGCATTAAAAGCTCTTGACGGTAATACGAACAATGCTAAAACATTTACTGATTGCCGCAAATCTCTGAATGAGATGGCTCAGAACTTTAAAATACGACTTGTGTATGTGCCTGGACACCGCAACATTGAAGGCAACGAGATAGCCGACAGGCTCGCTAGACTTGGCACTACCGCTCAGCTCCTACCGGATAGGAGCACACTTGGGGTGGCCTTTAGCCACATGTAAATTTAAAATAAGGGATGCTATCTGCAAGATGGCCACGAACCGATGGAGATCAATACACACCTGTGAAATCTCTAGGCTAACTTGGCCCACTCTTAACTTTAAAAGAAACTTAACGCTTTTGCGTTAGACAGAATGAGTCCCTAGTCGTAGGAATTCTCTCCGGACACTGTCTCATCGGCAGGCATGTCGCGAGACTTACTACCACAAGGATACATACTCAGTTGATGAAGAAGAAAGCGTTGAGCATCTTCTCTGCCGCTGTCCAGCGCTCCGTTGGAGACGATTCGCAATCCTTGGTCAGCCTTTTCTATCTGACATTTCAGCCGTCTGTGAAATAGAGGTTGCTTTGCTACTCAAGTTTGTGCTACTTTCTAAGTGGTTCAACTGTCTAAAAGTAAAAAATTAGGGGTTAAATGGTATCAGAACAGGCCTTTCGTGGCCTAAGTGAAGAAGCTTCACCGCTTCTACCATCGTATTCTAACCTAACCTAAATATTTTAAAATCCTCGAGGGCGACACGACATGAATTTATATGTAAGTCCAAATTATTAACATATTCATGCAAATTTCTGTAGAAAATTATGAAAATTTATTTGACTCTTTTTCTTCAATAAAATCAATTTTCAATTTACTTTTAGGAGATGTAGGTATATAAAAAACCATTACGATATGGAATGTTAATCAGAATCGTTGCCACCTGACTTGTGCTCCTCCTCGTCCTTCTTCTCTTCAGTCTTGTAGTGGCGATATTCCTTCTTAAGTTCCCACATATTTTTATGCGTATTTTTCATATTATAATCGCAGACATCTTTGAGAACATCCTTCAGATGGGAAATGGGCTGATTGGTGATCTGGACGAGATCTTTAATATTGTAATATTGATATTGGATTAAAAAATTATAAGCAAATTATGTAGCAGTTACTCTAATTTGTAGACTTACATTATGTGCATGATCATTGACCGGTTTGTAGTTGTTTACAATTTTGTCAATGGGCTGCATTTGACGCTGTGGCTCCGAGGCTTTGCGTATCGACTCCATTTTCAATTTCATATAACACGCATCGGCTATGGGACGACACTCCAGCTTCTGGACTATACGACCCTCCATGTACATCTTCTCGTTGTCCGGGGTCGATTTGGCATTATCTTTTCCATTGCTGGCAGCAGCAGCACCACCACCAGAGGCCGCTGCCTCATGTGAGAATACACCCAATGTTTGATTAGTCACCGGAGACACATTCATAACATGTTCTGTGGGTATTTTCTCACCGGGATCGAGAGCCAGAACAGCGGGTGTTACGGACAGCGAGACTTCAGCTTTTTGTCCAGGAGTCTTACTGATACGCAGCTTGCCCACATCCATGTTGGAGGGAGCCTTCTCCCATTTCTGGGCAATGTATTTGGGTACTTTGACCAGCCAAACACCACGACCAGCATTGGATAGATCCATATTATCAATCATTGGTTGTTTCTTTTCGTCTTTAGACATGTTTGTTTTGTGTATAATTCAATTTGGTAGGTAATAACTTTCGATGCCAGAACTTTCGATGAAAATCCGTAGTGTTGATTAACGCATGATGTTTGTTGTTAACCAACGCTAATCAGCTGACTGGTGACCAGGGCTGCAAACTGTAAGCGGTATTTATGACGGAACCAGTAACTGATTAAATATTTGGACAACCAGCATTGTTCTTAATTCCACTTACTTTTCTAAAGTAATTGCGCAACAATTCCGAACCGTTTTCGTGCTCTGAATTACACGTGAAATTGCCTCAGAATTACTTTTACGAACTAGTGGTTCCACTGCCGCTTATCGATTGTTAATTGTGAAATAGCAGCTATAGCTGCTATATTCAATATATTAGATATAAGCATTTTCGATTTGATTTTTATTATTAGACTGACTCAATCGTACTAAATCGATATCTACCCAAAAATTGCACAGTCTGTTAGATTTCACTTTGGACAGAATTATACAATTTTATTGAGCACGGTTGTAGTTTTGGATTTGTATTGACTCACTCTTGCGAGCGATCTTGCTTTTATACGAAATCACCTGTTTAGACGATAGACAAGTTTCAAGCTTTTAAACTTAATTTGAGCTAAGGTTTGCTTTGGTTTCTTTGTAGGGCAGACCCAATGTCTTTAGCAATTTGTGCAATTTTTGAAAAGGATCAGAAAGGGACATTTAATTAATCAATTCATCAACCTTTACAAATTCAATGAAAATTGAATGGCCACTTTGTTCCTCAACTTTTCCCTCCTCATGTGTATTCGTGACTTAGTGTTAGCTGATCTCCGTAAGTTGTCATTTGTGAGTGACTCTCTGTCCAAATTCATAAACTGTACAGCATCATTGAACGCGTAGCCTTCCTCCAATCCTGCATCAGTAGCCAAAGCAACAATCTGATCCTTTACAGAATATAAGTCATCTATCTGTGATAACGAAGAAGCCTTTACGCAATCAGGCCATATTTGTTTTCAGAACTTGTACAATGATTCTGATTTCTGTTCCTTCCAAATCTGATTACAGCAACTTTTATGCTGAATTTCTTCCAAAAGTCAGTCAATGAAATATTTTTGTTGTCTGTTGAATTTAAAAGCATGCAAATTGCTTTTTGCTAAAAATACACTGGTTGTATGATTGTATGATATGATGATGAATTTTTCTTGAGCATATATGGCTTCACCTCTGGACAGAAGCATTTGTGAAGCCATTCCTCAAACATTGTTTTAGTCATCCATGCTTTTTGTTTGAACATCAAATTACTTGAACCTGCTTTTATTCGATGTTATTCCATGCAAGCGGATTCCCTAACAAATTAATCAATTATCTGTAACCAGCTGCATTTGAACCCAGAATTAATGTCAAAAGCTCTTTCAAAACCTTCAGTCCATGAATAGATCCTTCTCTCATATTCACCATCACTGACGATTTTCTTCAACACGATTAGGTATTCATTTGTAGCGTCTACATCGAAACTTACAGCCTCATCTTTTAGCCTTATGTTATGTAAGAAGAAACGCTTTTTAAATTTGTCAAACCAACCTCGGCTTGCATTAAAAAATGGACTTTTATCGTCTTCTGGCATTTAATGTCTAGAGTAAGCTCTTGGCGTTTCCCTGAATGGAAATTTGACTTATCGGAAGATTTCGATGTGTGTTGTCATCTATGCTCACAATTGCAAAGATTCCATTTATGCCATGATGCAAGTTTTTGGCTGTTTCGGCATTTATTAAGAAATTTAATTTTGCGGCCGTTAAGCGAGGTAAAAAAGGCCGCTAAGTGAAAATTTATGCTAAATACTTGGTGGGGTGAAAAGTAACCTCCTTATGAATGAAAAAATTAGTTTTTTCTCTTCTATTCAATGTAGTCCCCTATTAAGTCGATACACTTATTCCAGCGATTTTCCATTCTTTTGATCCCATCCCCAAAGTAATTTTCCGAAAGGTCTGCAAAGTATCTTCACGCGCGGGCTGAATGTTTTTTATTGATGAAAAATTATTGGGCAAATTGGAGCCCTGAATCGTTGATTCAAGGCATGCTCTTTTTTTTGGTCCGGATACAGCAAAAAATGCCGCGAGTTATGATAATTGACATCTCAAAATTGCAATCATTTGTAGCAACAACAATTCAACAAATTAAATTAATTAATAAATTGTATTTTTTAAAAATAAACTAACGTCCATCTGTAATATTATGGGATAATAAAACATCTTAAATTGACCAAAATATTATGATTTGTTTTCATTCTGTGGATTGCTAATCAGGGGTACCACAGAAATCACTTTCGCTCGAATTTGATTTCTCCCTGACACAGAGTCTGTTTGCCGAATTTCTTAAATAAGCCCATAAAATGCATTTTGATATAAATAAACCTTATTGATGCATAAGGGGTGTTCAATTTATGACCAATCTACATCAAAAAATTAAACATTTGGCATGTTTTGTTTATTATATTAGCATTTTAATAAATTGCTAGAATTTCAGTGGTGCCAACTTTTTTTTTGGATTTACTGCGTGTACAATGGCGATTTTTATGTCAAAGCAAAGATAAAATAATTATATTGATAAGCATTAATTTTTTCGTTGATCTTTTGGTTATTTATTGTGCAATTCGTAAGTCGATTGCTGCCAATTTGAGTTGAACAACAAAGTATTCTTCCGAAATGTTTACAATTTCAATAAATTATAGAGGGGAAAGCATCGAACTGATGTCCAAAGCAAAATTTTCTTGTCTTTTATGAACCAGTCCGCAAACTCACAATGTGCGATAGGATATATAGCTGTGGTTGCAGCCTGGAATAAACTGACATTGAATCTGGTCAACCTTTAATTCAATTGCCTGAAATTGAATTGAATAAAGCGGGGCCCAAGGTATTTTCCGAGTACCTACAAGCTACTGTAGCATTACCTACAACATGTTGCCTACGTCTATCGTCTGATGTAGAAAGAGGGTCCGACGCGGATCCATGAATGATGCACGGATTTGCATCTTCCCTAATTCGTTCGTTAGCCATTCTCGTGTAAGCGTACAGCAGCTAGAGTTGCAAGGCATTATTTTTGTTTTGGCGGGCGGCAAATTTGAATTTTTTGATGCGAAATAAAAACCATTTAACTCAGTTGAAGTAAACTAAGTTTGTTTTGCTTAAAAAAGAACTTACCACGTACTTTCCATTTTAAAATATTAATAAAAATGCATACTCTTATTGGGTCTACCATACGCAGTCAAGTTCGAAAGGGTTTGTGAACAAGCTTAAAAAATGAAATCGCTCGAGGTTATGTGGCATGGCGGGCGATTTGACAAATCGCTAGTGAATTCAATGGCACCCCCTGCATATGTTTCAATATTAGGGAAGTCGGATGTTTAAAAATATCTATTACGATATTTTCGATATTGAAAAAGAATCATTTCGATATTCGTATTTTGTTGTAAAAAAAAACATCGATTTTTCTGATATATTCGATATTTTCAATGGGATAGAGAAAAGATGTAAAAAAAATGAAAAGATAAACTTGAATAGAAAACATAATTTTATGTATAAAACCATCAAAAATATTACCGAAAAATATCACCAAAATATATTCAATATCCGATATATTGCCTCAGAAAAATATTCTTTAATGATGTGCTTCAAAATAGCGACTGATAGTTAGCGACGATTTGGAACGATGGAGTCTGGAACACTGCGGCAATTTTTATTTTTAAATTTTCACGTTAATTAACTGATTAATTTAACAACTGTAAATGCATAAATGTTAAGAAAGACGTAAACTATCGTTTTAATTGGGCGGGGGGAGGATTTAAGCTTTTTGGGCTTTCAAATTGAGGTGTTGAAAAATCGAACTTTTGTTGAACTATTGATTGGCTTTTGTCCCTATTTTGGTTAAATTAAAAGCACAGTTTTAGATGATTTCCTTAAATTCTTACAATTAAAATTCCTACAACTATGAAAAAAAATTGTATTTGAGTTTCTTTGTACATTTCTAAATGGCAATTGGCGTGTATGCAGGTAAAATAAATATATTAATACATATTTGCAATTTTTTTTTTTATTTGTTTGCTTAACAATTTTTGACACTACGAGATCAGGTACTTGGATTGGCACTATCAGCTTATATAGATTTCCAAAGATATTTTATGATGAACAAAAAATTATGAAATTGAAAAAGGAAATGGATGAAATAATGAAAAACCCTTTTCGCACACTCCAATTCCGGTGCCGGCAACTCAGTTGACTTTCGTTTGGACGGGTTAGATGCTGGCTTGACTTTTGTATAAACAGCCGCATGTACATACGTTGCCCACATCGACCTCGGGATGCAATTCTCTGCGATTGGTTGACAATGGTGTCATATTGAAATCTTTAATGTCAATGGGTTTGTCCTTATCCCGATTACCAAAATTCAATGACACATTGCCGTGGTTTGTCTGCAAGGGAAAAAATAAATGTGCCACTAGATCAGTCCAACTTTTTATCATCATATCATATTATCAGCACCAAGCAGGCCAAGATATAGCGAAAAACAGTCGAAGGATCAGTGCTTTCCATCACATTCGCCAACGATGCTTTGCCATTTCCAGCTTGGCCTACACTCAAGATTTCATTACACAGCTGTTGTATATGAAGTCTATCGAGATTGCCTGGTGCCGCTTCCAAAGTTGCAGCCACTCGTCCATGACAGTCCAGGATCTGCAAAAGAACAAGTTTAGAGTTTGTATAGTCAAATTTACATTCAATTGAGTAAATATCGGAATGCATTCAAACAGACTCTACAAGTTTTGTCGCTCACACTTTGATTTTCTCTTTCATGTTGCAAGTTTTAGCCAAAACTTTTGTGGTTTTTGGCTTATTTTGTTTTTTTATGTTTTCTAAAAAAAAAGCTTGTGAGTAAATATCACTGTGACATATTTGGCGTAATTGAAGGGTAGGTAAATCTGTAAGGCTCATTTTATGTATGGTCCCTGGAAAATAAACTTGAATAATATGTAAATGTGTAAACTAAAACTCAAATAAACTGCTTGGCCTACTTTTTCCAAAATTTCCTTATATACAGCATTTACAAATTTGATTTTGCGACCCTCCTGGAGTTCGCAACATTAGAATATGTAATATTAGCATTTATATTCACCTGATGTCACACATTTTCACTATAATTATTTCCCTAGAACTTCCAAGTAAAGTGAAGTCCTACTTTATAATTTCCTTAAATTCAACACACTCGCGCATATTCAAACACGCGACACTTAAACGCTCTCCATCTTTCAATCGGAAACAGCTGACGATAGGCGTCCCATTGTTATCGAGTTTGCGCGCTCTGCCACCATCAGCTGCGACCGCTGCCACCGTCGACTGCGCCGTGCGGCCTATAAAAGCAGAGCATCAGAGCTGTCAATTCACTTAGCGCGCGACATCGGTCGAGTCAACACCTTGAAGCAGCAGAACGATCAGGGGATGGTGTGCGATTTTCGAATCGGCATTTGTGTCCGGATGGGATTCCCGGTTAAATAGCACCGTCGCTTGCTCATGATGCAATTATATAAGGTGGTCTCGTCGGCAAAAGTTGTCCGTTAACAATACTTACAATGAGTGCGAGTGAAAGGGCTAAGCGTAGTAAGTGTGAGTGAAACAACAATAGAGCGTGTTGATTAACCCTTAGATGGACCGTGGGATTTAATGTTGCCTGTTATAATAAAATGAGTTGTTTTTTTTTTATAATTTAATTTTTAATAATTTGGAAATTAAGCGTTGTTTTTGTTTTTGTACAAATATTTTTTTGTTCAAGCTCTTAATTCTAAAATAAATTCTGATTAAAATAAAATGTTTTTATATCTAAATTTATATTAACATTTTCTGAAGCCATTAACAATTTTTGTTTAACATTTTTTGTTATGTTAAAATGTTCCTTATTAATGCTTAAAAATATTTTTTCCAGCTCTTTCAGTTTATTTTTGAACTGTTCAGAAGGTTTTATGAGTCCACCATGAGAAACCTCATCTACGTAGGTAAATGTAGAATTTTCGGCAAACTCATTGGACAGTCGCAGTTCTTATAACATAGCCTGCTAGGTACTCAATGGCATCCTCCGCTAACTCGTCTAGCTCACTTCCTGGTTCTACGCTGTTACCAATGTCTACCACATGTTACCAATGTCTACTACATTGAAATCAAAGTGTACTGGCTGCTTCCAAGATTTTATCAAGCCACGAGCTATGGCCAGCTGAACATAGTTGCTCGGCTCATACACAACATCCGCTGAGCTGTCATACTCGAAAGCAGCAGCAACCTTCATTTCATCGAAGGACAAAACGCAAAGCTTTTCCACTTCGGGCATTTCCTCATTTTCCATGAGGTCTATCACTACATCGAGTGTTCCGGATTAATTTTTACATCTGCCAACCATCTATATAATGTTGCCCGACTCGGCAAAGGAAATCCTTTTCTATATAAAAGATTGTAGGCACGAGGTCCCGCGGCATGAAGGCAGATGGCAGCAGACATGTCTGTTGCATTAAATACAGCTCGCTTCCCTCCACTCTTTAAAATATTTATTTGGGTCTCGGTAAAAATTTTGCTTAGAGACTTTTCCAACTCCTGATACTCTCCAAGTTGCTGGCGTAAAGAAAGCATCTGCTTCTCCATTAGGCGAAGTTGTTTTTGTAGTCCTTCGATCTCCATAAGTGTGTTATGGTTTATCACTTTGTCTCTACATTTAAAGGAAATTATTGTTTCATATACTCATTTGTTTTAACACAGTTAGCTTACTCTGTATGCGTGCTAGAATCGGCGTAGCCTAATTTTAAAATTTTTGGTTCAGGCTCTGGGTCTCTTTGCGGAACAGCATCAACATTTAGTCGCCTTCTTTTAAACACTTGTCCTTTTTTTGGAGCTGACTTCCACTGCGAAGCATTAAAATGCGTATCGCAAATTTTGGAGTTCTCTCCAAGGTGCAGCGTAAAATTTGCTCCCACAATTCCCTTTTAACTACACATTTCGGTGCATTAATGAACTTCACATCTTGCAAGTGCTTGCGGCAAAAACTGCAATAAGTCATTTTTGTTTGCTTGCTTAAGGGTTAACGTTGAGAAAAAATTTGTCCGCACACAACCTTTCACTTCAACAAGCGAGCACGCACTAAACGTTAACGGACTAAAAACCGAACGAGTCGCCAGCCGACGAGACCACCTTATATAATTGCATCATGCGCTTGCTCACCTGACCGGCGGCGGGTAAGCCTCAGGTTGTACGATTTTCGAATCGGCTTCCTAACCGAAATGCCAGGTTGGACGCAGTGTGCATCCACCAGTGAAAATCATCGGGCAGAGTACGGCCACAGCACACGCGCGTCGGAGCGTTTCAACAAGCACGACTTGGAAGGACCCCCGGTCCCTGGCTACCATAAGGTAAAATCAAGGCGAACGGACACAGAAGAAGGCACCTGGTCCTACCAACAGGACTAAATCATTTTCAAATTCGATCCGAGTCTGAGAAATATGTGACGGTTTTTTAATATTTAAAGTTCATAAGAGTTTTACACGTGAACATGGCGGCTCGCACATCCTTATGGAGTTGGTCAAATAGCATTTTGGGTTGCAGTTGTAAGTCAAATTCTGTAAATGACTCCTCCACCCATTTAAAGACCTTGTCTTGAATTTGCGCCTCCCTTTGCTCAACGGCAAGGCTGAGCACCTTACCCAACACATAGTCCACTCTGGTGGCTTTGACCATGGCGGTAAGTACATCGGCTACAGCTGTTTCGTTCTTGTCATCCGCCAACTTCTCGGCTATGTCGTTGACCACATGGTCTATTTTCCCAGTTGGAGGCAACTAGTGCTAGTGATCTAGGGCTAGTTCACTCCAACTGGGAAAATAGACTAAAGGCTTTTAATGTAGTTCTACGAGTGATAATCGGGCTAGGTGTGGTGCTCAAATTATTGTGCGCACCATCAGCGCAACCGGCCTCAGAGAAATTAATTTCCAGGCTCACAAGTGCTAGTTAGACATAATACGCAGCTTGACCGAAAGGTATCCATTATTGAGAACAGGGACAGTGGATCGTGGTCAACGATATACCCGAGAAGTTGGCGAATGACAAGAACGAAACAGCTGCAGCAGATGTACTTACCGCCATGGCTAAAGCCACACGAGTGGACTATGTGGTGGGTAAGGTGATCAGCTTTGCCGTTGAGCAAAGGGAGGCGCAAATTCAAGACAAGGTCTTTAAATGGGTGGAGGAGTCATTTACAGAATTTGACTTATACGGCAACCTAAAATTCTAGTTGACCAACTCCATAAGGATGTGCGAGCTGCCATGTTCATGGGTAAAACTCTCATCAACTGTTTTAAGATTAAAAAACCGTCACATATATCTCCGACTCGGACCGAATTTGAAAAAAATTTTGACCTGGTGTTAAAATACGCATTTTTATACCAGTTATTCGTAGAGTAAAAGGGTATATTAAAGTCCTGACCTGCTGTGCGTCCGTCCGTCTGTCTGTTTGTCTGTCTGTCCGTCCGTCCGTCCGTACGAAGAGATCTCAGAGATGGTAAGAGATAGAGGTTTGACATGTATGAAACATATATTTCTTATACTTGCAGGCAGATCAAGTTTATTTTTAATTTTTGGTACGCCCCCTCCCGCCCCCGCAATTTGGAAAAAACGTCATATCTCCCACAGTTTTGATGATAGATTGTTCGTACCTTCTAGAGATATCTAGAAAATTATTTATCGATTTGCTGCAGTAATGATGAAAATCGGATGAACGATAGCCCCCCACCCATATCTACAGCATTCCATTCAACAGAGGCAATCTTAGTGAGAGAGAGAGAGAAAGAGAGAAACTTAGAGATGAGCGCATATAACTCGTGAGCAAATGCGAGCTGCGACATTAAGGGTGCAGAGCAGAGACCTGCAACGAGTACTTAATTTTTGTGTACACCATTTTGGTGTGACACACAAGAACTGATCGAAAGCACATTAAGGCAGAACATTAAGCTTGTCAAAGCTCGCGGCTGAACGGATGACAGCGGATATCATGCCGCCACTGACTAATACTTTTAGTGACTCGCGCTTTAAACATAAAATCACCAAGCTTACTCAGCTTGTTGACAACAAGCCCCAAGCGAGCAACATTCTTACACACGAACGCTTTCTCGGTTTGTTGACGGCGAGCTTCTGCTAATATCATGTGCAAATCCAACTGCGTCACACTTATTACGCAGTAGCTGAGCAGCCGTGAATGACAGAAATAAGAATGTTATTGCAATTTGGATTCTCTTCGAGGCATAATGGCAGAAAATGTATAATTTATTTCTTGGCCAAATTGCAAATGGCAATTACACCTTGTCTGGCCGACGCAAAGGAAAAAGTTTTGTGTGGAATGTGGTGTGTGAAATTCTAAGACTAGACGAAACTGTAGTGGCAGGTTTCGTTTACTGTCGGACTTGCTGCAAGGTGTTAAAGGCCTTTGGAAATCAAACGTCTAATTTAACCCGCCACAGTTGCTTTAAAAAAAATAAAGGAGTCACAAGTTCTAAAAACATTCTTCACCACAAGAAGGAGAGAGGGAACCGTGCGCCAAATACAAATGCAAATATACAAACGATATCGTGCTATCTCTTTTGCTCTCACATGTTGTTTTTAGCGTGCTGTTCGCGAGTGTGTTACTCGTATTGCATTTGTAGCAAGGGTAAAAGTGATTTGCTTGTAACAGCCCGCATCTTTGATTTCGGCAACAAGTACTTGCGGTGACTTGTAGCCGAAGGTACGAGTCGTTTCGGGCATTTCTACTATGCAGTATTCGAGCTCGCCAATACAATGACTCGTCAATACCCGATCACTTTTGAATTTTTTGTTTTGTGTATACCACAAGCAAATGGTCAACGAGCTTTGAGCTTTGAGTTTACTCGCACCGCATATGAAGCATGGGTGATTTATCATACATGTGGAAGCTCGCTGCAGTTCTCTTGTTTTTAGTTACCTTTCACATGCGCCAGCACAGATCGAATGACGAAATTCGGAAGAAGAAGCTAGTTCACTGCAGACCCGACGCCAACTTCGAAACGTTCTCGAAGATAAAATGACAGAGCAATGAGCATGGTTTTTGCTTTTTTCGAGATAGACTATTGCTGTATCTCTTTGATTTGAGAAACTCTGTGTGTCTCTTTTGATTTCGATGTCTATTTTGATCTGAAATCATATCATTAGGGCATTTTTCATATCAGTTTGATCATTTTACACTTCAATATAATATTTTTAGTATCAATGTGGTACTACAGGTTCATATTGATATTAAATAGTTTCAGTTTGATATGAAAATATTGATATTACTGATATTATATTGAAATACCTGATCTTATTTTTTTCTGTGCAGTCACTGATTAGCTTACACTAAACAATGCACAGAAATAGGTACTTAAAAGCTCGCAGAACAATTCACAGAGCAAGAGAGACTGAGCTCAACAATTGAAGAACATGTTCACTTGTTCAGTTTAGTGAACAACTGAATTTTCTTCACTCACTCATGAACAACGCAACACTAATATGGATGAACCAGCTCCACTAAACAGGACTTTGGGACAAAAAGGCTGGAAAGAAATACCGAAACTAAGATGGAAAAACCAGGTGCGGCAAGACATTGCAAAGCTTGGTGTGAACAACTAGTGACATTTCTCACGAAACAGAAAAGCGACTGACGGGCATTAATAGAAGAGGCCATAACCGTTAAGCGTTTGTGATATACATTTAGGGACAAAAAAAAAAGAAGAAGTTTTGCATGTATAGTTCTTTAGCATCGGTATTTAATGTGATAATATGGAACTAGTTCAGGTAGTTGATTTTTCCAATATGTATATTGAATCTTCTCATTGAGCTGTATCTACTCAGTACCATTTTCTTTATTTTGTAGAAAGCAACTTTTTTTTTTCTTTTACACATAGATAATCGTATACTTCTTATATAGCTCCTATCCCTCCTTTCGCTGTGTTAAGCAGTTTTCATTTTTTTTTTTTTGCAAGTTATTCATATGTTGTGTTTTTAATTTTCCGCACGAATTGATTGTTCCCTCGTTCAGTATGAAAAGGGCATACAAATTTTGTTTCCTGCCTGCCAGCAACTAATTGAAAATTTCCCATCTAACCCGTTTCCCGTTAAGTGCTCAATTTCTATTACTATTCATATTTTTTTTTGGGTTTCTGTAAGCGACACATGATGGAATTTTTTTTTGGGTGTGGTACAGAAATTTTTGCCAGCCCTCCCACTTACAAAACAAAAGCGCAGACTTTGTTGGCATCCTGGACGGCATATTTGCATTTGTTTTATTGCCAGAACGACGATGCCTAGGCCTGGGAAACTAGTTGAACTCTTTGGCACTCGGCTGCTGTTAAGCCTAAAATCGACATGCAACCTACGCGAGCTCTGGCCCCCGGCTGTTGTCCTCCACTCGCCCCCAACGAGACGTGTACGACATGGGGACGTCCTGATCCTGATGCGGCAACTTTGGCACTTGGCCAACGGAATTTGCAGGCATAAAATACAAAATTTTCCCACTGCCTACCGCCAGCATGCTTCAACCACGTCCACAATTTGAGGCTTACTTCTGCTCGCTTGACACTCAGCGAGTGTGCAGCCTAAACTTGTGTCGTAAGTGCAATTCGTTGTGGCATCGGGCATCGACTCGACAGAAGTAGAGACTCAATTGTCATTGCGAGGGCGCTTTAAGCTGTTTTTTTTTTCATTGTTCTTTAAACTGCAGTTCTTGACAAGCCAATTAAACTAGAAATTTGTTAAGCACTTTTCAAATATGGGAAATGTGGTGACGAGATGCTAGATTTTCTTCGCGAATAGCGGCCAGTCGACTAGCATTTCGAGTTGATATCCGAGACGGATTTTGCTCGTAAAGGATGCGAGCTCTATCACGGGACGCCTGCCGCCGTTGCTCCTGGGACATTGAAGACACTCGTGGCATTTTGATTGATTTTATTGGTCACAGTCTTTCAGTCTTATAGCTCAAACTCGACTGCCACATATCATACATTTATTTGACTACAAAAGTTCCTACGCCTACTAGGAAAGCTGTAAAATTGACTCCGATCGTTCCTATGGCAGCTACAAGAAGCAGTCATCCGAACCGAGCGGTTCCGACATATTAGCAGCGTGCAGTCAAAAGAAGTGCAAAATTTTAGCTCGATAGCTACAAAACTGAGGGACTAGCTTGCGTAGAAACAGACAGACGGACGGACAAAGCTTTATCGACTCAGCTCGTCGCCTTGATCACGAATATATATAGTTTATGGGGTCGGAAATTAATATTTCTATGCGTTGCAAACTCCTGGGCAAAATTATAATGCCCTTTGCAAGGGTATAATAAAGAAAAATATATATACATATATATGTATAGCTAGTATTAGGTATTAGATTTATGGTTTATAAAGGTAGATAGATATGTATGTGCATATAACAACCATATTTATAATGATGGAAAGAGACTGATATTGGTAAGATGTTGGTAAACCCTTAATTTCGGTTCATATAAAAATTAAAAATTGACATATAAATAACTACTGTAAATAATAATTATAAGTATATACATTAGGGCGGGTCAATTTTTTTATGCGATAAGCGTATAGCGGATTCGGAATCTGCGATGAATTCTAAGAAAATTTCACGAAGAAACCCCATGTCTAAAATGAATTCCTAGCCCCCGCTGCGAAGCATGAAATTTAAGGTTGCAGTATATTTTGGTATAATGAGGTTTGCACGGGTTTTTTTTTTAAAAATAATACATTTTGTAAAGACTACTACTATACTATTTTATTCTGATTCATTTTTTTATAATATATTTTATAAGTATTTTTGTTTTTTAAACCAACAAATTAAAATTTTTTTAATAAAAATAACGAAAACACGCTTTACACTGATGAAGTGGAAACCAAAAGTCTATAACTTTTTGACAATAAAAGATATAGGTTAGCAATTTGAAATATATATTCAATATGATTTGGAAATTTAAGGTATTCAAAAAAAAAGTGGGCGTGGCACGAAAGGGCGCGTAAAATACATTAGATGCCGTTTTTCTTTATATCTAAAAATTAACCAAATTAATGAAAACAATGTTAAGTCACAATACATAACGCTTATGTAATTTTTTAATTTTCACTAATTTCATACATTTATTCAACTTAATATTAAATACAAATAAAGTCAATTTTTAAAGTCTTGCTTCGACTCGATTTGTGGATATTTTAAACGACTTTCTAAAGCTCTTTTTAAAGACATTGGGTTTATCGATGAAAATGGCAAAGAAATTATTATGGATAAATCCAAAGTAGGTCGAGAAAAAATAAAATTCAGAGAATATATTCGTCGCATGAAGAAAAATGATTTAGCTTTACAAGCTTTTTCATTCGATGGAACAAAAAATGATGCTTTGACCCGAAGAGAAATTGATGGAAAATACCACCCGAGGGTTCAAAAGGAGTCGCATATTGTGATTCTTAAGGAACCGCAAAGCAAGTTATTGGGTCACATAGAAGTTGACGCTGAAGACTCCAATACTAAGCAAAAAAAGCTTTGCGAATTCTTCGAGGAAAAAAAATTAAGTCTAGCAGGCTTAATAGGAATTTGCTGTGATGGACAACCTACCAATACTGGAATTGAAAATGGAATAATTCGAAAGTTTTAAGTTTCCTTAAGTAAACCATTACATTGGTTTGTTTGTTTGCTACACTTCAACGAACTTCCACTACGCCATTTGTACAATGCCTTAGAAAGTTCTAAGACAAGTGGACCATCCACTGCTTGTGGCACTTTGGCGAAGTTACTTGAGACATGTGAACAACTTCCGGTAAGCACCAAATTTTAATACAACTTCATCAAATTTAAAGCAAACATTTTCTTGCCGACTATACCTCATTTTGAACCCATTTCATTTGGGAATATGCCTCCAACTATTGAAAGTAAAGATGAAAAAAATCTTTCTACTGACGTTTTTATACCCGTTACTCGTAGAGTAAAAGGGTATACTAAAGTCGTGCAAATGTATGTAACAGCCAGAAGGAATCATTTCCGACCATATAAAGTATATATATTCTTGATCAGCATCAACAGCCGATTCGATATAGCCATGTCCGTCTGTCCGTCTGTCCGTCCGTCTGTCTGTATGAACACCTAGATCTCAGAGACTAGAAGAGCTAGAGCAACCAAATTTGAAATGTAGACTCCTATTGTCTGCACGCAGATCAAGTTTATTTTCAATTTTTGCCACGCCCCCTCACGCCCCCGCAATTTGGAAAAAACGTCATATCTCCTACAGTTTGGATGATAGATGGTTCGTACTTTCTAGAAATATCTAGTACTCAAAATTATTTATCGATTTGCTGAAGGAATGATAAAGATCGGATGATAGATACTCAAGCTATAAGCAAAAAACGGTCAGTTAACACACACCACCCACCCCACCCATAACCTAAGCATTGCGTTCAGCAGCAATCTTAGTGAGAGAGAGAGAGAGAGAGAGAGAGAGAGAGAGAGAGAGAGAGAGAGAGAGAGAGAGACTTAGAGAGCGCACTGCGTTGTGCGTTGTGTGTTAACTGGCCAAATTCGAGCTGCGACATTAAGGGTGCAGAGTATGTAATAGTCGGGCTTGACCGACTTTCTTTCTTGTTTTTATTATGAAAGGTGATACGTTTTCAAAAGTTTTGTTGTCTGATCTGTTTATCGTGATGAATTTGGAGTCATTTATGTTGGATTTAGTAATTGAAATGTCTATTAATATCTGGCGGATAATAAATAGCCGAGTTAAAAAATGTTGCATCCTTTTCGGCTGACCCACCTCAGGCATACAGGAAGGCTATTAAACATTTGTTTCCATGAGTAACGGGTATATCGAAGTCGGTTAGAGCCGACTTTAACTTACGCTCTCGTTTATCTATATAGAATAGCTGTATCGGAAGGTTCGTGCTCAGAGGATGTCGCCAACATGAAACCGGGAAAGATTGTTCATTCGCTCTGGTTGACAAAATCAAGCAGAATTTTACGCCTTTATGTCGCTAGTAGTTTACCATCAAACAATTTAAAAATGTTTACTAATTTCATTATGAAAGTTTACATACCAATGTATTTTAATGTCAAATTTTATTACTCTGTGGTATACGGCAGTAAACTTTTATTTAATTTTATTCGGTCAGCACAGTTCTTGCCGAAAAATCTTCAAGAAATTGTGAACAAAGCAATACAAAACAATTCATTTTTTGCCCATACAGCAATGCTTTTCGATGAAAGAAAATCTGTTCGAGAAAATGCTATTAACAAAATTATTTACTAAGCGTTTTGTATTGTGACTTAACATTGTTTTCATTAATTTGGTAAATTTTTAGATATTAAGAAAAACGGCATCTAATGTATTTTACGCCCCCTTTCGTGCCACGCCCACTTTTTTTTTTGAATACCTTAAATTTCCAAGTTATATTGAATATATATTTCAAATTGCAAACCTATATCTTTTATTGTCAAAAAGTTATAGACTTTTGGTTTCCACTTCATCAGTGTAAAGTGTGTTTTCGTTATTTTTATTCAAAAAATTTAATTAAAAAAAAATTTGTTGGTTTAAAAAACAAAAATACTTATAAAATATATTATAAAAAAATGAATCAGAATAAAATAGTATAGTAGTAGTCTTTACAAAATGTATTATTTTTAAAAAAAAAACCCGTGCAAACCTCATTATACCAAAATATACTGCAACCTTAAATTTTCATGCTTCGCAGCGGGGGCTAGGAATTCATTTTAGACATGGGGTTTCTTCGTGAAATTTTCTTAGAATTCATCGCAGATTCCGAATCTGCTATACGCTTACCACGTTTTTTTAGCTCCATACAAATTGACCCGCCCTAATATACATGCCAACAGAAAATTAAGTCTAAACTTCATGTTTTTGTTTTTATCTTACCAAAACAAGTCCGATCATTGCTTAACAAATTAATTTCTGATACTAACTACTTAGCTCTAATTATATTGATAGATATTCCTAACAAAAAAATAACAACTTCATTTCTGCATACTTTTATAAAGAAAACTAAATTTTACTCAATCCTAACGAGAATAAACAAACACAGTTCGAGAAGCACTTCTATCCATAGGGTTTGGGACCATGATAATTAGCATGGAGAACAAGAGAGCATAGTAATCAGTGAGTTAACCTTGAACTTGAAATTTTTGTTTCAGCTGTTGAGCTCTCGCACGAAATTTGCTCTTCACTTTAAATAGGGCCTATCCGACTTCACATGCAGCTTGGCCACTGAGTTCCAAAATATGAGTTACTTCGAAATTTACTTCTGGTGGACCGCCCTAGGGTTCAGACACATGCTTAGATGGCTTGTCAACGACTCCAAAATATATCTATGCCTTAGAAAAGTTAAGCATCGGTCGCGCTTTCCATATTTGGCACCGTCGCTTTTAGTGGAACCTTTAGTTAAGCTGCATGATGAACTCGATCTTCTTTTGAGGTTGCCTTCGTTCTTTCGTCTTTCGGGTTAGAGGTTAGGTTGAAGTATTACATAGTCGGGGAAGCTCCGAGACCTTTCCCGACTCGCGTTCTCGTCGCAGAAGAAAAAAATTTATTTTTCTTATGGACGGGATCAGAAGAGGATTGGTTATTTGCCTTCCCTTTTAAGCACACTTTTGCTTGCACTTTCCAGAATTCGGTACTATATATGTATATAAAAAAAGGGAAAAATTAAAATTACGTAATTTTCTCGTTTCACTATTTCTTTCATACCGTTTAGCTCAATTCAAATTCTCAATCCACTAGAAAGGTAGATTCCAGACAGAAAACACAACATCACTGTGTATTTTTATTAACTCGGGCTATTTGGTTCACTGTAAGCCAAGGTTAGCCAAATCACTATATTAAATATTTTGATATGTCAAAAGAACGTACATACATACGTCTGTACTAGCTGGGATCTTTAGAAGCACTGATTTGTGGGAGATCGGGTCTGGGTTAATTAACCCATCCACGCTATGCAAGCTTTCAAGAAGAGCTTAAGTACGCATGCGTAATGGTCTCTTTTCTTCTTGCAGCTAGACATAAGAAGTGCGCGGGCCGGCGCCAGCGCATAACTGCATTCTGGCGTGATCTGAGTCCAAAACCACGTTGCTTTGAGTGAAAGCTCACGTTCAGAGAAAGACGATCTACTCAGGGAGAGAGCTTTCTAAATAGGCCTCCGACTGGCCTAGCTTGCGGTCATGTAGTTCGTTACTACTTTTTTTAAAAGTTTGTATTCTTAGTAGTAGAAAACAGAAAGCTTTTTGTTAATAATTCCCTACAAAACGGCCACATCAAGCTTGAATTCATTGATTATCTATGTAGCGATGGTAGAAAATTTTACGATAATCACCATAATCTCATGATTTAATTTTAAGTGTTTTGTAAAGATTTCCGACAACTCACTAATTGCTTCCAAATTTTTTAAATTTTTTATTTACTTTATTAAAGACAGAACACAATTTGCCATACTCAACACATATTTAAATTGTTTCCACTTCTCTTCCAATGCTTACGGTTCCATCAACTTTGACCGCGACCACATGGCACTATAAGTCTCCTCTAGAAATGGAGCTTCCCATCATTTTGTCAACTTTTAAATCAACTTGAGAAATATGGAGCAAACAGTGGATGGCCTACACACCGACATCCCACCAAAGAGGTAACAAACAATGGCGCCGCTTGAGCGCCATTTTGTAAATCAAACAAGTTTTAAGTACGCCAAGCGAACGAACCGAACTAACAACGGTGCCCACCATCAGCAGCACCAACAAAATATTCATGAACAAAACAGCCTCGTAAATAAATTGCAGCTCCAGCGAAGCCTCTGCTGATGCAGCTGCCTCCGCCAAATGGACTATCGCCTCACTCCAAAATATGGGCACAAAGAGGCTTTAGTATCGGCGCGAAAAACTTGAAAATATGCTAACATAATGCAACTCCTCCACAGGCAAGGTTTTATGATGCTTCGATTTCGTTTGAACATCGAAAGATAAAACATAGAGTCGAAGCTCAATATTTATTCGCACAGTGGCAAAGCAAGAGGCGAATTTTTAATATCACCTAGAGAGTTTAGTGGTTGCACAATTTAGCTGAGATGGGGCGAAATGGGAATCGGAGTGACTGCCGAATGCATCATGTCAGAGCCATCAAAGTGCTTGGTCTATGAATTATTTGTCAGGGAAAACGAGACAGGCGCTGCAGTTGATGCTGCTGATGTGAGCAAAATAATTGTTTATCTATTTGTTTATTCCGAGCGAATTGCCAAAAAATATTTTAAAATTAGTAGAAAATGTTGCTTAATACTTTAAAAGATTCTGTACAAAATGTGATTTTCAACCCATTTCTTTTGTGTAGCTTTTCTGCATGCCGCGTTTACATTTCTACACGCACGATGCAAAATAATTTGGGGTGGTTTGCGAGGCTTAGAGAATGTGAGGAATTCGAGTTCGTTTTTTTCTAACATAATTTTCGTCAGATTTTATTTAAACTACAACGGATATTGGTCATAGCAGTCAGCTTGATAACAGAGAGCTGCGCAGTCGCAATCAACCCTACTGACATTAGCAAAAGAATGTATCAATAACAGCTCTGCCTCCCTCATGCTGCGTTTGACAAATCCACATTTCCGGAAAAAAAAACTTCAGTTCTTTACCTCGTAGGTGTCCAGCTAATAAGACGTGCTTGTGGGAAAAACTTAATTTTTATTTTATCATAAATTCCATTAAAATCAACTCACTGAAAATATCCAGCAGTCGCAACGATAATTCGCCTGTTTAAAAGGCAAACGCCTTTTGAGGACAATTTTACGGCTGGTTCCCTGTAAATTTCATGTAAGTTAACAAAACTGTCTGGCCTCAAAAGCTTATCTAGTTAACTTCTTATAGTGAAAATTGGATTAAAATTGGCAGTGATTGTCTTGGACCTTTCATATTTGTCCATATTAATCCAAATTGTCAAGGTAAATATAAGCGACACAGGTAATGTGTAATAGCGAAGGCAGTGACAGAGGCAGCGCAGCTTCTCTCAGCCAAGGGCTTTAAATTGCAAATTATAAGAACAGCCAAAGAGGGATTGCAGATAGCGCAGCCGAGGCTAGGCGACAGCAGAATTTGGCAGTGTCTGCACTCTGCCTCAAGCCACGCTCTCTAGCAGTGGATATCAACCAGCTGTAAAACCTAGTCGAGTAGCGACAAGTGTCTGTGTCCAAAAATAGAATCTGGGTCTCAGCCACGAACACAGTAGGGCAGACCTTCCAACTCACCAAGTGAGAGAGGGAGGTAGATAGGGATTCCATAGACGTCTCTGATCAGACAGGTCAACCTGAAGGCCTGTGGAAATTCATCTTAACCTGTTTTGGTTGAATTCGCGGAGTGAATCGTATGGAAAAGGTCTAAAGCATAGAATCAAAATACGCCAAACCCTCATCAAGAAAAGCAAAGGAAAACACGTAGAGTTATAACATCGTACCTGGTTTCTGGTTTGTACAACAAATTTACCGTCTAATTTAAAACATTTAGCAACAACAACAACATCAGCAGAACCACGAAGGCCTTCGAGGAGGCAGAAGATGGGTGAGTGCTAATAGCGGGGATTTGTTTTGGTTAAATCAGTGTCAAATAAAATAGTGCAATTCCCAAAATTTCATAAAAGTTAAACATAATCAAAGAAATATTGTGCAGTGCCTGAGAAGTGCATTTGATTTACCGTCAATGATAGTTTATGACCTTTTGAGTTGCTCCGTTTTGTTTTGCGGTAAATTCTATTTATATTTTGTTTGATGAATCGCGGATGCTTTTCAAAGTTCCAAATTCTTGATCATGAGAATTCCTTTCGTTAGTTATGATCTAACTGTTCTTTTGGCGACTAGCATTGCTTTTTCTTTCATTTACCTAGATACTTACACAACCTTAGACTTAACGTAATCTACATTTATTGATAATTTAACGCCAATACCGTGGTACCAGCTAAGTGAACATGCAATGAATTTGAAATGAATGTCGAAAATAGTCATGATTGCTAATCATTTATTACATTTTAAGTTTATATATCATTATATTACAACACGAAGAAAATTGGTTCAGAAATATCAACATGAAAACGGATTGCTAATGGAAAATATAAGGTTGTCAAAAAAGTCTTGCGGTATTTTTATTGAATTTTCAATTGTTCATAAAATTGGTTATAATAATGCAATTTAAGTCAAATATGCGCCGTTTTGTTCGATGACGAGTTCCCAACGAGATGCCAACTTCATAATGCCCCTCTTATAGAAGCTCGCTTCCCTATTGGCAAAAAACTCGGAGAGCCAATTTTCACAGGACTCTCTTGTGGCCAACTTCCGAGTACCAAGCTCGTTGGCCATGGACAGAAATAGGTGGTAATCACTTGGTGCGAGATCCGGACTATACGGTGGATGCAAAAGAACCTCCCATCCGAGCTCCCGGAGCTTCTGGCCCGTCACCAAAGATGTGTGTGGCCTGGCGTTGTCCTGATGGAAGACAATTCGGCCTCTGTTGATCAAAGATGGCCTCTTCTGCATGAGTGCTGCATTCAAGCGGTCCAGTTGTTGGCAGTACAGGTCCGAATTGAGCGTTTGGCCATAGGGGAGCAGCTCATAGTGGATGATTCCCTGCCAATCCCACCAAACACACAGAAGAACCTTCCTGGCCGTCAATCCAGGCTTGGCCACCGTCTGGGCAGCTTCACCGCTTTTCGACCACGACCGTTTGCGCTTCACGTTGTCGTAAGTGACCCACTTTTCATCGCCAGTCACCATCCGCTTCAAAAACGGGTCGATTTTGTTGCAATTCAGAATCGATTCGCATGCATCCATACGGGCAAAAATGTTTCTTTGCGTCAAGTCGTGTGGCACCCATACATCGAGCTTCTTTTTGAATCCAAGCTTCTTCAAATGGTTTATAACGGTTTGATGACTCATGCCCAGCTCTTGGCCGATGCTACGGCTGCTACTATGCCGGTCTCTTTCGATCAATTCAGCGATTTTATCGCAATTTTCGACGACAGGCCTTCCGGACCGTGGCGCATCTTCGATCACCTCTGCACCAGAACGAAAACGTTGAAACCATCGTTGTGCGGTGGAAATGGAAACTGTATCGGGTCCATAAACTGCACAAATTTTATTGGCAGCATGAGATGCATTTTTGCCTTTATCGTAGTAGTACTGTAAAATATGCCGTATTTTCTCTTTATTTTGCTCCTTGTTTGCGACGCTATAACTCACGAACGACTAAAAACAAACAACAATAAATCAAACACGTGTTAGCGCGTGAAAAGAGCTTTCCAAAAAGCTCTAGCGTGAACCGATGCGACCAATACATCTAGAACTACGCGCTTGCAAAGACAAGCTTGCGGAAATACCGCAAGACTTTTTTGACAACCTTATAACAAATTCTTATATTGAATCCTATTTAAAACATATACTGCAAGTATGCAGGTATTTTCCAATAATTATCTAAAATGAATAAATTGGTTTTTATAATGAATTGCTAATCTAACAATAATTTCCTTGGTAATGTAAAGTAAAGGGTGAACAGATGTAATCAAAATGGGATTTTCCGGAATCAGGGCGGTAAGGGAAAATCATAGGTAGGGTGGGTGAAGAGCGCAGCTTCAAGGACAATGTGAAGCTTAAATCTGGTGTAATAGTGTATGTCTCTGTCCTTTTTTTCTTTCTGGTAGCTTCTGCAATTCTAGAGCATCAGGGACTTTTTATTATTTAATTAGCAGTGCGAGTTTTGGTGTAGATCAAACGAACCCCCCACGGACTGATTTTGCTAAAGTCCCTAACCGATATTATCTGCAACATACCCCTCTCGCACCCGTTAGCTATTAGCCATTGTCAAGACTGTCCTTTTATTAAAACGGTGCCGCTACCACTTTAGGCCATCTGGGACTAGAAGTATATCTTGGCATGGAAACAGCTAACCCAGTCGCATTAGTCAGTCATTTTGGAGTTAGCTTTTTAAATGTTTTATGCAAAATAAGCAAGGCTACAGTGATTGGCTACCTGTTTTTTGTATATAGGAAAAGGCAGGGAACAACAACCAGGTTGGAATGCTGGACTTAGATACTTTTGTATCTAGGCTGGGCATTCCTAACTAAAATTGTCTGTTACAAGAAA
>JBAMBO010001197.1:0-40854 GCA_037044535.1 Lordiphosa magnipectinata
ACTATAGCTCTTAGACAACAATTTTCAAAGACAAAGGTATAGATAATAACATTACCTTTCTTTCTGGTATTCACAAATTTTCTGTGCGGGCAATAGTTTTCAGGTTAGGTACAATCAAAACTGTATTTTTCACGTTTTTTCTCATTTTTCTTGTTTCCGGTGAGAGCTTCGTAAAATTTTTTTACAATATGAATTAAAGAGCATAAAGTTTGCAACAACTTTCATAATAGATAATTTGGCTGTGCGACAAAGCGTTACAAAACTATAGCTTCTCAAACTTTGAATCCTCCGGTTCCATCTTCCCCACTCCATCCACTTCCCCCACCTCTTTCACTGTTCCCCTCTGTTAAACCACTGTTAAGACACTGTCAAGTCACTTTCAAGTCGCTACCAAGACACTGTCAAGTCACTGTCAAGTCACTGTTAACTCACTGTCAAGTCACCATCACACCATTCCCCTCACACCATCCCACTCCATCCACAACCCACCTGCTGCTGAGGCAAATGTTAAATGCGGCTGATTTGGCAAATACAAAATGCAAAGACAAAGACATACCCAAAAGTACATATCTGTCGCAAAGACAAAATTTTTCTAGTTTTAGTCCCCTAGTCATAAGTCCGTAAAAGAGCTTCGCTCTAAAAAATTGTCATTGATATTTTTTTTTTATTAATTTTTTTTTTAATTTTAATTTTTTTGCATTTTTTTTTTTAATTTTTTTAATAAAAACATTCAAAACAACTTATTAAAAGTCTATAATTTTCCATAAAGTTGATTGTGGAAAAAAAATGTACTTGGAAATTTTTTCAGATTTTTTTATCTTGATGCACTTTCACCCAAATTTCTCGCGAACCACAAAACTGACTTTGATCATTTTGTTTTCGGTGAAAGCTGCCACGCAATTGTATCAAATCCATGTTTGAAATCTATTAAAAATAACTTTTATTTTATCGAAAATTTTTGTAGAAACTATATAAAAAAAAACTGTTGACCGATTTTAAAATTTTTCTGAACTAGGATATTTGTTAGCTATGTTAAATTAATACTTTTTGCCAAAGAGTTTCACGGCCGAGTCACGAAGCAAGCGAACAAGTTACAGGCGACGAGGCAAGCGTTTGCAAGCGTTGGTGTCTGCTCAGATATATTTATAACCCTAGACCGAAAGTAGTTCTGGCCGCAACTATACGAA
Organism: Lordiphosa magnipectinata; assembly: GCA_037044535.1. NCBI lineage: Eukaryota > Metazoa > Arthropoda > Insecta > Diptera > Drosophilidae > Lordiphosa > Lordiphosa magnipectinata. The sequence goes on from JBAMBO010001197.1 coordinate 1,188, forward strand.
ACTAGACAGACAATTTGGAAAACTAAACTCGCCAAGCGTAACTAACATTTATATTTGTCGCCTGAAGTGCCGTCGTAGCCAACAAATGTTACACACAACATGAATGTCAACTGGCAGACGACTTTGAGGTCTCGTCCTTCCTTCATGTCAAGCTGCCTCCGTTGGGCTTGAACGGAGAGATCTTCAGAGATGGTAAGATTTAGAGGTTTGATATGAATGGCACATAAACTTCTTATACATGCAGGCAGATAAAATGTATTTTGAATTTTTGCCAAGCCCCCTCCCACCAAAAAATGTAGACAATCATATCTCCTAGCAGTTTTTTAGATGAGTATTTAGTAATCAGGATTATTTATCGAAATGGTAAGGATCGGATTATCTATACTCAAGCTATGACTAAAGAAGCAGCAGCATCCGCTGCTTTCAGCTGCTTTACAGGTACAGAGAATATTACACTCGGGCTTTCCCGACTTTTTACTTGTTTGACTATCAAAGTCCAAAAATTATTTTAAGTTGTTAAAGCATTTTGGCTGCTTAGATGACCAGAAAGAGATAAAAGGCAAAATCTTTTGCCAGTATTAGAGTGCTTGGATTGTTTCTGGATGCAATTTTATGGAAACCTAAAAAAAATTACTTTACAAATCTTTGCAAGCCTACCTAAATCTTGGTCACTAAAATAAATTTCCAATTCAAAAAAAAAAGATGAAAAAATTATCATAAAAGTTCGTAAATCAACGTAAAGACATGCCATTTGCAAATATACAATCCATTTTTCACTATAATATGCCATCATGATTTGATTTTTCGTACTCATTCACTTAAGCGCCCCCCAATGAATAACGTTCATTCATAACACTCAAACATTGATCGCATTGTTGTTTTTTGCCTGAAGCTCAGGACCACTTTTGGTCGATTCCCTGGTGCAGTTTGTATATATTTGATTTTTAGCTTGGCTATAACTAAATAAAAAGCGTTCACTCAACGCCGGCAGACCTAAACAACAGCAACACCAACTAACCACTGTCAGTCCCAAAAATGGACAACATACATACACAATTGAATTTGATATACGAGCGTGCAGCGCCCAAAAAAAGGAAAAAATTTCACTCTATCTCTCTATGGTCAGAGCAAAATTAAAATTCAAATACTTTAGCATGACATAATAACAAGTGCAGTGAAAATTTAAATGAAATAAATATTCAGTTTGCGATTTTTAATCAAAATTTCTCTCAAAGATTACTCATACGCACTGTGACTGTTGACCACACTCGCAACAGCAGCAACCTCAAAAAGAAACACAACAATAGAAGCAACATAAAACAACAGGATCTGCATTGGAATGCAAAACTGTCCGGCATGTTTGATATACGAATCCCTCAACTCAAATAGATTTACGTCACAGCCAGTCGACAGCGGCAGTAGTAGGCCACTTTTTTGGGGATCTACCTGCCTTTCACTTGGCTTTGGCAATTTATTTGCAAATATTTTTCAACATCAAAAATATGTATGCCTGCATCAAAACCTTCTCCTCCTGCCACTCCCTTTACTCTGTTGCTCTTCCAAAAACTCCCTCGAATCTATTCTAACGTGACGTCCGTTGCAATTGTGCAGCATTTGTTAGTTTTTATTTCTTTTTACATTTTATTGTCCACACAGAGTAGCATTTTTGGGGTAGATTAGATAAGGTGCGGCCAATTTTGTGGAACAGATGTGAAAATTCTTTAGTAGAGATGAAAAATTGTTGAAATCTTTTCGTCTTATTTTACAAACCAGTATTAAAATATAATCAAATCAAATCAAGGACATATTTATGTGTTTTATTTCACACTCATTAAACAATTTAAATCCTAGTGAAAATTAAAGAATAAAGAATTCATTTTGGAATTCTAAAGAATTTCGATTTTGCATCTCTATGGAACAGTTCTGACTAGTTTTGCTATAAATGTACTTATTACAATTGGGACAAATTAGAATTAGTCGACTTTAATTAGCCAAAAAGGGTAAAATTCAAACTATTTTTATAAATTATTTATTAAAAAGAGACTAACAGAGTGGGTAAACACAAACAATATACTTAACGAATGCCAAGCCGGATTCCGAAAAGGTTACTCTACGGTGGATAGTATCTTTGTACTGTCCAACGTTGCTCATATGTATCTTGAACGGAAAAAAAACCCTTTCTATTTTTTGTGGACTTTCGAGCGGTCTTTGATACTATAAACAAAGGAACCTTGATGTACAAATTGAATAACATTGGTATATCCACTGAGATGATACCCGTTTTGCAAAGCATTTACGAGAAAAACAGAACAACGGTATGGGATGGAAGTGAGCACTCTGAATGGTTCGACACTAACACAGTAGTTAAGCAGGGATGTCTAATGAGTCCATTATTATTCTCCTCATACATAAATGATCTGCACACACAATTATCAGACGGAATACACATAGGCTTATGTATGCAGACGATAAATGCAACGAATGATTGAGCAGACGGAGCTATAATGTCGACAATGGGGCTAAGAAATAAACACGGATAAGTCGAAATAATGGAAAAGGACGACGCCCCGAAAATGAAAGATGAATACTTGATGGCTACGCGCTGGAGGTTGTTAAAGAATACACATACTTGGGAGTAGCATTAACCACAAACAGCACCTGGAAAAGCTTCATGTGAAAGAAAGGCATTGCAAATTCGGCCAAATATCAGCTTTTCCAGGCTACTGTAAGAGCGATAATGCTGTATGCGGCGGAAGTATGGGGACATCAAAGTTACGATGACGTGGAAAAATTGATGAGAAACTTCCTTAAAAAGTTATTTCGACTGACAGTGAATACCCCAAGCTATGCACTATACCTAGTATCAGGCCAATCGCCGATGTATCCACTCATTTTAGGTATATAAACAAAATCATGGGACTGCCGCAACATAGACTGCCGAAAATAGTGGCGCTAGAAATACTCAGGGAGAAAACGCAGTGCTTCGAAAATTGGCAGCAGCTCTTCATTGCACACAGTGAAGAGTGCAACCAGTGTTAGGAAGTACCTAGGTACAAATACCTAGGTACATACCTTTTGTCCTCGACCTGGCCGCTCACAAGACGGAGGCTGTCCTCGTGAGCAGCATAAAGATCGCGAATTCAGGTTGGCACAGAATCCATAACTTCTAAGAGAGCCATCCGATACCTCGGAGTCAGGATCGATACGCGACTCACCTATCGCAAGCAGCTCCAAGCTGTAAGTGAAAAAGCGCAACACACTGGAAACGCTCTCAGCAGAATCATGTTGAACACCACTGGATCGAAACAGGAACGAAGGCTGCTCCTTACCAGCGTTCCAGGCGGCCAAGATTTGGGCTGATGCGATGGCTGTGCCAAGCTACAGTAGGAGCGTCCGAGCTACGTACCGGCTATGCGCGCTGGGTGTGTGCGACGAAGCAGCACTTGTGATCGCCGGCATGGTTCCACTTGAGCTCCTCGCTCTGGAGGCCAGAGCTACAACCGAGGCGGCAGAAGATGGTAGGATTGGAAGCATTCGGCAATGGCAATTGAAGTGGGAAACATCGTCGAAGGGTCGATGGAGCCATCGCCTCATTCCACAGATGAGGAAGCATGGGGAAGTCAAACACTGGCGAATCCAAATACTGAGCGGCTACGGGAGCTTCCGGAGTTACCTGCATCGTTTCGGTCATGACTCCTCCCCAGAATGCACCTGGTGTGAAGGACGACAAATAGAAGATGCCAAGCACATCCTCTTCCACTGAGGACGATTTGCAGTTGAACGGCAGAGGCTGGCATCAACCATAGGGGCACCGATAGGACCCGATAACCTGGTTGCTGCCATGATTGTGAGAAGGGAAGTGTGGGAGTAAGCAGTAAGCACATTTGCTGCGTTCTCGATAATTGAGCTCCGCAGAGTGGAGAGAGAGAGAGCCAACGCGGTTTAGACAGGGCTTCCCCTGTGAAGCATTGCTTTACGGCCGTCCCACAGGGGATGAAACCGGTTCTGTAGCTGCCTTATTATTAATATTATTTGTTAAAATCTGGAAATAAAAAAAAAAAATAGAGGAAAGCTAACTTCGGCTCGACCGAAGTTTATATGTATACCCTTGTAGCTTGTATGATTTTTATAAATTAGTAGCCTGATTCCACTGACACAAATATGAACATTCGGCCAAATGTACACATTTTTGACAAGGCCCCCTATATACATTTTCTACACCTAATTTCTAGGGCAGCTGTACTATATAGTTGTCCTATCAAACTTGTGTAGCATGCAACGTACACGGGTATACGCGGCAATGTTGTAGAGCAGATGTGGGTGTAGGAGCGATTACGGAGCACGCGCTAGCTTCCGACTTGATATGGTCGGCAACGGGGGGGTGCGACAGGAGAAAACCGCTGCTCTCTACGAGCTCTTGTTTAGGCTGAATTTTAATTTTGATTCGCGTGCTACTGGTTCAGTTTCAGCGGCAGATCAGAAGATCGACCTCCTTTCAGCTCTTGATACACAAAGGTATGGAATGAGAGTTAATTGGAGAGCCAAATTCGAAGAAGTTTCGAGTACTTGATCCATAGAACGAGATAAGGTTCTCGATAAATAGCCAGAAAAAATTAAAAATAATAGTTCTGTGAGTGGGGGGTAAGGCGAAGAAGACAAAAACTGGACCGACATCTCCGGATGCGCTGACCAGCACGTTCGTGGTGGTCCGCGTCGCTCGCTACCCCCTCCCAACCATGGTCGCCGAGTCGCACCATTATCAAATCGAACCACACCTTTAACACCCAGCAACGACCATCACATTGGTCCACTAGGGCGAGGCATGGCTTCCACAACCAGACACTTTAGTTTATATTCAAGATTCTAGTGATTGATTTATGATGATAACCACATGTAGACCTATTTTCTACTTTTATGACTCTATGCTGGGACTTGAAAACTAAATCGTTATCCTCGAAAGACTGAAACATACACAGGCGACGGGCAGCTTAACGAGGTCAGCTAACTTCCTTAAGCCAGAAGACGCGACGAAATCACACTTATAAATAAACGCTTTCGTACGCATCGCACAACAACAAACTGCGCATGCGCTCTCAGTCTGCGCTCTCATTCTCTCAACCAAGGCGTATTTAATAAGGTGGCAGAAGCGTCGACGTCGCCCTCTTTGCTGTTGCCTTACGGTTTCGAAAAATTCATATGTGTGTGTGTATACATGTGTATGCGACAACAAATTTCTTTGAGTTTATTACTCTCTTGCTCTCGCTCTCTTTCTCTCATTTTTCGTAAGGCAACGCGACGTCGACGCTGCTGCCACCTTATTAAATACGCCTTGCTCTCAACGACCAACTGCGCATGCGTCCTCACTCTCTGCGAGAGCGACTCCAACGCTACTCTCTCAAAGTTAAGTTGCCCTCACCCCCCTTGCCTATAAAAAACCAAATTGAGAACGTTTAGAACGAATTTATCTCGATTCCAAAAGCGAAATTCTTGAAAATTCAAGAGCGACTAATTTTTTTTTCAAGAGCGTTCGTACTCAAAAAATTCGTTCTAGTTTTTTCTTAGTGCAGCTATACGATATAGTTGTCCTATCAAACTTGGTGGAAATATGTGAAAGCATAGAAAACTTGTAAATACAAGGTTCGGGGACGTTTGCGTTAAAGACATAAAAGTTTTTCTCACTAAAACAACATTTTCGACCGATGGTTCCTATGGCAGCTATATGCTATAGTCATCCGATCTGGCCGGTTTCGACAAATTTGCAGCGTATTTGTACCAAAAGACTTCGTGCAAAGTTTGGTTAAGATTGCTTCAAAAATAACGGAGGAGATAGCTTAGAAACAGACGGACAGACGGACGGACAGACGGACATGGCTATATCAACTCAGCTCGTCATGCTGATCAAGAATATATCCCGCTTTGTATGGTCGGAGATGCTTCCTTCTATGCGTTACAAACATCTGGACAATTTTAATATACCCTCTTCAAGGGTATAAAAAATACCTAGATACATATTTTGTGTACCTTTTACCTTACCTCGGTATTTTTAAATTCCAGTACCTTTTACCTTACCTAGGTCCAAATTTTCAATTACCTTGTCAAAAAGTAAGATACTTTAAAATGAATGAGAATTTAATTTCAAAAAAAGAACAAATCTAATGTATTCATTCTTTCAATTGTATTGTCGATGTGACTATTAAAAGCTAAATTCGATGTTGATCCTTAATACGCTTTAAGTCAAGGAAAGACAGAAAGCTGTCGCACAACTAACATGGAAATAAAGTACATGAACTATTTTTTGAATGGTTTCAAAATGCGTTTGATATTCAGAGTTGATTATAAATGACAGCATTTTATTTAACACACAACAAACCAAATTATATTCTAGGACCCTATCACCAGTAGACTTTGCTATCAGCTTAAATAATTACGTCGTTAATTTTAATATTTAAGAAGTTTCAAAAACTTGTCCATATTGCTTTAATTCCTATGTATCCAAGACGACCAAGATCAAATATGTAGGTAAAGCCATTTGTGAAGTTAACGCAAATGTGGAACTTAATGATTAGTGTGAATTTTTAAAAATATATATTGTAAATTTTGTCGAAAATTCAAATAATAGGAATTCTAGCCTAAATAATCGGAAAGAAAAAAATAAAAAATATATTTTTCCGACTTAAAACTAAAAAAAAATGTATGTCCCTCTAGAAATTTTGGGTCTCAGAACACAGATTTGTTGCACTGATTCCTGAGAATCTTTTGTTCTTTTTCCGTACACTTTAGTTGAAATTTCGAGGAAACCTCAGAGTTTTGGTTGGATAGTTCACGTCAATCAGTTCACAACATTTTCGGGTAGGTGGTGTTGGATAAACCATGCTTTAAAAGGCACTTAAAAAGTACCTTTTTTTGTACCTTTACCTTTACCTTGGTACTGGAAATTTCGTATACCTTTTACCTTACCTAGGTATATTTTTTGACATTTACCTTATACCTTACCTAGGTAAGAAAAATGAGTACCTTTTCAATCACTGAGTGCAACGTTCTAAATACTGAAGAATGTAATGCAGCGCAGGAGGCTATACTTGTTACGATAGACAAAAATCATAGATTTCAGTGTGAAACTCAAGCCAGAAGATGCGAATCGAGAATATGGTACAGTCAGCTCAACAATTATTTTAGTGAGCAATACAGCACGGAAAACATTGGAATTTATTTTCAAAACCAGATGTGAATTGCTTCCACTGGCATACCGACCCCACTACAGTGATAGTATTTGTACTTTAGGTAATACGCGTTCGAGAGAAGACATAGTTCACCTTATAGCATTATGCCCTAGCCTTGCGGAGTATAGAATAGCATATTTAAATAAAATCTATTTGGAAAAGAAGGAGGCAATTGAACTACTCAATGGGAAAAATTGGCAGGAATTTGCGAAATTCGTCAGAGCAATAACAAATTATAGGAAAAATATAATAAAAGAAAACTTTTATATTTAACATATAAAATTGTTAAATAAATCTAAGAAAAAAAAATTATAATTATATTTTGTTAGAATAGAAGGCTAACGGCAAATCAACCAAGCCAAAATTGAAAATAAACAAACAACTACTAATATTACTACTACTACTACTAATCAATTCTCCCTCGTTGTATTCTTCATGTGTTCGTCTCTTACTATCTCTTGCAGCACATTTCATTTACATCAAACTAATTAAATATTTCACTGCTTATATCCGAGAGTTTTTGTTCATACTTCACTGCCCTTCCCCATTGATAACTTGACAGCTTCCAGAGTCTTGTCATTGGCACACACAGACAACATGCCAGTAAATGAAAATGAATGAATGCGAATGCGGCATGTTTTTAGTATTCTTGATGTTCAGAATAGAACAAAAAAAAGATGGAATTAAATCGAATTTTTGCAGTTACTCACTCTGGTCTTTTACTAGCTGGCAAATCATTGAGTCTTGTCTTTGACATTAAGCAAGCCAAGAGTCCAGTTTGTAGTTGGCCCAGAATGTCAACTTCGGTCAAATGGTTTTAATAAAACAATATTTTCATGCCAAACTTTGCATAATTTTAAACTCAATAGTCTGTTTCACACTCAGGCACTGGACGAGGATTTTGAATAACTCATTGGGCCAAGCGACGACATGTGTCAACTCATCAGGCCAAGTACCAAAGTTAAAGCTTAGCTTTGGCCACCTGCATGTGTCTGTGGTGCGAATTAATGCCCAGCTTTCCCAGTGTCGGGTAGAGTCCATTGTCATATATTCCAGACCATCAAGTTGTTTAATCGCAACTTCTTGATTGTGGTATACGTTTTATGATGCATGAAAAATGTTAAAAAAATATGCAAAATTTAAAAATGTTTTTGGTCAGTCATGAAGTAAATGAAATTTTAAAGATTATGCCTCTTATGCCAGCTGAAGCTGAGTATCAAATTGGTCTTGGTTGATTGGTTGGTTTTGCGAACAATAATTCAATCGCAAATTTTTATATTCAAATTAATCAAATATTTGATTCATTTGATGCAAACTATCTCGAATAACAATGTGGCTGACATTTCCAAAAATCCATTACTAATTTTTCCATTTTCCAAATCTTTTTTTTTCAGGATTGGGTCAGGCAGCCCGTGAAGAGGGAGTCGCTAAATTTAAGGAATTTTCAGAGGCTGCTTACAAAGAAGTCCAGAAACAGTATCTCCCAGCTTCCTAGAGACAAACCCAGTAATAACACATAAATCGCATCAAAAATGCTGTGCCACGTGCTTAATTAACGAAAAAATAGAATAAAAAAACAACAAATTTATCAGTAATGAGAATCAATGCAAAAACATCCATAGACGTAGGGAAACGACCGGCATGGCGATTAAACGATAACTGGCCGCAACACTTTCCACCGGTAGCTCCCAAAACTCTCCATTAAGACGAGATGCAGTATATCGTTGTTTGTACAATTTGGGCGAAATTTCCCTCATTGGTTTCGCTGTTTGCATACTAGGAGGCATCATTGCAAAATAGGTCAAAGTCATGGCCTGTCTGGGTGCGGCCATGAGTCCTACAGCATATTGTATGTTGATCACCTCTTCATTTTCAGATTTGTTGAAGCGCAATTTCAATAACCATTTCTCTTCAAAGGCTTGAAAAGGAAACGAAGTCATTGTCCGATCTTCGACTGAATATGGAGAATATTGTTGATAGCGAATTTCCACATTCTCATAAAAAATGCGACGAGCACTTAACTGTTGATGACACAAATAAAACGGTTCGAGGGCCGCGTTTTCCAGCGCTTCCTTCTTTTGTAGGGCCTGTAGAATCTCTTCACCCGACTTGCTTGGAAAATCGCAGCTGGCCTCATGCGAAGCACTCTTATCAGACTCGCCATGCCAATCACAACCCATGCAGCTATATTGACATTTTACCAAACGTTTCTCGCATTCTTCATCCATATGTTTGGCCAACGTTTTAGGATTCACTTCCTGATCGCATTGTGGACATTTTTTCGGCAGCTGCCCAATTGCCTGGCCTATGATGATATTTTTGCCCAAGTTTGCCCAGCTAATTGGAACCCGACAGTAGGGACAAAGAGCGTTTTCCTGGGAGAGGGTAGCTTCGGCCAAAATGTGTGTCACGCAATCGTCGCAAACGATGTGACCCTGAGTGCATTGATAGCAATCATCTGGAAGGGGCACCACACGGCATACATTGCATATCATCACTTCGCTCAAACGCTCGCTTAGCTCCAGATTGTTGATGGTTGTTGTGGAAACTTGTGGATTCATCACCGATTCGGACTCCTCTTGATCAGCGGATAGACGCTGCCTTTTTGTGGGTTGGTCTATGCCGGCAGTTGGCTCCAGATTCGACATGGTCTAAGGTTGTGATTAATAATAACTACGCGAGAATGTATACTTTTTTTTTAACCTTAAAATGTGTTTTGGAATATTATGTGTGAATTCTATACTGAGAGAATAAAGATTGAAATATACAGAAATGTTGGGGCTAGTAAAGTGAAATGTCTAGGCCTACACAGAAAAAATTTTCGTTGTTTGAATCTACCCAATTCATATAGTAAATTTTACTGCGAAATATTGTTATTGTAACATGTAATTTACCTGTAGACTATTACACCTTCTCTGTTAGCAAATACCCAACCCGCATACTGCAAAGGCAGATCCACAGAAACTGCCTTACATTCCCTAGTCTCAAGGATTGAAAAATCGCTTGAAATAAAAGAATGCTCTCTGACAACATTTATGGACCTTTAACAATGTTTTACCTGGTGCCATCACCACTGCCTTGGAGGATGTGGGAGTGGATGAGCCACTGGTTGGATTCATCAATCTAAGGCACCCCGCCAGAAGGTATTCTTTCCTGTGTTCTCTGGGTCGAAGCAGTCAATAAATTGCTGCACCTCATGGTGGCGGAGGGACACGTGGTGGTGGCTTATGCAGCTGACATGGCTATATTCAAATGCGCAAGTTTTCCACCAACCTTATGTGACCTCATGCAGACCGCGCTGGTGACACTTTCGGGGAGTGGGCGTCTTCTTGCGGCCTGGGTGTAAATCCGAAAAAGACGGAACTAGTTCTCTTCACACGGAGATACAAAGTTTCAGATCTTACCCCTCCCAAACTAAACAATATAAGTTTGGAATTCAAAAACACTGCCAAGTACCTGGACAGCAAACTACGCTGGCACGAGTAAAGAAGGCTTCCATTGCCCTCTTCTCATATACAGGCCGATAGGCCGTAAATGGGGATTTTCTCCAGCAATAGTTCACTGGCTGTACACAGCAATTATACGTCCTATACTGCTCCATGGAGTTCTAGTATGGTGGCCAGCACTCGGGAAACCTTCAGTACTGATCATTTTACACAAGGTACAGAGAAGTGCTGAAATATGTATGAGTGGCGCCCTCCGAACCACCCCAACGGAAGCACTGAACAGCATATTTCATCTTCTTCCTCTAGACTTGATGTCTAAACAGTTTGCGGGCATTACAGCCTTGAGATTCAGAGAATCTGAAGCCTGGAACGCGGGTAACTCAGGACACTCAACTATACTATACTAAATCGTCAAAACGCGGTTACCGCCCTTACAGACAGATTATTGTATACCCACAACGTCAATCCAGAAACTTTATGACGTCAATATCCTTAGACGACGCGACTGGGATAACTTGCCCCACTGTAAAGCAAATGCCATCAATATCTATACAGATGGATCTAAGCTCGATGACAAAGTACCGACCATCCGACTTAAATACGAAAATTTCATACCGGCTCCCTGATCATTGCAGTGCATCCAGGAGGCCGCCAAATACCTCAGCAAACTCATGATCGAAGAAGGGAGCATGTACATTTACTCAGATAGTCAAGCCGCTCTAAGGGCTCTTGACTCGAACACCAATAACGCCAAGACGCTCACGGAATGCCGTAGATCCTCCAATGCGATCGCTCAGAATCTCCGTAACCACCTCATCTGGGTACCTGCACACCGTAACATTGAGGGTAATGAGTCAGCCGATAAATTGGCAAGACAGGGTACTACCATTCAGCTCCTCCCGGAGAAGAGCTTGATAGGGATGCCCTCAGCCTCATACAAGCTAATCACAAGGAATGATACCTGGCTTCTTTGCCCTTGCCCAGCTCTTAGTAGAAGGAGACTCAAAACTCTTGGCCACCCCTTTCTACTCAACCTCTCGGAAGTGTCCGAGATAGAGATTCCGTCTCTACTGAATTTCTTAACGTTGTCACAATGGTTCAGTCGGGATGGAACGCCCCCTGGCTTAAATAGGGAATTATATGGTATCGCAGTGGGCCTATCTTGGCCTAAGTGTAGGGACAGTCTTACTGTCATTAGCCATCTCAACCTAACCTGAGCTACATGTAATTTGTTCATGTTATACACTTGAAAAGTTTATTATAATTTTGCCATGGAGTTTGCAACGCATAGAACGAATCATCTCCGACCACATAAAGTACATATATTCTTGTTCAGCATGACGAGCTGAGTCGATTGAGCTTTGTCCGTCCATCTGTCTGTCCGTCTGCCCGTCCGTCTGTCTGTTTCTACGCAAACTAGTCCAGTCGAGCTGAAATATTGCACAGAGTCTTCTTTTGGCTGCACGCTGCTAATATTTCGGAACCGTCTGGATCGGATGACTACTTCTTGTAGCTGTCATAGAGACGATCGTTCGAAAAATGGGTTTTTGTGAGAAAAACTTGTTTGTTTTCAATGTTACCGTTCTTAAACTCTGTCATTATTAAAATTAAACGTTTTCAAACTGATCTGCGAAGTTTGTGAAATCGCTAACCTTTGGAGCGGTCTTTTTCAAGTGTATTTAAACTTTGCAACAGGCGAAGTTAGCTTTCCTTTCTCGTTTTTCGATGTTTTCGGTGTTAGTATATTGGTATTTGCACTGGGGTGTGAGGTCAGTGATTGGAAAGATACCCAATTTTCTTACCTAGGTAAGGTACAAGGTAAATGTCAAAAAATATACCTAGGTAAGGTAAAAGGTATCCGGAATTTCCAGTACCTAGGTAAAGGTAAAGGTACAAAAAAGGTACTTCTAAATGAAGAAGCATGGGTCATCAATTCATATTTGTAATTAATATTAACTGTACGGGCTTAAATCCAAATATTAGGTTTAAAAATCCAGGTTTATTTGGAATCCACTTCAATTTAAAGCAAAGGACTTTGCCACGCTTGAAGTTAGAACTCCTTTTATAAGAGCATCTTTAGGTTGATCACAATATTTCAAATTTTTCAAGCATTGAAGTCAGGCAAAACGGGCTTTGCCCTGCAAAATTGGGACTAGTGCGATAAAAAAAAATATCATCTTGTAGCACTGGGCTAGAGCCGAATAAATATATTAAATTAAAGATTAATAGCCTTAGCGAAAATGTCAATAACATTATTCAATTCATTAAAAAATAAAAAATTCTTGGAAAATAATTTCAGCATCAGCTGAACTATGCCGCTCTATTACATTTAAATCAGACTCTTCTAAAAACTCAGGCTTCACGTGTTTCACTCAAAACAGTACACTTTAAATGCTTTTCAGAAGTTGGTTACATTTTCAGTAACTGTTTAACATTTGGATATCTCTATGTCGCTATTTTCCATGAACTTCAGCTAAAATCATCGGTTTATTTTTAGTTCTGGATTATGGCTTATACAAAGTGGTTTGTGGGTGAATCGAATATTGGTACTCCATATTGCGGTTTATAGGCTGTCGAGTATGATCTCTTAGGGATATGCCATAGAACATATTAACATCATAAAAATCGAGAATTAAGGATTACATCCTTCTTCCTTCTTGAGGTACCTTAACCAATTGTACGATTGAACTGCATTTTGTATATTGCGTTCCCAAATACCCTGTCTGCATTTGCACAATTTTGTTTATTATACCCTGTTCCCATTAAAAATGGGAAATGGGGATCATGAAGTTGTGCAAATGTATGTAACAGCCAGAAGGAAGTTTCTCCGACCCTATAAAGTATATATATTCTTGATAAACATCAACAGCCGAGTCGACATAGTCATGTCCGTCTGTCTGTCTGCTCCTAAACAGGGGGCACCTACCGCTTCCTGCGATGTGTTTCGAGTCCTTTTTCCCGCTGCAGAGCATGCACTGCGGATCTTGTGAGCAGTCCCTTGCGAAGTGGTCCTTTCCACCGCATCGTCGGCACAGGTGTGACCTGTCAAACTCACTTTTGCAATGCCTGCTAGGTGGCCAAATTCAAGGCATTTTTAACACTTGGTGACATTTATCCTCTCACAAAGTCTGCATCTTACCCATCCTACTTTAAGGAATCCTATTGATAGGGCCTTCCGAGCGTTTTCCGCTGACATCTTTATGGAAGCCGTTTGCGTTTGCCCGTACGCCTTGCGTAGGCTTATGTCCTCCGGTGCTAACGCCTCATAGATGTCCTCTTTGTTGGTGATGAGTTAGTGTACGAACCTCTGCGTGTTCACCCAGCGATTCGCCCCCTAAGCACTTGAATGCTGAGGTATTTTCTCCAGACTTATTTAGTTGCAGCAGAAGTTCTCCTTTCTGGGTTCTTCTAATTGTCGCAATTGCCACACCTAGCCCGCTTAACTTTTCATCCGGTTTTACTTTCCGGAGTATCTCTGCGTAGCTCGCTTCACCCTTAGCAGAGATAACAATGGCATCCGCTCGCGTCTTCTCCTTTAGCAATCGCTTTCCCTTCTTTCGGGTGATCTTGGAAGTTGCCATATGCCTATCGTCGCCATTTGTTCTTGGTGTCTCGTGCGTCTCCGCGGTGTTTGGAGAATTCTCCACCTCTTGTGCGCTAGCGGCGGCATCGACGTCGGCGGGACCAGGGGATCGCTTGGTTTGAACATTGGTTCTGAACAGCGGTGATGTCTGTGAGGATTGGTGTGTCCTGATAACAGCCTTGGCTCCTTCGTCATGCAGCTGGATGACAGATAGCTCATACAGCGCCCTGATACTCTCAATGGAGTCCCTCATGGGCTGATGGATGGACCTTCATTTGCCATCTTCGAGCATATCCACTAGCTTCGCAATTTCACATCCCAGGTCACGCAGTGCCGAGTGCTTAGCACTTGGTTCCGATGGGTCTGCTTGAATTTCCTCAATTGGTGATCTTGGCATTCTACTACTTCTTGCGAACGCATCGCAATTCTCTTCTTCTAATTGGGGTTTTTTTGGACTCATGTTGTGGATGGGTCCCAACTCATAAGTCGTAAGTCGTTATGTGTGTGTGTGCGCTCGTATGTGTGTATGCGTTTGTGTATGTGAGTGTGTTTGTATGTGTGTCTCAATTGAACAGGGTATTCTGTAGTCGGGAAATTCGACTACAGCGCTCTTACTTGTTTTTTTCTTGGACAGTTAAAGAATAAGTTAAAATTGTAAAGTACCCAAAAGTACCCATGTAACGCTAACCTAGGCTTTATTTGACAAACTGTGTATGAGGTGAGGCTTACAGAAGTTTTTTTTAGTGTTGTGCCAAGTACTTGCAACTGTTTTGTTACACGATTTTTTGGTCATAAATTGAAAACGAATGAGTATTTTTCAAAATTTTCTTCTTCTTTTTATTCGGTCACTCAATGGCTACAAATCGTAGAAAAACTTATTCGAAATGGCCGCCTTGTGCCTTCCAGCAACGCCGAAGTCTCTCTGGCCACTCATCGATAGCAGTGCGCTGCTTATGCATTGAGAAATTGTATACTGCTCGGACAAGGGCGCGCTACGAAGACTCAATATTTGGGTGTCGAGTAGAGCAAGCCATTGCCTAGAGAACGGAACACAGCTTGTAGTCCAATGGATTCAGGTCTGGGCTACCAGCAGGCCAATCATCCGAAGAAGTAAAGTTCGGCACATGGTTTTTTAGCCATGTTTGAGTCGTTTTTGCCTTGTGAGCTGGAGCGGAGTCTTGTTGAATGTCCACGCCTTGTTTACAAATAATGTAGTGTTGAGAGGATTCACAACCTTTTCCAAAACGTCGGTTTGATACACTTTCGCCGAAGTTTTGACTTTTTTTTCACAAAAATGGAGATTGGTGACCCCATCATAGGCGACTCCCCACCAAACCATCACATAAGCCGGATGGCGACCTGCTGAACTCTCGGAATGAGTTCGTAAGCTTGTTTTGATGACACAGCAAGCACTCTATTGTTCTGTTTGTTGAACGATTCTTTTATGGTGAAAATTTTCTCGTCACTAAACAGAATTCGTCTGTGGGCATTGTTCGCGCACTGGCGATGCAATGCTTTCGATTTTGTCTTGCGTTTATGTTTCAATGCTGTTGTGAACAAGTGGATGGTGTGTCTCTTGAATGCACTGAGTCCCAAGTAAAATTTTATGTAATTTCTAATATTCATCTCACGAGACATGATTTTCTGCTTGCGCAGTGGATTTCGACGAATTCGATCTTTCACGGCTTGTGGCGTTCGCACAGTCCGCGGACTGCCGGATTTTGCTGTCTTTTATTCCATCAGTATCTTCAAATAACTTCCCGGTACGAGATACAAAGTTTCTGGGTGATTTTCAGTGGGCGCAACCTCCGAAAGATTTCACCTTTTTCGTAGCCGCATTCATGCAGGCCAATTACGACAACACAATTATCGAGCGAGCCCCATTGCATGATTGTAAACAACTAACGCCAAAAACTTTTGATGCAGTAATATAACATAAATGTCACTTGTCAAATAGCCGTCAAGTTGGAGTGGATGCGTTCAATGGTTCAATACGTGTACCAAAACAATTGCGACTACAAGGCACTGTGTAATCATTCGGTATCGAGCGATTCAAACTTACGATAGACGTAAAATATTGATATTGTGTTTCCTCCGACCCTGATTTTGGGAAGGGGTTAGAGGAGCAAATAACGTAAAACTTAATAAAAATGGTTTACATCGTCGTCTTATTAATATGTTTCATATTAACTATTGAACTTTTTCAAATTATGTGTGTAAAGTATGTTTTCAATATGTTTTCCTTATACTTCAAGTATGGAGAAAATCAAAATTAAAGCCCTCTACGCAGTTGTGAACTAACGAGAAGTAATGTACAATTTTCATATAGAAATTTTGAGAGGATTTTTACTTTACTTCGCGGGACTTCACAACTGCGTAGAGGTCTTAAATATGAAAAATATTTCACTTAAATATTTGCATAGTACCCCTGCAGTTGTACGCCTCAGTACTGAATTTGTCAGTGCTGATTCAGACCTAAGAAGTAGGAATTGCTCCAATTCATGACTGATTTGAATACCACGCATGAATCTAACCCAAGAGTTCAGTACTAACTAGGTAAACTAGATTGTGCTTATATATTTTCAGTTAAAATGAAGTCATTCATATTTAAATCTAATATGGAAACTTACATATTTAATTATACCATGCACTTTTTTTTTGCTGTGTAGAAAATCATTACAAAATGCCAACTTCACTAATAAACTCAAAAAGCTGCAACAGAATATCAGCAGCAGGGACGGCAAAAATGCACTCAAAGCCAAAACATTTGTTCAGACTGGGGCCACATTGACAAATATCCTAAGAGGCAGCCAGCCTTAGCTCGGCCAAGTAAACTGGCAGCATTTTGTGTTAAATCAGGAACAATTGTTAGAGTGCAGCAACAACAAATGCGGCTGCAGCTATCACTTTGCGGACTGTTCGGTTTGAATTTACTTTACTTCCTGGCCAGCAGCCAGGCGAAAACGGAAATTAAAATTTATAAAGCAACGAAAACGGGGCAGATGCTGCTGCTGCATCTGCTTTCGACTCGTGCCAAAGAGGAAAGCGTTGCTGACAATCGGCCATTTGTCACCATTGGAAAATACTGCGCAGCAATTTGCTATTGCCAAGTTGTTGCCAATGTCTTTGAATTGGGTTAAGTGATTTGGCATTCGATCAAATGAGTGTGTGTGTGTGTGAAAGAGGTTTTTCTTTTACCATAAGGGGCGTGCATAATTGTGTAATTGGCATGTTGCACAGAACAAATGCATTTGGCTAATCAACACAGTTTTTCGCTTTTATGGCTTTATTATCTCTGCCGATAAGCATGGGGGAATTGGCTATGGACATGCCATTGTTTTAACTTACGCACAGAGAGTACGTGTGCAGTTCAAGTCATTATGCAAAGTGGGTTGAAGGCGGAACAATGAAATGGATTGGTTTGTGCGCAATAAAAAATGTGCAAATATAATTTGGTGAAGCAATGGCAAAGGGCAGTTTTCTCATTTTTTTGCTGTTGATGGCACGCAATTTATAATAATTACTAGCTAATTCCGTTTGATCTACACCTCCTATTTACCAGTCGATTTACCCGTCTTCATGTCAATCTGAACTCATATAAGAAGTTTGCAAATGTTTCAAACTGATTGACCGCTTGACACCTGCTAATTGAATTGCCAACTATTAAATCTTCATGATAATCTGAACTAATTATAAAATGTTGCTTATGTCCTGATTCTTGGACAGCTTGATCTTGACACGTCAAGTTACCCGTTTACATAATAGTCTAACTCATGCAAAAATTTGGAAAATTTCGCGATTTTTTGGACCGCTTGATCTGACAATTTACGCGTCTTAAATTGACATCTATCAAATTTTAATGATTTCCAAAACTCATGTCACTAAAGTTTTGAGATTTTTTGTGCCGTTCTTTATGGATCTACACCTCTTACTTATAGCCTATTTCCACTGGCTTCATTTCTTATCATTTTCATTTCTAAAAATGATGCTGTTTCCATTGACAAATCTTCATCATTTTGATATTCGCAATGCCACGTTGACAAAAACAGCTGAATGGTTTGATTTAAACAACAGGCGCCACTTTCAAACTCACGGGGAGTTTTTGCAATATTTACCCAAAAAAAGACATACCCGGCAGGAAAGCAATTACACTGGGCGAACGCATTGTTAACGCCCTGAATAATCAGCAGAAAGCTAAATACACAACTTATTTTGACTAAATTATATTATAAACAAAATTGCGCCTTATTTTTAAATTCAAATCAATAGTTTATTGGTGATGACACTTTCTATTTCCAGAGAGTAACGAGTAGTGCCACAGAGTAGCGAGTACTTTTTAAAAAAATACCAAATTCCTTCGTGGGGAATGCCATCATTTTTGAGAAATGAAGGAAATGAAGGGCAAAATGCAACAACAATTTGTATGGAAGAAATGATATCATTTTCTTCATTTCTTGTCATTTCAAGAAATGAAGCTTCATTTCTTTGGTGGAAATAGGCTATTACCCGTCTTTTTACTCGTTATTATGATATTCTTATCTCAAATGATAATTTTGGAAATTTCGCGACTTATAGCCTATTTCCACCAAAGAAATGAAGCTTCATTTCTTGAAATGACAAGAAATGAAGAAAATGATATCATTTCTTCCATACAAATTGTTGTTGCATTTTGCCCTTCATTTCCTTCATTTCTCAAAAATGATGGCATTCCCCACGAAGGAATTTGGTATTTTTTTAAAAAGTACTTGCTACTCTCTGGCACTACTCGTTACTCTCTGGAAATAGAAAGTGTCATCACCAATAAACTATTGATTTGAATTTAAAAATAAGGCGCAATTTTGTTTATAATATAATTTAGTCAAAATAAGTTGTGTATTTAGCTTTCTGCTCATTATTCAGGGCGTTAACAATGCGTTCGCCCAGGGTAATTGCTTTCCTGCCGGGTATGTCTTTTTTTTGGGTAAATATTGCAAAAACTCCCCGTGAGCTTGAAAGTGGCGCCTGTTGTTTAAATCAAACCATTCAGCTGTTTTTGTCAACGTGGCATTGCGAATATCAAAATGATGAAGATTTGTCAATGGAAACAGCATCATTTTTAGAAATGAAAATGATAAGAAATGAAGCCAGTGGAAATAGGCTATTATTCATACATACAAAAAATTGGCAAATTTGGCAAGATTTTGGACTGTTCAATATACACCTGCGCTTTCGTAAATACTCAAATGAAAATTTTTTTCCGATTTTTAGTTTACACCTCTAATAAACGCGTCTTCAATTGCCATCAATCCAATCTTCATAATTATCTTAGGTGCATTGAAAATTTGGCAAGCTTTTCCTTTTTACTCGCCGGTTTACCCGTCTTTATGACAGTCTAGATTTTATTGACCATTTTTTCCACATCACCTGTGTACTCCTACCGCCTATAAAATCTTAATAATTATCTTAGATCTTATGAAAAATCTACAAATTCTTAGACCTCTACAATATCTTAGACCTTTCATGTGCCATGTCCTGGGATTTTGCTAATACTCAAATGAAATGTCAAATTTTGGAGTTTTTGGACCACTATAAGCTTATATGAAAAACGTGAAACTTTCGCGATTTTTTGATCGTTCGGTCCACAACTTCTATTTAGCAGTATATATTTGCCATCTATCTATACTTTATAATAATCTAAGCTCAAACAAGAATTTTAGAAAATTTCCAAATTTTTTGAACATTGAATGTGCATTGTACACCTTCTACTTACCAATGCATGCATTGTCATCTAAAAATCAACCGTACACAGAAAAAAAAACGGCAGGATATTTTCAATCTTTTTAATCTTGGAGTAAGCCCGGCATGAGCTTGAAAATTCAATCTCGATTTACAGGATATTCGACACAATTCAAGCTTCCAGGGAATGGCCCAAGCCTTTCGAACTTGAATCATTCCAAATGTGCTTACTTCAATCCCCCTTGAGATCACAAAATATAAGTAGCATTTTTGATTTGAGAGCGAGAGCGACAAAGTTTAAGTAGCATTTCTGACATGCGGCGACAAACGATGGCGATGATCGTGAGCGATGAGATGCCATTCCATTCGTGTTCAGTGCGTATGCTCGAGGGTTCGATTTTGTAAATTTCGCGACCATTTAAATAAAAGTAATAAAGCCTATGTTCAACTCCAGTGTGGGTAGCGTACGGTGCAGTGTGCCTGTTCAACGCCAAAACACCACCCTCATCAAAATACCAACAAATGTGAAACGTTTACACTGCGCTGATTTGCTTGAATTTTAATTTTGTTATTGTTTTTTTTTTTATATATTCAGGGATATTTGGAGGATATACGGAATGCAGAAGTAGTCGGCAATCCCAAATATTTGCCGTTGGATTCAAATGACGCCAACATAAAGTTTGCTTCAAGTTGTAAGTCCCGACTTAGTAAGATTATTGGGCAAGTACAAATTTTACTTATAAATTTTTCCTGTCATTTTATACCCTTGTAGAGGGTTTAATAAAATTGTCGAGATGTTTGTAACGCATAGAAGGAAGCATCTCCGACCACATAAAGTATATATTCTTGATCAGCATGACGAGCTGAGTTGATATAGCCATGTCCGTCTTTCCGTCCGTCTGTCCGTCTGTCCGTCTGTTTCTATGCTATCTTTTGGTAAAATGCTGTCTTTTGGTAAAAAGACGCTGCACATTTGTCGGAACCGGCCAGATCGGATGACTATCGCATATAGCTGTCATAGGAAACATCGGTCGAAAATGTTTTAGTGACAAAAACTAGTTTATCTTCAACTCAAACTACCCCAAACCTACCATTTATAAGTTTTTTCAAATTGGTTCGCAGCTTTTCTCAAGGTCTACCGAACCTCGTTCATTTTTTTCTACACTGGACTGCAAAAAAACAAGAAAGTCGTTCAAGCCCGACTATAACATACTCTGTACCCTTAACGTCGCAGCTCGCATTTGCTCACGAGTTTCACTCTCTCTAAGATTTCCATTCAATAGAATGCTGTGGTGATGGGAGGGGGGTGTTTACTGGCCGTTTTTTGCTCATAACTTGAGTATCGTTCATCCGATCTTTATCATTCCTTCAGCAAATCGATAAATAATTTTCAAGTTTCAAGGTATCCCCAGAAGGTCCAAACGATCTATCTTCAAAACTGTAGGAGATATTACGTTTTTTCCAAATTGCGGGGGCGGGAGGGGGCGTGGCAAAAATTGAAAATAAACTTGATCTGCCTGCAAGTATAAGAAATATATGCCCCATACATGTCAAACCTCTATCTTTTACAATCTGAGATCTCTTCGTTCATACGGACGGACAGACGGACGGACAGACGGACATGGCTATATCGAATCGGCTGTTGATGCTGATCAAGAATATATATACTTTATAGGGTCGGAAACGATTCCTTCTCCCTGTTACATACTTTTGCACAAACTTAATATACTCTATGTACCTTCGGTACAGAGTATACAAAATGTCAAAAATTGATTTCTTATCTTCAAATGGCCGCCATTTTTACATATTATATTTTTTTTTCATAATTCTGCTTTGGTCCTTAAAGGCATTCATTCTTACCAATTTCCAGTTTCCGCCTAGACCGGAAGAGGTCCTTAAGCCGTTGATCTATTATATTTTCTAGGTTACTTAGCATATTGGGAGTCCATAGACTTTTAACCCTTTCGTGCACTTGTGCGGGTGTCAACGCATCTGTAGGTATTCTTTGGAGTATATCCACGCCTGCATCACCATTGTCATCTGGAAATCGAATGGAGGCTAATTACCACTTTGAGGTATTTATGAACAAAAGAAAATTAATTTTCACCAATGCCTGGTGGAATTATACAAGGTGAAGTCATTCAAGTAGGCAACCTTTTTTAGGGTACCAGTTGAGTGGTGAAAAACAATCAGTAGCAGCAAAGTTGTCTCCACTCACGATTTTTGTTTTAAATTGTAATTTTCGTGACATAATTTTCACATGACTTCGTGTGCACTTTATTTATAAACAAAAAATTAATTCGGTTACCAGCAGACCCAGAAAGGAGACGGCTATGGGAACTGAACTTAATAGCAGCTTGGCAGAAAATTATCCATTAAACAGTGCGTAATAAAGATAGAAGAAAATTACAAAAACATTAAAATGATATAAAAAGAAAGAATTCCTAGCTCGATGGGAGCTGGAATTCTTTCTTTTTATCATTTTAATGTTTTTGTAATTTTCTTCTATCTTTATTACGCACTGTTTAATGGATAATTTTCTGATTCCTAGCTCGATGGGAGCTGGAAGTTGAATGATATTAAAAGCTGACTATTCCACTTTCTAACCAACAATGATAAATGCAAAGCCAACTTTAACTGAAATTTGTAAATGCTGTATACAAGGAAATTTTCGATAATGTAGGCTTGTTAAGCTTTGCCGTTGAGCAAAAGGAGGCGCAAAATCAGGCCGAGGCCTTTAAATGGGTGGAGGAGTCATTTAGAGAATTTATTTTACAAATGCAACCCAAAATGCTTTAAGGATATGGGTAAAACGCTAATGAACTTTTCAGTGGAGATGTCAGTATATATATAATAAATCAAGTGAACACATGCCAAACCCAGCGAGACGAATAAAAAAGCCGTCCAGAGAACGCGTTCCTTCTATGGCTAATGCCAAACCCAGCGAAACTAATAAAAAAGCCGACCAGAAAACGCGTTCTTTCTATGGCTTAATTTAAGCGGAAGGGCTCAGTTGAGAAATAATAAGAAAATAAATAAGAAAAAATAAATAAATTATTTTATATATATTTATTTATTTTAGTTCCGTATCGTTCGGCAACCCAGATTGAACTGTTTTTTCTGAACTAAACTTATTTGTATATGGAATTGCTGCTTGACAATTCCATCAGTGCCTACTCTGTAGGCCCGAGTCACTACACCTCTTCTTTATTTTTCATTTTGGTCGATAAGCGTCTGGCGTTCCGTTGCAGTTGAATTATTTCCTTGTGATGAACGTAACTGTGCGGCTGGAACCTTTTTCAAATGACTTGCATTTCTTATTAATGTCCTTTCACCCCCAACTATGTTCCATGCATAGCGGTAACCTCATATTCCGTTGAATCATAATTTGATGTTAACTTATGTGGAAATACAATATTTTTAACGAGCACCTAATCACCAACCTTAATATCCAGTTCCTTCGCTCCTCTCTTATTGTCTGCTGATTCCTTACCCTAGTTTTACTTAACGCAGTCATTGTCTTTTTCCGCTGAATGCGTAAATTCGTCTCGAATCACTCGATGAAACATTAATTCTGTTGCTGCAGTGCCCGTAGTAGAATGTGGGGTTACATTGTACATAAGTACAAATTTTCGAGTTGCTTCTTTATAATTTTCCTTATTTGCATGAGCAATTTTCAATCGCTTGACGAGTGATTTGTTCATATTTTCTACTTTTCCATTCGCCTATGGCCAATATGGTGGAGTTTGTATTGACTCTTCCGCTCTGTTAAGTCAAATAAATCTTGCTGTTCCTTTGCGTTTTACCAGAAATTAACAAAACAGTATAGAACTACAAGTAAAACTCAACAACAGATAGGGAATATTCGAAAGATTTGAAATTCTGGCACAAGGGCAAGTCGAAATAACCACATACGAGCGAATATCGAAGGCAACTGCCTGTGAGAGAGCGCAAGAAGGCAGGAACCCAACAACTACAACAAAGACAAAAGGAATTACTATGTATTTCGTATTGTTTTCAATTGATTGTTGGCAGCCTAGCTTAAATATGATATTGATGAAAATGCACACGGCAGTGAGAAAAAGCGGACTAAGTTTTAAAAAGTAATGTTGTGAATCGAATTTCAAAATAATAAAAATGGGAATACAATTATAAAGAAAGCTTACGAGAGTGTATCAATAAATAAAGGTGTTGTCCATGAATATAAAAGCCTATAAAGATTTCGGTTTCACATCAGTCAGAAGCAGATTCCCTCGGATAAGACCAAAGCCTCGACTGCTTAATGGACTCTGTTTGTAAAAGTGAATGCAGATTTGAACAAAGCTTAAACCAAAATAACCACTTGAATTACAAAATTATTAGGTCCAAAAACTGCTTCGAGTATGATATCAGTATCTCCTTGCTGTCTATCGTAAGCAATCACGGTACCCATCTTGCTGATAACAACATGTCAACGGACTACACTACGATTACGATCAGCAAGCATTTCATGATGGACTTTTGTAAGAATTTGTTGGTGAATTTAAAATTTTCCCGAGTGTTCAAGCCTTTCTTATCGACTGAAAAGAGGCACGAGTTAGAATTTAATCAGGTCAGGACGATTTAAGAGCAAACGAAAGCGCAATCAATTTTCGGTCAGAACCGCAAAACGCAGCCAAGCAAAACGTGTACCAAACACTTGTAATTGTTTTCAATTACGTCACAGAGAGACAAGGACTCATCGTAGGGTTTGATTTATTGCCCACCCACAAAGTCACAACCCAATCGACCTTTTCGACTTATCCACTTGCCCCACTCGACACTCGTCTCTTTGTGGCTCTCCAATCAGCGTAAGTTGATTGAAATCTGCATAGTTCAGAGGAGCAATGCGAAAGATGATGGCTTTTGCTGCATTCTTGCTTCCTTCTATCCATTTTGGCCTTAGTGTTAGAGCCTATGGCTGTTTATCAAGTGGTGTGTTTCTTAGCTTAGCGCATTAAGGCTCCCAAGAAGTGCAAGAAATATTAGCATCTTCAAAGCTATGCATATTCATCTTCTTAATACTACCCAAAGTGCGAAAGTTTTTACCTACAACTAATGAAAGAGTTTTGCTTCTCTGGGGCAATCGATCATTTGGGGTTAGTAAAACGCAGCCCTTCTGTGGGTAAATGGGGGAGTGAAAGCCACGAGGAGTTAACGACACTCAGAGGCAAGTTCAAAACTTTTGACCCACGTAAAAAAAACTTTAGGAATCGTTTCAGGGTTTTACAGTCATAAAGCTGCAGCGGCTATTGACAAAGGCAGCAAGTAAAAATAATGTTGCAAACTGCGCGGCGCCCTTGTGATTTATGCCTCACTCACACACTCAGTGCACTGACTTTGGGCTCAAAGTTTTAAATGCCAACTCATAAAGGGAAACTAGTTGTTAGACTACAATGTTACTGGCACACCATGCCCGATTTTATCTTCCATACAAAACCTTAGCAAACATAAATTTAAAAAAAAAAAATATGAATGAAAAAATAACTCGTAGTTGATTTAATATGCAAGCACGCATGCAGTTTTGTCAAAATGTATGCAAGCCGGCTAATTTATATGCGCCAAAAGGTGGAAAGTCTACAATTAAAACCTACTCGAGGTGGACGATAAAATGTTTGACTGTTGTAAATATTATTTTAATGGGAAAAAATTATATTTATGGTGTACAAATCTGTACAATGTACTGTGGGCCAGAAATCTCATTTTTTTCGCCAAAACTCTGAGATTTCTACAACAGCCCAGCTAGGAAGATGACAAAATGTTCTTAAAAGATTGAACATAACGTACATAATTTAAAAGCAAAAAATAATTTTTTAAAAGATATGGATTATCCAAATCAAAGTGGAACAATTTAAAAAAAAAAAAAAACTGAGATTCGACTTAAGCCAAATTTTACAGAGACTTCTCAAAATAAATTACATGGTTGCAAGTATTAGAAGTGTACGTTCTATCCACTTCGAACCTCTGAGATCGTGGCGGGAACAAACAAACTTGATCTGCGTGAAGACAAACGGATTTCACATTCTAATTATGTTTGCTTATATATATGGTTGGTTATAGTCTTTAAGACCTAAGAGTTCATATACCAGATTAAAGGATATAATGTCTAAATTGACACATATTACATAGTTAAATTTTTACTGATTTCCTATAAAAATTGCATAGAAACAGGGTGGTCCATTTAAAAAATGGAATCTAATTTTGCTATACAATAAAAAACGGCTCGATGTTCGTGTCATTTATTTATGAAAAACAATTTCGGCCAAATGACCACCCAATTTTTGAGAACATTTTCAATTCGGCACGTTTTGGCACGTATGTCAGCAATAGCAACACGAATCTCGTTCTTCAACTCATCAATTGTTTAAGGATTGTTTGCATAACATTTGTCCTTGACCGCTCCCCAAAGATAATAGTCCAACGGTGTCAGATCACAGCTTCTTGGCGGCCAATTCACATCTCCATATTTGCCTATTTTTCGATTTTCGAAGATAGAGCGCAGAAGATTGTGGCGTGCGCTGTCCGCTTCAATTTCCTCGAAGAACCAATCACTTAACTGAACTGTTTAAGGCTGGAGGCGAGGAGTTGGTAAGGTGCATGCACCAACTCATCAGCAGAATATGGTCCGACGAGAGCATGCCCGAAGATTGGAGTCTAAGTGTAATTTGCCCACTTTTTAAAAAGGAGACATTGCAGTTTGCGCCAACTACCGTGGGATCAGTCTCCTTCCCATCGCATATAAGATTCTGTCGTGCATTATTTGTGAACGTCTAAAGCCGCTTATTAGCACACTGATCGGACCTTATCAGTGTGGCTTCAGACCTGGTAAATAGAAAAAATAGAAAAGAACCTCTCCGATCCTTTTGATACCAAGAGAGGTTTTAGGCAGGGTCACACCCTATCGTGTTACTTCTTTAATCTACTGATGGAGTATATACTGCGCTAGTGCCCAAATGCCAGCAGATCGGGCTCATTTCTTTATAAAGATCTAATGCTACTCGCATACGCCGATGATATTGACATTATCGGCCAAAACGAACGGGCGGTAAGCAGGGCGTTTTCAGAGATTGAGAAGCAGTCTAAACTGATGGGCTTAGCGGTAAACGAGGACAAGACAAAGTACCTAGTATCCACGGACAAGAAGTTACTATGGGGGAGTACAACTTTGAGGTTGTAGATGATTTTGTCTACCTCGGGACGATGATTACCGGCGACAACAACATCAGCCTGGAGATCCGAAGAAGAATTACTCTTGGAAACCGATGCTACCACGGGCTCAGTAGGGAGTTCAAGAGCAGAGCCTTTTTTCGAAGAACAAAAATAGCGCTATACAAGTCGCTCATCATCCCAGTCCTGCAATACGGCACAGAAGCATGGACAATGACAGCAGCGGATGAGGAGGCGATTGGCGTTTTCGAGCGAAAAATCCTTCGGAGGATATATGGACCTTTAAAAGTTGGCTATAGATACCGCATTTGAATGAATCACGAACTGTATGAGCTCTATAAGGACATCAGTCTAGTCAAGCGCATAAAGCAACAGCGGCTGCGCTGGCTAGGACATGTAATCCGGATGGATGAAGAAGCTCCAGTAAAAAAGATGTACAAAGCGAAGGCGGCTGACTTTGGAGGACAAGGCAGGAGGGGTCGCCCACCACTAAGATGGGATGATCAAGTGCGGAAAGACATTTCCAACCTTGGTGTGAACAACTGGTGCCAGCTCGCACAATGCAGAAGCGAGTGGAGGGAATTCATTGCAGAGGCCAAGACCGCCAAGCGGTTGTGATGCAACATCGGGCCAATAAAGAAGAAGACCAATCACTTAACATTGCGCGGTAGCGCTCACCATTCACGGTCACGGTGCCTCCTTCTTCATTTTCAAAGAAAAATGGACCAATGATGCCTCGAGACCAAAATCCGCACCAAACAGTGGCACGTGGTGGGTGCATTGGCTTCTCGACGACGAAATGCGGATTTTCTGAGCCCCAGATGCGACAATTTTGCTTATTAACATAACCACCGAGGTGGAAATGTGCTTCATCCAAAAATATGATTTTTAAAACGATCTTCCGCCCAATTTGAGAACTGTAGACGATTCAGATGGTCAATTGGCTTTAGCTGCTGCATCAATTGAACGTTGTATGGCTTCATGGCAAGGTCTTTATGCAAAATTCGCATCAAAGAAGTGCGCGAAATGTCCAATTGTTGATATCGATGGCGAGTTGTCGTCGATGGTTGTTCACGCCCATTTTCAGCAACCGCAGCATGGTTTTGGTAGAGCGCACCGGACGAGTACGTACACGGGTTGGTTTATCCACCAACATTCCAGTTTCACGAACTCGCTTCACGAATTGATCCACAAATTGAGTTTTCAGAAAATTTTTTTTTTTGGTCGGATAAATCCCTTATGAGTTGTTAACCCAAGCTGGTACTGACTTTGACTGCCCTTTTCGTCAAGGATTTTTAGTCAATCAAACTGCTGTTCCACTGTTTCTTCCATCTATTTTACCTGTTCTTTAGATTCATTAATTAAAAGAGCAAAACAAAAATAACAATTTAATTAATTAAGAAACAATTTTTTTTATATATATTTTAACTTACCTCCATTGCTTATGAAAGTGCATTCATTTTAAACCATATAAATACATCCCACTATAGGAAATTTTCCCAAATTTCAGGCGTTTTTTTGCTTTAAGTACTATATGGAACTATATTTGGGAAAAGTGGGCGTGGTAGCACTTCACCCCGTCTTAAAAAAAATTATAATAATTTTTTTTTTTTTGCTGTTTTAAATGGGAATTTATTATATAACATTTTCAAATTATTGACAAATTTAATAAATTATAATAATTTTTTTTTTTTTGCTGTTTTAAATGGGAATTTATTATATAACATTTTCAAATTATTGACGCGTAATCAGAAATGTATTTTTCGCCCGCAAACCTAATGGAATTACGTGTTTCCTGAAAAAAAAATGCCGCTAATTTTTTTTTTGGAATTTCTGTTCTGTTCTTACAGTCCACTCTAACTGCACAATATTGCTCTTTTGTGATCCAAAATTAATGTCAAGGCATCGTCGGCGGAAGACCGCAAATGGTTCTTGATTGGGTGTGACATTATATTTCGGATCAATTTTGCCTTTCCGGAATTATAGAAAGTAACTTAAAAACTGCTGCAGGGACAGCTTTCCTTTTTACGAGCAGCTGTGCTTGCTGCTTGTACCAATAATCAAAATCCCACAGATATTGATAAATCAGCAGCTTGTTTCCCCCGACCTCAAATACTCTTAAGCGTAAATGGCAATCGGGGACGAAACTCTGTGTTCATATGGTTCTCAATGGCTATGAACTGATTTTGCTTAAGCCAGTCATGATGTCTACGTTCAAACTGTTGCATTATTCGGTTACATTTCCGACACTTCATCTCCAGATTTGCACAAAATATCCTTCATTTTCTCTTTAAAATATCTTTCAGATACGTCTGAAGGACTTTGGCTTAACCCCTCTCTAAAGCAATCAAAAATAACATCTTTGGGAGATGGACTAGACGCATTTTTCCAATTGGCAAGCAAGTAGGCATTGGAGAAAATGAGGTTGAGTCCTAAAAAATGAAATTTCGCAAAAACTGCGCTAAACTGCAGATTGAGACAAAGTGCTGAGGAAACGGAATTGATGGCTCTACAAGGTGCAAAAAGTCACAGCCCTAACCAATCTAAACTCGGCTGTTGATGCTGATCAAGAATATATTATATATACTTTATAGGGTCGGAGATGATTCCTTCTGGCTGTTACATACTTTTGCACAAACATAATATACTCGGTGTACCTTTGGTACAGAGTATAAAAATTTGATTATTTCGATAATTTTAATTTGATAGTTTGGTTATAATCGGATTCCCCAAATTTTGGGACTTCGGAGAGGAATAGGGAACGGGTCATCCACCTCTTTGGATTGGAAGGGGCAAGGGAGAGGGAGGCGGCAACTATAAATTTTACAAGAGCTGGATATGCTGCTGCTCGTCCGCCCTTATTCCACCATATGGGATTCAGAGATATCGCTGTACAACAAACTTCAACGACCCACTCCACCCGACTTGTTTCATTTAAGTCTTTCAGAAAAAAGCAGAAAAATTATTTCGGACTTGACTGGGAACTCAACCTAATACCTTCTTCTGCACTTAACGAAGAACGTATGGCACGACCCGCTAGCACATTCGGCCATTGCACACTTTTGCAGATTCACTTCTAGAGGGTTACTTACCCTTAGTTGAGCTGACAAGCTGAGTTGAAAAAAAAACAAGAGAGAGATCAATATGTATAAGAAGTATATGTCCCATAAATGTCAAACCTCTATTTCTTACCATCTCTGAGATCTGTGCGTTCATACGGACGGACAGACGGACATGGCTATATTGACTCAACTGTTGATGCTGATCAAGAACAGCATTCCACAAAATCCAACCTTTTTAAAAACCCGTCATAAGACCCTAAAAATTATGATAAAATCCACCTCTGTAAGCATCACCTCATACCCAGTTTTACGAATAAAGCCTCGGTTCGCGTTTTATGGGTACTTGTGTTCTTGCAACACACAGCGACAACAATTTTAGCTTAGTTTTTAATGGCTTAAGGTAAAAATCTGCAAAATTCAGCAAATGTGGACAGAGTCATTGGAAACGCAATGGAAAAAATTCACTTGAATCGTACAATTGGTTAAGATACCGCCAGAAGGAGATAAACCTTAATTCTTGAATATCTTTAAAAGCGAACGGTAGATTTTTTTTCAAATAGCGAAATAAACCGCGATATGGACTACCATTTTTAAACTCAACCACAAACCAATTCATATAGGCCATAAACCAGACCTAAAAATAGTCAGAACTGCGTTTTCAGCAATTTTTTAATTAGCAATTGCATTAGAACAACATTGACCATTTAGAGTCAAACCAGCTTTACCAAAAATATGTAATAAATTTGATGAGTAAAGTGCTTCATTACCAGCAGGAAAAAAAATCATATATAAATACTTTAGTTCAAGGCATCTTAGCGTATCGCGGTTTCTCCAAGATCTCCGTGCATTTTAAAAGTCACAATCATATAATAGTGTAACTTTATTTTTAATACATTAGCAAAGTGGTAGAAAAATTCGGAAAATGTTGCATTGCTTACATTATTGGCATTCGATCGATTGACGTACCGGCCAGAATGACAAAAATTTTGCATATCGATTGTATCATCGATTGGTTTTATCCAAATTAGTTCAGTAGAACTTGCGCAATCGTAGTTACCAGGTCAAGAAATGTGGTTTAGAGAAAACAACGTTTTAAGTTTTACAAATGACTCACTTCAATAATTCACTGAAACGTGCATATCTCTTTAACCATTTGACGGACGTTGACATACAATGCGCAGTACGATAAAGTGGCCCATGCGACACCAAGCCGAAGATTGTTACGCTCGAACCCCAGGCAAAATAGCAGTCCACTACGGGCTAAATAAGTTAAAATAGAATATTTTAAAGCAGGAAGACAAGCTTCCGAGCTAATTATTCGGTAGAGTTTATTGTAATCAGCACAGAGGACACGAAACGGTTCATGCAAGGCATAGTTAGTATTACAACGATATAGTGATAGGGGGATAAAATTACGAGTCGGTCTAATAGGAATGTTGAGGTTAATTTGGCCAACCAACTCAGATGAGTCGATTTCACCATTAATTAGTCTGTGTATAAAGATTACTCCAAGCATAAGGGAAGGTTAATCAAAAGAAGTCTACTAGAGTACTATTTCGAAATATTTTTAAATGTCCGATCTAAAAAATATTTTTAAAAATCCACAAATGTAACATTTCAGAATGCTCCCCTAAATAAAGTAGAACTACGTGTTATATTAAATCCCAGAGGTGCTCCACACCCAACAGTATTGTACATACATAATATATCAGCTCAAAAAGTTTCTGTCAAAATATTTGGTATGCACTCCCGCACCATTAAAAAGAAATTCCACTAGCTCATGCATACTTTGGTAGCTGCACCAGCAATAGCAGCTCTAGCACGAACTTGTAAATTGCATTTGTAGCCAATTTACACAAAATTAAATTGAATTTACGCTACGCTTGCACAAAATATCAATATAACTCTTGTAGCAACGTAGCCAGCGAAACAACAAAAACCATGTAAGAAAAAAAAGACAGACTAGTCAAGGCGAAGAGACTAGCAATTTCTGCCTAGAAAGGACACCCACCACAAAAAGTCAACTGCATTTTATCAAAATTCAAATGGTATTTTCATCAATCGTTTACGTCGTCTTCTGCTGCTGTCGCAGCTGCTTGCTTAGCATGCGTGATATGATTGCAGTGGCAGGACATGCAGGACTTGTCCGTGTAGTTTGTTGCACAGCTAAACAACTAAAGTGTGGGTGCGTGAGAGGGTCAGAGGAGTTTGCCGCGCATTTGGCAGGATGCATTTTTGGACTAAGTTGGACGGTGAGTTTCAACCTACGTGCAGCAAATGATTCAAAACTTCAAACAACCAAACTGCAACTGGAAACTGTGTGGGGTTAATTGTGAAGTGGAATCTTTTAAGGTCTGAAAGCACTGTTTTTATTAAAAAGGACTGAAATAATTGTTGTGCTTGAAATGGGAAAAATTAATTTAATATAGGAAATAAATTTAATTGAACAATAAAAAACTTTTTTTGTAAGCAGTTGGCCTTAGAAGTCATCTCATATTACGAAATTCCCCTTTTTTTTTTTTCCCTTTGGTATTATATTCAAGAGCAGCTCAGATTGTTTCAGTACTTGGTTAAAAGAATAAGTAAGATATACAAATGAGTATACATATAAGTGAGGTGTAAAGAAGACATATAGAGTGACTTGTTTTCCACAACTGGCTAAATATATTTAAATAGCAAAAATGGCAACACTGGAGATAATGTTTAATTAAGAGTTTTTATTTTGAAGTTTTGTTATCTAAGTAAAGAAAAATGAGGAAATTATTTCGTTTTGCAGTGTTTTTCTGTTTTTTATAAATTAAAAGATGCTTTCCATCTAAATGATATACATATTGACTCATGTATGATTTAAGATCAATTTTAGCAGATATTTTTAGTCTTGGTTTAACTTTTTTCATTGACTTACTACATGAAAAGTGGTTTACAACTAAAGTGAAATTATAACTTGCAGAGACAACTCTTACTCTACACACCGTCGTTTGTTTTTGTTGCGCGATAAATCGCGACGTTTCTTTATGAAATCAACAGCCTTGTCCAGTATCTCTTTTTCCTCTGCTTCAGTAGCTTTGCGTAGGGTCAAAGTGACTTCGTCGTTGAATTTGAGCTAAGAAAGAAATTATTTTTAAATTTATTTGTGGCCACCAAATGGTGTAACTTTTCATACCTTACAATCCTCCACCTGTTCCAGGTACTTTTCGGCAGCATCTGCCTCGGTCAAACGAACTGAACCCTTGTTATCCCCCTTTTTGAACTCCATGTAGGCTATATCAAAATCTTTGACTTTCTCAAATGCCTCACGTATCTCCTGATATGTGGTGGTCTCTGGGGCACCCTCGAACATCACTATGGCATTCTTGGGCAACTCAAAGCCTGGCTCTGGCTTGGATTCCTTTTTGTTTTTAAGCTTCTCATTCTTCTTCTGGTACTCCTCCTGTATTTCTTTCAAATAGTCCACTTGCCATTTGCGCAGCAACTCACGTTCCTTGTACACAATCTTCTCCATCTCTAGGAATGACTGAGCCTGCTGTTTATTTTCAAAGGTAACGAAAATGATTCCCTTGAATTTAAACGATTTGGTGGGCTTGTCATAATGTTTGCGGATGGTCAGATTGAGTACTTTCTCATAGGAAGCAAAAAAGTCCAGCAGCTCACTCATCTGTGAGTCTAGAGGGAAACCCTTGACATAGGCTGTCCGCTCCTGTATCTCCTTGAGCCGCTCCTCGTTATGCTCCGGTATGGGACGGTCGGGATGGCGACGCAAACTGAGCTTGTCCTCACTGACCTGCAGCAGATCCTCATCGGAGTTATTTAAAGCGTCAATGATTTTGGTGACATCTGTCTCTAGCGAAGCCAAACGCTTGAAGGTGCGAAGTATGAAGAGTGGTACCCAGCCGTCCTCATTTTTGGCAATCTGCTCGCGCAGATACTTGTCACGGTTGAGATTGGCATCGCCGAAGTAATACCCCAGTTGGCGAATGATGGCGCGCTCGGCTTTGCTCTTGAGCGAGTCACCATTTTTAGCCGGTGCCTGGGCCTGCTCTTCTTCAGCTATTTCAGCTTTCTCAGCTACTTCAAACTTTGCCTTCTTAGCGGGAGGGGAATCATCATTCTTGATCTCCTCCTGGAAAGGAGCGGTAACTTTTTCTGCAACGTCAGCCATGGCTAATTAATGTATTTCACACTATTTAAGAAATGCCAAAACACGTGTGCGACTCAAAAAAAAGTTTTGCCAAAGTGAGCTGTCGATAGCACGATAACGATGACACCACATTGAATTTACAGTGTGACCGTCGGCTAAGACTATCGTTTAAAATACTAGCGTAAGCCATCTCTTATAAAATCCCAAAAAATAAAACAAAACTAATTTGAATAAATTAGTATTTATTTGTAATATTCAGGGCTGCAAACCCAAACCAAAATTTTTCGGAACCTCCGGTTTGCAGGTTCGAACCAAAATTTACCAACGGTTAAGGTTCGGAAATTTGAGGTTCGAGGTTTTTCGGCTTTGGTTTTGGTTCGAACCTTGGTTCGTTCCTCGTTTTACCCAATATATATAAAATTACAATACAATAGGTATACATCTGACGCATAAATACATTATAACACTGTAAGACGTCGATTATAATTGACGTGAGATTGGCGCTCGTGTGCTGGATATGGACTTCCTTCATGTAAATCTTCATACTTTTTCGTATGCACTTTAATCAGTCTTTCACTCACAAAATTAAGCATCGATTGGTGTTTATTCGCCACACTTGGAACTTTTTCTCACAATGATTTAATCAAAAATGCCTTTATCTTCTTTTAAAGGTGCCGTGGCTAGTGTGGCCAATTTCCACCAAATATCGACTGTTAAATATGCTAAAACTTAAAAGAGAGTAATTTAAAATAGCTAAACAATGTCAAACAGTTAGCTAGAATTGCAGGCTCTGGCAAAACTGAATAGGTTTCGGCTTTCGAGCTTACAAAATAGCTATATCTGGTGGGAAAAGTAGCTAAATTGGCAACGCTGGGTGTGGCACACACTTCTGTTTGTATTCGGTTGACATGTTTCTGCAGTAGCATGCACCGGGTTGTTTAGATTGGAGCATATGTATATGTGTAAGATGAAAAATAAAACGTTCAATACATTGTGCAGTGTACATAGGTGTTTACATTGAATTTGTAGTATATTTCAAATTAAAATCTCTGACTGGAAGTATTGTGGTCCATGTGTATGTAATATAAATTACACATACGTATGAATGTATACATATGTACATAGGTAGGCAAAGAAGAACTACATACAATATCACGCTCTGATTCTTCACGTAGTTAAATTGTTTTACATATGTACATACATACATATATGTATGTAAGTATGTTAATAACCATTGGGAGTGCGAAAAGGAGAAAATAACAAATCGAAGACATTTATTTTTTGACCCGAACCAAAAACTTGGGTTCGGAACGGGTTCGGGTTCATCTATTTTCGTCCTCGCGGTTCGGTTCAGGGTTTAGTTCACAGTAAAAAATAAGCCGGAATTCCGGTTCGAACCGGTTCGGTTCAAAACCGGTTTGCAGCCCTGGTAATATTTGAGTAATGCTGAGTTTACATTGGGGCACAGTGCGGCACGTTTCAGGGTCACTGTGGCACAGCGCAATGTGAACTACAAATGCCTTGGCACAGAAATCGTGTGTCACAGGAACGAGTACTTTTCAATGTGAACACAAGTACTCGTTTGGCGTCACAGTAGTTCAGTGGCCGAGGAGGGCACGATTGTGACCACAATTAATCGCGCAGTCGCGCATGTTGGTTTTTCCGGTCACATTGCGATAACTTTGTTTTGTTTTTTTTCGACTTAAGAATTTTCATACAGGTAAATATGCGTCATTTTTAGTGCTTTCTTGTATTTATTTAACTGTAATTAAATGACATTTTTTAGCTGCAAGAAATGAATTCGCGAAAGGCAACAAAACTAGTGGCGTGTGCTGTTATTGCGTTGTGGGCGCTGGACGAAGATGAGGATGATGATGAACCCAAACCAAAGCGCTCTTGCTGGGTCGACAAAATAAATTAAAGGCGTGTTTGCCAAGATGAATGCAGAGTTGCGAAGTATTCCGCAGAAATTTAAAAATTTGTGCGCATGGACGCAGCCACTTTCTATCAGCTCGTATGTTGGATGACGCCACTATCAGAAAGCAGACGACGAATTTTCGTGAGCCCATTTTACCTGGCGAAATATAAGCAGTGACACTCCGCTATTTGGCTTCAGGACCCAGCATGACGTCGCTCTCATACGAGTTGAATGTCAGAGGCAACAATATCTGGAATCATTCCAGAAACATGCGATGCAATGTATGAAGAATTGAAAGACGAGTACTTA
Source organism: Lordiphosa magnipectinata (assembly GCA_037044535.1). Lineage (NCBI taxonomy): Eukaryota > Metazoa > Arthropoda > Insecta > Diptera > Drosophilidae > Lordiphosa > Lordiphosa magnipectinata. Next base: position 37,764 of record JBAMBO010001197.1, read on the forward strand.
AAGGTAATTGATTATGTTTATTTATTTGAAATATGTACAATGTAACTACATAGTATGTATATAGTAGTAGTATTTGATATCACTATTATATGCCGTTAATAAATAATTTATTTATCTTGGTAATCCTCCAGAGCCTCATACTCTGTAAATACATTCTCCTCTCCTTCAAATTGGTCAAGTTCATCCAATTGACTTGACTGTGCGGATTGAGTAGCCTCGGTTAAGTGAGCGCGTGGAGTAGCCTTCATATTGCGAAGTCGGACCTCCTCCTGCACGTTTAATAAGCTCTTGTTAACAATTATTTGCAACTGGAAGGCCAAGTCCGGGTGCTCATCATCGATTTTGCGCAAACTGGTCGCTAAATAGTCACAAAATTGCTTCTGACACTGACTTTAATAAAACCTGTTTCTGCATATTATCCGAAATTGGTTTCCGACGCTTCATTATCGGACTCTGAGTCTCAGAGCACATTGATACATCCGAAAACTCATCTGCTTTCAAATCCGCAAAGCAAAAAAAACGCTGCGTTCTCCAAACTTTGTTCCGATCCGGAGCTTGATAATGATGGATTTTGAAACGAATTAAGTTATATTAATTTTAATTAATTACAGATTCCTGGTACAGCTGATGACTGACTTAATATTGCTAAAGGCTTTGGGGATAAGTGGAACTTCCCCAATTGCATTGGTGCTTTAGATGGAAAGCATGTTTTTATCCAAGCACTACATAAGTCTGGATCTGTATACTTCAATTACAAGAAAACTAATAGCATTGTTCTAATGGATTTGGCAGATGCGGATTTTAAGTTTACTTATATTGATGTGGGAGCGTACAGCAGAGATTCAAATGGGGGAGTATTTTCCAGGTGATCGTGTTTAAAGCTTGGAATGAAATTCAATAATAAACATAAATTTGTTGCACATTTTCAGTTGCACTCTTTCAAAAGCACTGTCCGCAAATACTCTGAATTTGCCATCACCAAAACCTCTCCCGAATGAAACGGAGCCAACCAATTATGTTATTGTGGCCGATGATGCGTTTGCACTGAAACCTTACAGAATGAAGCCATTTGCATTCAGAACCCTCAATGATGAGCAGCGTATATACACTTACCGGCTCTCAAGAGCTCGACGTATAAATGATAATGTGGAACCACCGAAGGTAAAAAAATTGTGTTGGCTATTTGCGCATTGCATAATTTTCTTTTGGAGAAGAATGGAGTGCAAAGCAACCTCGTTGATCATGAGGTTGATGGAGAGCTTATACCGGAAACATGGCGTGAGTCGGCAACAGATTGTTCGCTATCAAGGATAAATGCTGACCGACCAACATTCGTCTGCGTTTTATGAAATATTTTTCCACTGAACATGGTGCAGTTTATATCGTATATCTATTTTTGCTCATAACTTGTGTATCGTTCATCCAATCTTTATCATTCCTTCAGCAAATCGATAAATAATTGATTACTAGATATCTCCAGAAGGAACGAACAATCTATCATCAAAACTGTGGAAGATATGACGTTTTTTCTAAATTGCGGGGGCGGGAGGGAGCGTGCCAAAAATTGAAAATAAACTTGATCTGCCTGCAAGTATAAGAAATAAATGTCCCATACATGTCAAACCTCTATCTCTTACCATCTCAGAGATCTGTGCGTTCATACAGACGGACAGACAGACAGACGGACGGACGGACGGACAGAATGCTGTTGATGCTGATGCCTGTTACATACTTTTGCACAAACTTAATACTCTATGTACGTTCGGTACAGAGTATAATAAACTAAAACTGCAACAAAATTCACTAAAGAATATGGCCTGAGAATAGCCTGACGGTTGGCTGTTTGAAAACCGCCTGGTGGATGGCTGACATTTTATGTGCGAACTTCTGGTGTTTCTGTGCTGATCGGCCGCCGATGGTTACCCTTAGCAGACTGCCGGATGGTTGAGTATATTTGTATGAGCGTCTGTAGTCCGTTCAAATTAGGGTTTCAACTTCTGTACACCTTTGTTTTGGCGCTCTAAACGATGTGCCAAAAGTCACATAAAATCTCGTGTGCGCGTCGTTAGTTATTCAAGGTTAATGGTTAGCGTTTTGGTGAAAAAGAGCAGACTGACAAGTTTCAAAATTACCTCAGCATTCACAGAAAACTTGAATAAAATAGCCATTTCATGTCCGATTTTTGCGTTTGAGGGCTTTTATTAAAGTAAATTACATAGTTTTCACTGTCCAATTAATAAAAATCTGATATGATATTGTTTCATTATACATCTACAGGCACTTAAAATATGTTAAATTTTTAAATTTTGGAAAAAAGCATCAAAAGCACTCGCCCTGAAACGTTTTTATCTGAAAACAAAACATTTGTCCAAGTTTATTCTGTTAAGTTTTTTTTTAGAACTTTAAAATCGGTTAAAAAACAACAAAGTTATGAGAGTTAAGGTGGAGACAACTTTTGCTAAGTCGAAAAACACGATTATCGATAATATCTCGATAACTATCAGATAGAATTTTTTTTCATGGCAATTTTCGTGATCAGCGGGCCAATATACTTTAGAAAAAGTTGGTTTGGTTCAATGGGTGAAGATCGGCTTTCATTTTGTCGAGCAGTGTTGGATATGTCATCTAAGGAGTTTTTAATTAACCAAGTAGGTAAGTATTATTAGATATATGGGCATTTCCACAGAATGGTCAACCAAAAACCGAAAACATCTATTCATTAAATGCAGCTAACATATCCTAATATATATCAATATAAGTTCCTGAATCAACATTTGTAAGTTATTTATGATTACGCAAAAGGATACATATACAAATTTATGAAAAGCATCAGAAGTACGGCGTTAGAGAAAGGCTTGTCACGTAACGTACAAAAAAAAGCAACATTTATTTTTGAGCGAATCAGCAATCAGCTATAAATATATAGCTACATCATTGCAGATCATTTTTAAGTTAATTGCAATAAAAAACTCGAACACATTCCACAGAGTTTTGCTCACAATTCCGTATTATATAATATCACGGTGCGTATGCCTTTTTGTCTGCCTGTTTCTTGGGACCTTACTGTCTAGAACTCTCAGCTTTTACATTA
>JBAMBO010001198.1:0-168644 GCA_037044535.1 Lordiphosa magnipectinata
TGAGTTGATATAGCCAAATACGTCTGTCCGTCCCTCTGACCGTCTGTTTCTATGCGATGTCCTCCGTCAGTTTAAAAGCTATCTTAACCAGGCTTGCCAACCGGTTTTGAACCGAACCGGTTCGAACCCGGAATTCCGCTTTTTTTCTTACTGTGAACCAAACCCTAAACCAAACTACGAGGACGAAAATAGATGACCCGAACCCGTTCCGAACCCAAGCATTTGGTTCGGTTAAAAAAAAAAATCAAAAATCTTACACATATACATACTCACAGAGGGCGGACTGAAGATTTATACACTAGCAATGAAGGAAGTCCATATCCAGCACACGAGCGCCAATCTCACGTCAATTATAGCCGACGTCTTACAGTCTTACAATGTATTTATGCGTCAGGTGCATACCTATTGTATAGTAATTACGTTACTCGTAGGAAGGAATCATTTCCGACCATATAAAGTATGTATATTCTTGATCAGCATCAACAGCCGAGTCGATACAGCCATGTCCGTCTGTCCGTCTGTCTGTATGAACACCTAGATCTCCGAGACTAGAAGAGCTAGAGCAACCAAATTTGAAATGTAGACTCCTATTGTCTGCACGCAGATCAAGTTTATTTCAAATTTTTGCCACGCCCACCCCGCCCCCACAATAATAAATGTTGAATAACTTCCACAATTTCTAAGATATCGATCTCAAATTTAAAACTTACATTTAAATTCGCAATATCTATAAGCACTTAAATTTTCATCAAGATAGGATGATAGGATGAACCAAGGTTCGAAACAAAACCAAAGCCGAAAAAAAAAAACCTCGAACCTCAAATTTCCGAACCTTAACCGTTGGTAAATTTGGGTTCGAACCCGCAAACCGGAGGTTCCGAAATTTTCTTGTGTGTTTGCAGCCCTGATCTTAACTAAACTTTGCACGAAGCCTTTTGGTACAAATACGCTGTACATTTGTCGGAACCAGCCAGATCGGATGACTATAGCACATAGCTGTCATAGGAACGATCGGTAGAAAAAGTAGTTTGAGTTAGAAAAACTTTTTTGCCTTCAAAGCAAACGTCCCCAAACCTCGTATTTATTAGTTTTCTATACTTTTACATAATTTTACCAAGTTTTATTAAAATCGGACAACTATAGCTGCCATACAAAAGATAGTTCTTTTTTGTTTTCAATGCTATCGTTCCCAAACTCGTTACTGGTCAATATTATATGCTTCCACACAATTCTGCTAAGCTTGATAAAAATCGGGTGGCTATAGAGTTTCGCGGACATAGTAACGATCCGTGAGAAGTTTGGTCAAAATCTGATGAATATATCATATAGCTGCCATATAACAATCCTGCAAGCAAATAGTCAAAGTAGTGGCTCCATCTATAGCTGAGTTTGGGAAATAACTCAGGTAAGAATGTTCGACGAAAATCATTTAAAACCATATTCAGACGTTGAGTAAGTTGCTTTGCAACTGTTTTTTGTAGGCAAAATATGAAATCTCGGGTCTGGGAATACTGCAGCCAATACTGGTACTGAACTCATAGTAGAAGAATGTTTGTCGGGACACTTGAATAGTAATAAACAATGATTTGCTGAAGATTTTAAAAGAATTGTGCGGCGTGAAAACCAAGCGTAATATAAATCACTTGGTAGTAATTGTGATCTATACTGTCCGTTCAAAGCCAAGTTGATTCATCATATGGTCAAACGGTTTCTTTCCGTATAATCTATCATGATCATCATACTTTATCTTGTCACATTATATCAAAATTTATTCCCGCTTAGTTAGAAATGCAATCGTTTATAGTAAAATCTATAAAGATTTCTAATATGTATCGTTGAATAAATTGATTAAATTGGTGAACCGAACCTCATTTTTCGATAAAGTGGTCCGGTTCGGGTTCAGGTTCGAGGAGTCAAAAATATAGAGCGCCTGGTTCATGGTCCGGTTCGCGAACCCCAGAAAATCCGAACCGAACCGGTTCTCAGGGGCTCGATTAAGGACCGGTTTGCAGCCTTGGTCCTATCAAACTTGGTGGAATTATGCAAAACTACTTTTCTACCGATGGTGGCAGTTATATGCTATAGACTATAGTCATCCGATCCGGCCGGTTCCGACAAATGTTCAGCGTATTTGTACTAAAAGACGTCGTGCAAAGTTTGGTTAAGATAGCTTTAAAACTGACGGAGTAGATAGCAAAGAAACAGACGGACAGTAGGACATGGCTATATCAACTCAGCTCGTCATTCTGATCAAGAATATATATACTTTATGTGGTCGGAGATAATTCCTTTTTTTTCATGAAGGCCCCTAACCACGGTTGCCACTTTAGGAGCAAACGCTCCAAAATTGATTTTTTTCTCGTTGGAGCACTGGAGCCATTTTTTGCAAAATGAGGGTTTTTTAGCAAAGCAAACAATTTGTTTCATATGTTCAAAAGTATAAGTTTAACACTGACATTTTTATTATGCAGATAAAGTTTATACTAAATTTAAAATGTAGACTCTTATTGTCTGTTTATTTCAAATTTTTGCCACGTCCACCTCCGCACCCCAATAAAAGATTACAATAACTCCCACAGTTTTTGAGATATCGATCTCAAATTTAAAACTCACTTTTATATTCGCAACATCTATAAGCCCTAAAATTATCATCAAGATCGGATGATAAATAGCCGAGTTAAAAAAATGTTGAATACTTTTCGACTGTTCCACCTCAGGCACACAGGAAGGCTATTAAACATTTCTTCCCATGAGTAACGGGTATATCGAAGTTGATTAGAGCCGACTTTAACTTACGCTCTCGTTTTAACTATTACTATAATGTATAGTATTCTATTATAAGATAAGTAAATATCGATAAAAATGAGATCCAAGCAAACAAACAATTTACAAAATCTAATCGGCTTTGCAACCGAAGAAAAAATTGTCATTAAAGCCACATTAAGTATGGATACGAATCTATTTTATCTGAAATGCACTTGCCATTCCTTTCATTTATGCTCAAAAACTTCCAATTAAAATCGAAAAACTTTATTGAAACATCTACTCATACTTTGCCTGGAGCCCAAAGAAAATCCTTGACAAGATGGCTATCATTGGGAAAAATAATCTTACGCATTCTGAAACAATGGGATGCACTCCAGTTATTCTATTTGGCTGATTGCTTAGAGGTTAACATCATTAAGCCAAATAAGGTAGCCAACTTAACAGCTAAACAATCAAAATAAAGTATATTTTTATTATACCCTTGTAGAGGGTATATTAAAATTGTCCAGATGTTTGTAACGCATAGAAGGAAGCAACTCCGACCATACAAAGTATATATATTCATGATCAGCATGACGAGCTGAGTTGATATAGCCATGTCCGTCTGTCCGTCCGTCTGTCCGTCTTTTCCTATGCTATCTCCTCCGTCAGTTTTAAACCCATCTCAACCAAACTTTGCACGAAGTCTTTTGGTACAAATACGCTGCACATTTGTCGGTACCGGCCGGATCGGATGACTATAGCATATAGCTGCCACAGGAACGTTCGGTCGAAAAAGTAGTTTTAGGGAGAAAAACTTTTTTTCTTCAAAGCAAACGTCCCCAATCCTCCTATTTATAAGTTTTCTATGCTTTTACACAATTCCACCAAATTTTATGAAAATCGGCCAACTATATAGTATAGCTGCCATACAAAAGATATGTCTGAAAAAAGTCTTAGTATGAAAAACTTTGTTGTTTTCAATGCTATCGCTTCCAAACTTGTTACTGATCAATATTATATGCTACCACACAGTGCCAAGTATGATCCAAATCGGATGACTATAAACTATAGTTTCCATAGGAACTATAGGTCGAAAAGTAGTTCTAGTGAGAAAAACTTTTTTGTTCTCAATGGTAGCGTCTTTGTACCTTCTTGTGAACATTTTCAGTTTCCACACAATTTTGGGGAGTTTGGTCAAAATCGGACGAATATATGGTATAGCTGCCATATAACAAACTGGCAAACTAATGGTCAAAGTAGAGGCGCCATCTTATTGCTGAGTTTGGGAAATAACTCAGTTAAGAATGCTCGACGAAAATCATTTAATTCCTTAATTTATATAAATTATACAAGCTACAAGGGTATATAAACTTCGGTCGAGCCGAAGTTAGCTTTCCTCTATTGTTTTTAAGCTACGTTGTATGTTATAAAGTTTTATTTTGAGTAAGTTTTCCAAATGTTATAAATAATTTTCGACTTCTCACGAGAAGATATTCAATCCCTTATAACGATAACGGCGGAAAAATTATTTTCAAGTGAACAAAATGATACTGTGCAACTTCTTAACTTAATTTTGACTACCTTTGAGACTCGGATTCAGAAACAGGTGCTTTACAATGGACCAAGCTTCAACTAACTGATCAGATAAAAAGGGAAATCGAACTAGTGTCGAAAATAAAAAATGAACTTCATGCCTAAGCATTCCAAAAATTAGTTAAAATGAATTGGGTTATATTTGGATTGTTTTGATTATAAAAACTTTGCTATATTAATTTTGAGGGTATTATAAATCAAATTATTTAAAATCAATAATTCCCTGTACTTTTTTGACAAACTGTAGCTTAGGATCTTTTTTCATTGCAATGGAGCTTTTTTCAAATATATTTTGGATCTTTTGTTTCGTAATTTTTTTTTTTTGAATTTTTTTTTCTAGTGGCAACCGTACACGTTCGTTATTCGGTGATAGTATAAGAAAAAATATTTCTGAATAAGAAATTTGAGCATAGTACATTTACTGAATAGTACATTCCAAAAGAGGAATCTTTTGTCTGCATGATTAGACAAAGGTACACTCAAAAAACAACTAAAACGAGAGCGGAAGTTAAAGTCGGCTCTAACCGACTTCGATATACCCGTTACTCATGCATAGAAATGTTTAATAGCCATCCTGTGTGCCTGAGGTGAGACAGCCGAAAAATATGCAACATTTTTTAACTCGGCTATTTATCATCCGATCTTGATGAAAATTGGTGGGCTTATAGATGTTGCAAATGTTAACTTAAGTTTTAAATTTGAGATCGATATCTCAAAAATTGTGGGAGTTATTCAACATTTTTTATTGTGGGGGCGGGGTTGGGCATGGCAAAAATTTGAAATAAACTTGATCTGCGTGCAGACAATAGGAGTCTACATTTCAAAATTGGTTGCTCTAGCTCTTCTAGTCTCTGAGATCTAGGTGTTCATACAGACAGACGGACAGACGGACAGACGGTCAGACGGGACAGACGGACAGACGGACAGACGGACATGGCTATATCTACTCGGCTGTTGATACTGATCAAGAATATATATACTTTATATGGTCGGAAATGATTCCTTCTGCCTGTTACATACATTTGCACGACTTTAGTATACCCTTTTACTCTACGAGTAACGGGTATAAAAAAGGGCCAAAGGCGACTCGGCTTATTTTTAAGAAAATTTTCTAAAATATATAAATTGTAAATTTCAGGTCAATTTTTCTAAAAAAGGGTGGAGGGGGGGGGGGGAGAGAGACGATCACCGGACCCGACCACCGAACGTGGTTGTTGTTGTTGATTCCAAACCCCCCCCCCCCCCACCATTCCATCATAAAACAAGTGCGAAAGTCGGTCAAGTCCGACTATAACATACTCTGTACCAGTTCATTTGCCCCCGACTATGATATTATAATATATCCAAGGAGTCACGCGCTTATCGTGCAATATTTTTATTATACGCTCATCTCTAAGGTTCTCTCTTTCTCTCTCTGTTCTCTCTCTCTCTCCCAAATAATGTGTTTGTTTGAATACAGTGGCGGTTGGCTGGGTGGGTGGAGGTGGGGGGGGTCTGATATCTTTTTTTGCTCGTAACTTGAGTATCGCACATTCGATCTTTATCATTCCTTCAGCAAATAAATAAATAATTTTGATTAATAGATGTCTCCAGATGGAACGAACAATCTATCATCAAACTGTGGGAGATAAGACGGTTTTTCCCAATTGCGGGGGCGGGAGGGAGCGTGGCAAAAATTGAAAATAAACTTGATCTGCCTGCAAGTATAAGAGATATATGTCCCATACATGTCAAACCTCTATCTCTTACCATCTCTGAGATCTGTGCGTTCCATACAGACGGACAGACGGACAATTACCTTGTCAATAAGTAGGGTACTAGGTACTTTTCGTAAGAGATTTTAATTGCTCCCAAGCAGAGCTTAATCCCGAAACGAATTTCGGTTCCGGTTCCGGTAAGCACCGAAATGAATGTTTCGGTTAAAGGTTCTTATCGGTTTTCAATTAATATCGGTTTTCGGTTTCGATACGGTACCCGGATTTTTATTTCGGTAAAACGGTACGTACCGGTACGTACCGGTATAGGTACTACTTTTTTTAATTGGAAAAATTAAATTCAGAGATAGTTTTAAATCATTTTATTCCAGTGTAATAAAACGAATCAAAATTCAACTCAAAATGGATGGTTTCACATTTAAAATAAAATTACATTTATAGACTATTTCATATTTCGTTTCTTTTTACGTAGTTGACATGTAAGAGCTTATGATTAGATTATATACTCATAAATATTATATTATATATGGGCTTTTCCGCCGAATGGTCAACCAGAACCGAAAAATAAAATGTTGATAATCATCGTATTTTTTTGTGTATAATTATAAAAAATATGTCTAAATTTTTATAATACAATGGTTTCATAGCATATCTCAGTTGTTTTCATAAGGAAATTGGCCTGAAAACTGGAATATTTTTTTTCACTTTAAACTACTTTTAAAGTTATTTGTATATTTAATTATTTTACATGCAAAACATATGTTATGTTTGAACTCAAAATCTAAAAAACCTCTTTATTGCAATCAATTAAGAAGAGAAAAATGCAGAGACCAAAAAAAGTTCGATTAAGGGTAATTTATATTTTTCTTCTTATTTATGCTCTAATCGTACGTTCGCGACCGAAATCATAATTTTATTGTTATTGCTTTGCATTGAATGCAAGCAGGTGGCTGATACTACACGTTTTAAATAAGTTATGTGTCCCTAATTTAAATATAACGAGAGCGTAAGTTAAAGTCGGCTCTAACCGACTTCGATATACCCGTTACTCATGGAAACAAATGTTTAATAGCCTTACTGTATGCCTGAGGTGGGTCAGCCGAAAAGTATGCAACATTTTTTAACTCGTCTCTCTCTCTCTCTCTCTCTCTCTCACTAAGATTGCTGCTGAACGCAATGCTTAGGTTATGAGTGGGGTGGGTGGTGGGTGTTAACTGATCGTTTTTTGCTCATAACTTGAGTATCGTTCATCCGATCTTTATCATTCTTCAGCAAATCGATAAATAATTTTGAGTACTAGATATCTCTAGAAAGTACGAACCATCTATCATCAAAACTGTAGGAGATATGACGTTTTTTCCAAATTGCGGGGGCGTGAGGGGGCGTGGCAAAAATTGAAAATAAACTTGATCTGCGTGCAGACAATAGGAGTCTACATTTCAAATTTGGTTGCTCTAGCTCTTCTAGTCTCTGAGATCTAGGTGTTCATACAGACAGACGGACGGACGGACGGACGGACGGACGGACAGACGGACAGACGGACAGACGGACATGGCTATATCGACTCGGCTGTTGATGCTGATCAAGAATATATATACTTTATATGGTCGGAAATGATTCCTTCTGCCTGTTACATACATTTGCACGACTTTAGTAGACCCTTTTACTCTACGAGTAACGGGTATAAAAAGACTTTTGGGTTACTATTAACCAAACTTTTTATCTTTTATTTTCAAAGTTGAGTGCGTTCGCGACCCTATGTATAGTTTTTTTTTTCATAAGCAATACTTTAACTTTTTTAAAACGCAAATAAATATAAATAGGATATACCGAAAAAATAGAATATACCGAAAGTTTCAGGTATCAGAAAAATACATGAAAATTTTAAATTAAGCGCAGCTCCAACGGCCTATTCAATAAGAAATTAAAATATTTTAATATTTCGTATTAAATAAAATTTTATTTTTCTTGTAATAAATAAATTTCTTGTTAATATTTCATTCTTTCATATTAAATAAAATGTTATATTTCTTGTTATAAATGTTTCTATTAAAAACAAAAATATCATAAATATTTTAATATTTCGTATTAAATAAAATTTTCAAATATTTTTAAACAAAATATTTCATATTAAATAACATTTTATATTTTTTGTTGGGGTGGGTGGTGTTAACTGGCCATTTTTTGCTCATAACTTGAGTATCGTTCATCCGATCTTTATCATTCCTTCAGAAACTCGATAAATAATTTTGATTACTAGATATCTCTAGAAGGTACGAACCATCTATAATCAAAACTGTGGAAGATACACGTTTTTACCGAATTGCGGGGGCGGGAGGGTGCGTATCAAAAATTTTAAAATAAACTTGATCTGCCTGCAAGTATAAGAAATATATGTCCCATACATCGGGCTTGAATGGAGCCGCGGCCATAAATACTTCTAGATGTGCTATCGCTATGAAACTTTTACCAAAAATCTATAAAAATATTATAAATATATGTTACAAAAATTGGCCAGATCGTACCACTATATCCTATAGCTTCCATAGGAACGATTTTTTCAGTGGTCATAAATTCATTTCTTGTAATCATAACAGGCTGAACTTTTAATTGTAAGTTATTTACAAACTTGGACCTGTAATATAAAAGTGTGGGAGTGATTACTCACTCCACCCCTCACGCCCACCTTCCCAAAAAAGTTATAAGCCGGGTATCCAGCACCGCGGAAACTAAAAATTCCTGGCAAACTTCATATAAAAAAAACTGTGCCAGGAATTTTTAGTTTCCCTTTTCGTTGCTTGAGTATCCAGCAACATAAACGAAACCCACAGTTTCTTATCGATAGTTGGCCTATCGATAGCGCGTGTGGATCGAGAGAACAGCTGATACACAGCTCAGGAATATATTGGTTACAATTATTTTGGACGTGATGAGCGAAAATTGGGGGGAATGCATTTATGTTTTTGTTATGAGCTGTCATCTTGCAGGGAAACCAGCAGTGTGCAAAGTTTGGTAGGGGATGGTGCCAAGGGGACACTTATGCCAAATTGCTGAGGCAGTCCGAGAGATGCGCTCCATGGACACAAAGGTCGATAGGATATCGTAGGTTTGAGACGACTTCTGAGCCTGTTTGTCGCCAGATCAGAGGCAAGTCTATGGGAGTGGGCCACCAGTCGGTCATGATACATAATAATAACCAAACAAACAAACAAACCTGCTGGTGTGCATATTAATTTGGGGCGCATAATGGCAAAGCGTCCAAATCGCGGTATATAGTTGTATGCCTCTCATAATAGGGACCTCACATTCTAGGTTCTAGGTTCTTGAGGGTAGTGGAGCATGCCGTACCCCATAAAGGGATCCCCCAGATCCATCACTACGAAGCTTGAGAAGCCAATTGAGCTTCAATGTCGTAGCTACTGCCCGAGACACATAGACTGGTCAAGCGGCGGTCCAGAGATACAACCGCGGTATCCTTTTGATCCTAGGAATCGCACTCGAGCAACTTTTCGGGATCTCATAGCGATCATGTTGACTCTTTGAACGATTAACGGCTATGTTCCAGCGGTTCGGCCATAGACCAAAGCCAAGGTACTGATCCGGCCACGGAGTTGACAAAATCCTTAATATTAATGCAAATGTATTTAGGCAATCTTGTATCCGACCATGAAAGACTTCATTTGATTGGCGGCCAACCGAGATGTCATACTACTTTGGAGATTGGAATGACATTATAAAGTTGTGCACCTAATTGTGCGCCATCCGGGCCACACTACAAAGTGTCATTCTTAACAATCGGCTTATCATCCCCTAGTATAAAGTAGCACCTACTTAATCTGGAAATAATATTTTTTTTTTAAATTTATTTAAATTCAAATAATTAAGTGCTTAACAGCTGACAGATCAGAGTGACCATGCACCTTTTTGGAGGATGGTCACCCTGTTTTAGTTATGTTCCACACACACAAGAAATAATTAGCAAATTCCTGGCAGGAATTTTCCGCAGTGCTGGATACAGGCCTATAACAAACAAAACGAACAATAATAAAAAATTATATAATATTTAAATGGTTTCATCAGTAACGAAAGAGTTGACTCTAGTAGAGTTGACTTTTCCTTATACTTAAGTGTTCTTTGTCCACTAATAAATGGATCAGAACTTAAAAGCAGTCTGTTAAATAAGTCTGTATTTGAGGAGGTCCTTGAAATTTTGCGTGTATGTTGCAGTCGGAATTTTTTAATGTCCTTAATTCTTGCTTCAGCGGCTTCTTCTGAAAGATCATGAAGTAAAACTTTATGAACCGATGGGGGGAGATAAAACCAGGGGTACTTGTCAATCAGCTGCTTTGCGGTTTGAAGAGCATAGTCACCAAATTTTACTGGATTTATCTTGTAGCCCGAAGATAACGCTTGCAACAAAGTTGAGACTCTGAGTCTTTTTCAATTCCCGAAATGTCGGCAGATATATCAGGATTATTGAAGAATTTTCTGGCTGTGTTGCCATCATTCGAAGTTCCACTTCCTCCAGCTCTTGGTTTATCTACTACTAGACCCATTTTGGCCCTGAACTCATTTTGGATAAATGTTTTTCGTAATGAAGTCTTATCTTTAGCCTCTTGTGATCGAATTTACCATTTTTTTTCGTCTAATCTGTACGATAAGTGAATAAAATACTCAAAAAATCGAATATACGCATGAAGTGGTGAAAGGCCAAACTCAAATCGCTCCTCACGAACTTCTTTTTTTAAACAAATATCTATCAAACATAACACAAAAATAACAACAAAGGACAACACAAACCAACAAACGGCAAGAAACAACAACACACAGCAGAAGAACTTTTTATACCCGTTACTCGTAGAGTAAAAGGGTATACTAAAGTCGTGCAAATGTATGTAACAGGCAGAAGGAATCATTTCCGACCATATAAAGTATATATATTCTTGATCAGCATCAACAGCCGAGTCGATATAGCCATGTCCGTCTGTCCGTCTTTCTGTATGAACACCTAGATCTCAGAGACTAGAAGAGCTAGAGCAACCAATTTTGAAATGTAGACTCCTATTGTCTGCACGCAGATCAAGTTTATTTCAAATTTTTGCCACGCCCACCCCCGCCCTCACAACAGATCCCTCCCAGATCGGATGATAAATAGCCGAGTTAAAAAAATGTTGCATACTTTTCGGCTGTCTCACCTCAGGCACACAGGATGGCTATTAAACATTTCTATGCATGAGTAACGGGTATATCGAAGTCGGTTAGAGCCGACTTTAACTTCCGCTCTCGTTTAAAATTGAGGTTAGGTTACCTTTTCGTATATTGCAAACCGCACGGCACCTTACGGCACTTGAATTAAACTTTCTTATATTCTTAAAATGCTTAAGAATATTATACAAAAAGATTTGTTCATCCCCAATAATCCATTCACAACTAAAACTCTAACCAAACACAGAAAAGACAAACTAAGAACGTTCACAATTATGTACTAAATACAATAATGATTTACACAAAACACAACATATACTACATATACTTTTTGTTGTAAAAAGAAAGTTAATACCTTTATTTGAAATATTAATCACTTCCATTGCACAAACACTTGTTTTAAATAAGTTAAACAAATTTTTTACGGAGAGCTTCGCTTGCACGTTGCTTACGCTGCAATACCCAATGAATATCATGCTCTCTCTTTCGATGCTATTCTTGAAGAAGACAGATAGAGCAAAACAAAAAGATGAATTAATTCAAATAGCTAGACCAATTATAAATAAGAATTGGTACATTTAAAGTCAACATTTTGACTTTGTTTTTTTTATTTTTGGCCTATGGGAGCGACCACTGTGCATCTCTGAGATCTCTTCGTTCATACGGACGGACGGACGGACAGATGGACAGACGGACATGGCTATATCGACTCGGCTGTTAATGCTGATCAAGAATATGTATACTTTATAGCAGGCATGCCCAAAAGCAGCAAACGACAGAGCACTCACCAATACATACTCACAAAGAAAAGCACCAATACCAATAATTGTTGTTGGTCAGTTTGCTTGCGCGCGCAAACACCAATCAAAGAAGAGAACAAAACCGGTTTTGTTCTACGCGTCGCATACACACGAAATCGTTAGCATGTGTGTCGTTTTTGTATTCCTCGCGCCCTGCATGTATACGATCATTGATTTCCTATGTTCCGTGCAATTACAATAACAAAACGTACCCAAAGAGCATACGGCTGGGCATCGCTGCTTTATAGGGTCGGAAACGATTCCTTCTCTCTGTTACATACTTTTGCACAAACTTAATAAACGCTGTGTACCTTTGGTACAGAGTAAAAAAACCGAAAGAGTACCGGTACCAACGTTACGGTTTTGTTCCGGTGCTATCGGTTCCAAAAATAATGGTTAACGGTTTTTGGTATTAAAAAAAAAGTATCGGTTCCGGTTCCGGTTCCGGTACGTGATTTGCAACGGTTTACTCTGTGGTACAGAGTATAAAAACATATGGAAAAATCGTAAGTTCGCGACCCGTACGTTCGCTACCGGTACTTAATTCAATTTGAACAAAACCAATAGAGATAATTTGTTGTGTAAATACTCGGTAGAATGCTACATTCAACCTCTTTTAAAATAAATTAATCGCTTTTGAATATTCAGTTCCATTTTGCAGATTTTTGCATTTTACTAGATTAGGCCAAAGTCGACTTCTATTTCGCGTACGTTCGCGACTTCATGTTTTTTGCTATCATAATGAAAACTAAAACTCGATAAACCCCAATTTTTTCACTAAACATAGTGCTATCGAATCCCAAAAAAAAGGTGGGGAAAATTTTTGTTTTCTTTTTTGTACGTAAAAAGCGTACGAACGTACGTTCGCGACCCGCGGAAATGCCCATATTATAAGTTTTCGAATTTACCTTCGAATTTTATACGTTCGTCTTATTTAACTAATACAGAGAAAGCTATCTCAAGAATCACAAGAATGTGTGATTTGATCGCAGTAACATAATTGCGTTCAATGTGGTTGAGTCCGTACAACTGCCTAGCGGATTCTTGATTAATTTTAAGCCAGAGAAGAGAACAGAAAGCACGACTTTTAAAATCGGATACAATTCTGGGAACTTTGTGGAGGATTCTGAACACCAGTTAAGAATTTTTTCATGGATTCAAACACATTTAAGTGCGATTTTGCTAGAGAGGATGAACTTGTCCAAGCTCTATCTCTTACCATCTCTGAGATCTGTTTGTTCATACGGACAGACGGACGGACATGGCTATACCGACTCGGCTGTTGATGCTGATCAAGAATATACATACTTTATAAGGTCAGAAATGATTCCTTCTCCCTGTTACAAGCTTTTGCACAAACTTAATATACTCTGTGTACCTTTGGTACAGAGTATAAAAACCGAAAGAGTACCGGTACCAACGTTACGGTTTTGTTCCGGTGCTACCGGTTCCAAAAATAACGGTTAACGGTTTTTGGTATTAAAAAAAAGTATCGGTTCCGGTACGTGATTTGCAACGGTTTATTTTGGTTAACGGTTCCGGTTCCGGTATTAAGCCCTGCTCCCAAGTATTGATATCAATTGTTGTATTGATCACACTTGATTTGAAGCTCTTGCATTCATTTCCAAGAAATATTTTTAAAAAAAACAGACTACCGCGCTATAAATTGTGAAATTTTATCAGTATTGTCTCGTAAAATTTAAACTTTATTATTGTTAACAACGACTGATCAGATGAAGGGGATAAAGATTTACCGCTGATCTGGAATGGAACATTTTCAACCCGAATTGCAAATGTCAACTTTGTGCGAACAAAACTATTAAGTTTGATTAAAAATCTAGTGGAAATTCACTCAAGCATTTGAAGGTGAGTAGCTACACAATACTATATACATATGTGCACAAAAATTTGAATACTTACAAACACACACACATATTTATGTACATATGATCGAATTTTTTTTGCAAAAATTTGCCGATACATACATACTTACATATGTGCATAAATTTGTTTGTATTCCAGTCTATAGCAGCAGTATATTTCAATTTCTTTACGCTAGAGGCTTCCCCCCAATAATCAATGAAAGACAAAGTATCTAAAGTTTCCAATAACTCAACTAAGGAATCAGCAGGATATATATATAAGTATCCTAGTATTTTGAATTCCAACCATTACTAAATTCATTATAACAAATGTAACTAAAGAATTTTAGTACAGCTTAATTCACACATTTGCGATTATAGACATAGACATTATAGCCGAGATGTTGCCGCTCTGCCATGTAAAAGAGAAAAGTTCCGTCCGGTAAGAATTTCCTGTTCAAAAACTATACGATCTTTGCTAGATGAGAGAAAGGCGGACAATAATAAAAGTGTACAAAATATTTTTGAAAATACAAATTTTGTGCCAACGACTGCCGATATCTGGAGTTGCAATAACTAAAGTTACTTTGGTGTAAATGGCCACTATTTTGTATTAACTGAAGTTCATAGCAAATAGGGACTAAGAGAGCCAAAAATGTGAAACAGTTACAAATAATGCACCCAACTTTTGTTTTGTTATGTTTTGAATATTCATTACCAATAAAAATGGATGAACCATGCTTTTAAATATAAAAGTACCTTAATTGTACCTTTACCTAGGTACTGGAAATTCCGGATATCTTTTACCTTACCTAGGTTTATTTTTTGACGTTTACCTTGTAGCTTACCTAGGTAAGAAAATCGAGTATCTTTCCAATCACTGGTTGTAGAATACTGTTTTAATCTCTGGCTTCTTTCTTTGTTTGTTATTATTAAATCGAAATAAAAAATTAGCACAATTTTTAATCGGGCAAGCATACATATCTCGCTGCAGGTCCTGATAGCCTTTTATAGTTAACTCGCCTATTATAGTGTTTCATCTTTTTCTTTTGAAGTGATCGGGTATTATTTAAGATAGCTCTGTTATTTGTTAGTTTAAGTGACAGATAGCTCTATGTAAAAGATATGAAATTGGCCATAAATCAGTTACCGTAACCGTTATTTGGTTCTGTATTAGTCTCTGGTTATACTTTTTATGAATTAAACTGATAACTTAGACCCATTTATACAGTTACGACGTATACTGGTTGGCACAATTATTTTGACCAAAAAATATTCATGAGTAAAGCATTATATCTTTTAACCATGTGCTGAGCATAAATCAATTTGAAATCTTGTCAAAATACTTATGCCAACCGAAATTTGCACATTTTGATTTGTATTTTCTAACCCAAACAGCTCATTGTGTACTTCTTATGTTTTATTGAAAGCTTACTTTTATACCAGCATCCGATAAAAATTTTGAAATTTTGGGATTTTTTGTTTAAAAGATACAGAGGGTTATTCATGATTTTTTTTTTGTCACAATAATTGTGACGACCGGTGTACATAGGTTTATTGTTATACATTTATACTAATACTACTATACTAATTATTTTAAACTGTTTCTACAAACTGCATTTATTTTCTTATAATAATGTTAACAATAAATGTCGATAAATTTAAAATAGCCTGCACAAAGAATGCTTTTATTGGAACACTCGAACTCGTTCCTTCTCAATTCGTTTCACTGTGAGTTTCGTCGTAATTCAAATCGTTCCTGAGTTTCTCTTATTTCGAAATTAAACCTTTGATCGCGGATTTTTGTAGGCGCTTTTGGTTTTTTTTTACTTGCTGTACTACATTTGCCAATTTCATTTAAAAGTTTCGACTTCAGTACGACGGTTGTGTTTCGAGACAAGCCTAATTTTATATAGAATATATATTGTATAAACACAAGTTCAGCATGGAATTGGGTGCAAGTGCAGTAAATATAACAGATTTTGAAGGAAGTAAGTTTGGCAGAGTTAACTTAAAAGTGGCTTGGGAGTCATGGAAGATTGCCTGATATTACATACAAGTTTGTATGTAAGTTCATTGTATAGTTTCGGCTTAAGACGCAATTAAGACTGAGTTAACCTCAAAAATGCAAGTGAAGTGAACTAAGTGCATATATGTATGGTGTACATATGTACATATATACGATATAATAGCGATTCAAAGTTGGATAAAATGTAGCCATTTAAGTTACAAAACTATGCTGCTAATTATTGAGATTCAAAATATAACCTAGAACCAAAGTTGGGGAACGATTTTATAATCAGCATTAGGTAAAAGGTGTTCCGACTTCAACCCCATGTACAATGTATATTGTACACACATTCTATATAGAAGGGCTAGCTTTCAATATGTAATTACATTAGGCAAATGATATATCAAGTGGGAACTGTTAAGTGAAATTACGTCTGCGGGTTTTCTGATTTCATTGTCTGCTTCCACGCTCCATGCTTACATATAATTGAATTGTACATTTATGTACTTGTATGTAATCCAGTTGAGTGACCGCGACTTGGAGCTTTATGAATAATGTAAAAATTGGCTCAACAGCAACCATAGAAGGGCCAGGCCAAGCTTCTCTCAATCTCTTGGCGTGTGTGCTTATAATTTTTCGCACAAGAGAAAGGGACCTACAGTTTAACGCCGAGACCGAACGGCAAAGTTTGAGAATTTTTGAGTTTTAATGGCTAGTTAACTCCACAGCTGGCGCCAGTAGCTGGTGAAGGTGACCGGATGTGTAAAAGCTTTTTTCTAAAGAAAGAAAAAAATTTTTTTTTATTAGATGGTCCGAGGCGGGATCGAACCCACAAACCTCCCGCACCAGCAGCCACACATACTACATGTGCGCCACAGCCGACTTTGAATAATTTTGAGTTCAATTTCGCTTCGTAAATGTTGTAAATTAGCTTAGACGCGTGAAATTAATGCAGCGAACAGCCCACATAGCAGACGATGAACCCCATAAAACTAATCCAACTAATGAATGCTTCTTAGGTGGCTCTATATGTGGCATGCCTTTGGACGCTCATGATCCACTCTACTTGGAAGCATATCGCAAATCGGTGCTGGATCCTGTAGCCTTTTGGGAGGAACAGGGTCATCTGCTGGACTGGGATCATCCCTGGAAACAGGTGCTCGATGCGAGTAACCCACCATTTACCAAATGGTATGTGGGTGGCTATCTTAATGCTTGTTACAATGCCATAGACAGGCATATTCTGGCTGGCAGGGGTGCCAAAGTGGCCTTGATCCATGACAGTCCACTGACGGGTACAGTGCGGAAGGTCACCTATCAGGAGTTGTATGATCAAATCGTCTTACTGGCCGGAGGACTGGCCAAACTGGGCGTGGTCAAGGGTGATCGTGTGGTTATATACATGCCATTGATACCGGAGACCATTATAGCCATGTTAGCTATAGTACGTCTGGGTGCCATACACTCGGTGGTCTTTGGCGGGTTTGCGGCTCGCGAACTCTGTTCGAGAATTGAGCATGTGGAGCCAAAACTGGTGATTGCCTCTAACGTGGGCGTGGAGCCGGGTAAAGTGGTGCCCTATCTGGACATTCTACACTCGGCCATTAATATTTCACGCTGGAAGCCACCACAAAAGAATATCATTTTTATGAGGGAACAGGTTTCCCTAGACATCTTGGACAATCAGACGGATGTGCTGTGGTCAGATGTCTTAAATATGGCTAATCCTAGCCAGCCCGTGGCTTGTGTGCCCATTGAGGCCAATGATCCTTTGTATATACTCTACACCTCAGGTACCACAGATAAACCGAAGGGTGTTCTCCGCACGATAGGCGGTCATTTGGTGGCCTTGATGTATACCCTAAGAACCATCTATGGCATTAAGCCGGGTGACACGTGGTGGGCTGCATCCGATATGGGTTGGGTAGTGGGTCATTCCTATATATGCTATGGTCCTCTGTGTCTGGGAGCCACCAGTGTGATGTACGAAGGCAAACCGGATCGTACTCCAGATCCTGGACAGTATTTTAGGTGAGTTGGCATTAAATTCATGTTGAAAACTTAACTCTTTTTCTTCGCAGAATCATTGATGAGTACAAGGTCTGCGCCATTTTTTCGGTGCCGACGTCTTTCCGTGTGATACGTCGTGCTGATCCAGATATTAGTTATGGCCGTCAATACAGCATGAAATCTCTGAGGGCCATTTTTATAGCTGGAGAGCATTGTGACTACGAGACTAAAATGTGGATTGAGAAGACTTTTAAGGTACCCGTGCTAAATCATTGGTGGCAAACGGAAACGGGCTCGGCAGTTACGGCCACTTGTTTGGGCTACGAACAAAATCTCAAACCGCCTATTTATTCTACCGGACTACCCCTGATGGGCTATGACAGTAAGTTTAAACTATTTTTCGATTGTGTCAATTGTGTACCAATTCTTGGGAATGTGCGAGCGAAATATATAAATGTATATAAATATATAACTCTCCACAAATTAGCGCATGCTGACGACAAATATATGACATTAATTAAAATCTTGATATCTTCGTTAAGCCCGCGTGAGCCCACTATTTGTTGAACTGTGATATTATTCAATAATTCTAAAAATTTGACATAAATAATCGGGGGTGCCACAGAAATCACTAGAGATTTTCGTAAAAACGATTGTATTTCAAATTTAAACTGCTTGCATTAATAGGTGAAGTGACACCAAGATGCTCGGTTGCTAGATCATATGGCGAAAGTAAAGCGGATTGACACTGACTGTTCAAAGCCAAGTAGATTTCAGCAGTCGTTCCCAAATCGCTCAAATTCACCATCTGATCTAGCAACCGCAGATAGACTTTTTACTTTACATATAAAATAAGGTAATTAAAATTTGAAATGTAATCGTTTATATCAAAATCTCTAGTTATTCCTGTGGCACCCCCCAATAAGCATAGAATTGTTATCAGAGCTTGCTATCTCTAAAATTGTAGGAGTTATTAAAGGTTTTTTTTTTAGGGTTCGATATAGCCATGTCCATCTGTCTGTCTGTCCGTCTGTATGAACGCTCAGATCTCAGAGATGTAAGAGATACAGAGATGTAAGAGGTTAGGACAAAAGTCTTTCAAGAAAAACACAGATACATTTTTTCTGGCTTGACTGGGAATCGAACCCTGGATCTTCTGCAATTAACGAACAACGTATGGAGTGCTATCACATTAACACTTAACGAACAACGTGTGGAGTGCTATCACATTCCTCCATTACCTAATTTTGAAGCTAGACGTCTAAACTGCTACTTATACTTTTCTGTGTGTACATTTCAGAAACATTTGGAACACTTGTTCTCAAAAATGTTGACAATATCTTGTTCTTAGTTAAAATTAAAGGCAAGAGGAGGAGCTTCGATCACGTATGTAAAATCGTAGGTCCATATCCATATAATTTACCCCAAATGGCCCTGACATTCATTTGAATGGCCGCTACTCAACTTCGTGAGTTCTAGGGTCTTTGATCAAGGCACTTGCCTGAAGCGCTTTCATTTGTCCAGTTTTATAACGATGAAACATTCTTGCAATTATAAGTACAACACAGAATAATTCCATTTCCTTGGTCCTTTATGTTGAATGAATTGTGGGTCTAAAAAATCAAATTAATTGGGAGCTTTGATTGGAATAACAACTATATGAATCTTATTCCTTTGCAGTAAAAATATTTAAAGCAGATGGCACCGAAGCTTTAACCTCGGAGCTTGGTCGTATAGTCATCAAGTTACCCTTACCGCCTGGAAATATGGCTACACTTTACAAAAACGATGAGCTCTTTCGGAAACTGTACTTCCAAAAGTTCCCGGTATGGTAGAAAATTGTCATACACATCTCCCGACTTCACTCTTCCATTTCGCAGGGCTACTACGACACTATGGATGCTGGTTACAAGGACGATCGTGGCTATATTTTTGTCACAGCGCGAGATGATGATGTGATCAATGTGGCTGGGCATCGGTTGTCCACTTCCAGTCTTGAAGATGCTGTACTTCGGCATCCCGATGTCGTAGATGTGGCTGTTTTTGGTGTGCCCGAGGCCACCAAGGGTCAGGTGCCGCTCTGTCTGTACATACCCGTAGAGAACTGTAAGAAATCCGATGCCAAATTGTCAACCGAGATCATTAAGCTGATAAGAGATGTTGTGGGTCCTATTGCCGCCTTCCGGCTGATCACTTCGGTGAACAATTTGCCGCGCACACGCTCTGGCAAGACCATGCGTAAGGCAATGGCCGACTTTGCCCGGAACGAACAGGTAGTTCTGCCAGCCACCATTGACGACGCGAGTGTCTTCATAGAAATTCGCCGAGCCCTGCAGCATTTGGGCTATGCCATGTCTGCCCCCGAACCCTATGTGGCCAAGCTGCTGGACTGAGCGTAGGGTTTTCATTGCTAATTCCCCGTCATTAATTCGGCTTAGTTTTTTCCTATGTGAAGACAAATAAAGTTTTAACCCCAGTCGAAATGTAATTTTAAATGCGTAGGCCGCCTAAAATTGCGAAAATAATTTAAATATTAATCGAAATCGATGTGTTTGTGTTTTGTATGTCATTGATTGAGAACTATGCCCTACCCCCGATTGCTTCGGAACTACTAGAATCCAATCAGTTTATTCAAATTATGTGCAAATTTTGTACGGACGCAACGACGCGTGTAATGCTTTCACCAGGCCACTCCATGACCAATCATCCCCATTCACATATTCGCCTACTTACATATGGTGCATTGTTTTGGCCTAATTTTTTGCACTTAACATCAAAGACCGCAAATGGTAACCCAATTAGTAGCAGCGAGACATTTCGCTAATGCATGGCAAATGGGAATATGTTGGTCGACTCTTGATACTGTGGAATTGAATGTGAATGTGAAGCCATAAACTAACATACATTATTAGTGATGTACTCCTATATCACATTTTGAGATTAGTTCGAGAAGCGTTTAAAATATTAAATGAGTAGTTGAAAAGTTCAACAATCTGGGAACAAAGACATTCATGTGTCAAGCGATGAGTGCTTAAATTGAATTTATGCCAACAACTTTGGAATTAGGACCAGTGTGCAATGATTAAAATCTGAACGAATAACTTTTGCGGAATCTGTATTTGTTTTGGGCGAGCGCTTTATGCCGGCTAAGATTATAGTTTATAATTTAGATTATAATTTATAAGTATTACGGTATTGGACAGTATTAGGAAGTACATAGGAATTTGTACCTAGGTACATACATATTTTGTGTACCATTTACCTTATCTCGGTAGTTTTAAATTCCAGTACTTTTTACCTCACCTAGGTCCAAATTTTCATTTACTTTGTTAAAAGTAAGGGATTTAATTTTAAATGATAGCCTGGCTGGGGAAATAATCTAATTTAATCATTCTTCCAATTTAGGATTGTTGGTGTGATTATCAAATTATCATAGTTTTGAGCTAATAGCTGTGTAGATCCTTGTGACGCTTTAAGTCGAGGAAACAAAGAAAACTGTCGGCTCAACTAGCATGGAAACAAGGTACATAAACTTTCTTTTGAAGGGTTTCAAATAAATGACAGCATTTTATGTATATAACACACAACCAGGGCTTAATCTCGAAACGAATTTCGGTTCCGGTACCAGTTCCGGTACGTACCGAAGTACATGTTTCGGTTAAAGTTTCTATTTCGGGTTTCAAGTCTTAAAGGAATCCAGTACCTTATTTGTTGACACAACTGATGTGTTTTTATCATCAATATTCTTTTCTTGCAATATCATATATGCTTCAACTTCTTCGACGCTTTCAGATGAACTAGTATTAGAGCTGTATTCATCATTAAACAGTGATTGATCAGCAACCGACGAAATTTGTGCATAAATATTTATTTAAAGCTTGATACAAGTATTTTTTTGCTGTCTTAGCGTTACTTTATATCTATGGTCCAAAAATATGCCACATAAAAAAGCATTGTTTTAAAAAGGGGATTCCCTTGCTTTTCTTTGAACAAACGTTTTCGCTAGAGAGTACGAATTTTTTGATATTTCCAATTTGCAGTGTATTTATTTATTTACAAATGGAATAAGAGAACTCAAAACTAGATTTTCGGCTTCCAGTTTAGTTGTGGCCACCTCCGCTGATTCTAGTATGCTGTTACGGACTAATATTTGAATTAATGAAAAAATAAACAAATTGTTGATGCTCACGAGTCATCAGTATTGGTATAGATGCGCAATGGATGGATGTCGATGTATCGGTAGATCGGTGTAGCGATGGCTTGGGAAATGTCGTGAGTCATGGGGAAATAAGGGGTTAAATAGTTCCCGGGGGGGGTAGAAAATTTCCCATCTTTTTAATTGGGCGGTTCACAGGGAGTCCGGAACTGAGGTCGAAACCCAAGGAAAGAGGAGATCAAAAATCAGTCGCTTTCAAGGGCATTTAAAGTCAAGAAGAAAAACTTAAAAAACAAGAAAGAAAGTCGGTCAAGCCCGACTATAACATACTCTGTACCCTTACACTCGCATTTGCTCAGGAGTCAAACGGCCAGTTAACACCCCGCGCACAACGCGGTGCGCTCTCTAAGTTTCTCTCTCGCACACTAAGATTGCCTGTGTTGAACGGTTGGGGTATGTTGCTGTGGTTATTGGTTGGGGGGTGGGTGGGGTTAAGTGGCCGTTTTTTGCCCATAACTTGAGTATCGTTCATCCGATCTTTATCATTCCTTCAGCAAATCGATAAATAATTTTGTTTACAAGGTATCTCTAGAAAAAATTAACGATCTATCTCCAAAACTGTAGGAGATATGACTTTTTTCCAAATTGCGGGGGCGCGAGGGGGCGTGGCAAAAATTGAAAATAAACTTGATCTGCCTGCTGCCGGACATGGCTATATCGACTCGGCTGTAGATGCTGATCAAGAATATATATACTTTATAGGGTCGGAAACGATTCCTTCTCCCTGTTACATACTTTTGCACAAACTTAATATACTCTATGTACCTTCGGTACAGAGTATAAAAATTTGAACAAGTAAGAGCGCTGTACTGGAGTTTCCCGACTACAAAATACCCTGTTCAATTGAGACAATTGTTTAATAACTTTTGTGTTTTTGCTCGTATCTTATTTTCCTTTTGAGAGTAGTTAGATGTAAGGCCTAGGATAGTATATATTAAGCCACCAGGTTCTAACTCTAAAATTGTGGCTGAGACATTTTTTTGCGGTTTGAGGGGGGAGGAGAGGATATTTTCAAAATCTGTAACAAACTTGATCTGGGTACGGTATACATCTATGTGCATGCCAAAATTTGTGTCTCTATCTCTTATAGTCTCTGAGATCGACACGTTCATACAGACAGACGGACATGGCTATATCGACTCGGCTGTTGATGCTGATCAAGAATATATATACTTTATAGGGTCGGAGAAGCTTCCTTCTGCCTCTTACATACATTTGCACAACTTCATGATCCCCTTTTCCCATTTTTAATGGGAACAGGGTATAATTAAGAAAAAATTATATATATACAGCGGCTAAATTTCCACAGGGGAAAATTTTAAATTTAAAAGAATGATTTCCCGGCTCGGTGAGAAAGGTTATGGAAGTGAGGGTGTGCAGTCAATTAATAAGTGTGTTTGTGCAGGTGTAGCCGGTAGTAATCCAGACTAGGAAGACCAGGCAGGCAACAGAGACGACAGGTCACCGGGGGAAGGATTGGTTACCACCTCCAGGTGGCCCTGGTTTTTATACCCTCTATTTTGTTTTATCTACTCTACATATAAAACAGTTTGTCCTGATTCACTGACTGATTCACTGGTTGGCAATCAACGCAGAGCGCAACTGGTAAGAGATAAAGGGCTGAAATTTGGACAGGAGTTTCCTTTAGTGGCGAAAGTGCGTACTAAGACGGGGTTTTGGAAAATTCCAACCGGAAAAGCCAGAAAAGCGTCGGAAAAGTTTGTATGGGAAAAAATTTTTTTTTCATCCGAGTGACTTGGAATTTGGTTTGTAAGAATAGTACGCGAAATAAATCGACACGTGTTTTCCCGATTTTGGAAAATCCGCAACGGAGGAAAATGGCCGGAAAATTATGCATGCAAAAAACTATTTATCATCGGATTGAGTTGAAACTCGGTTTGTAAGGATAGAATACGAAATAATTTGAAATGTGATTTTCCAATGTCGGAAAACCCGCCCCAGGCGTGAAAATTCCCGGAAAAACAATGCTCATTGCTCGAAAACGAGTGCCTGTCGTTTTTTCTTCGTGAACGTTTCAAAGTTGGCGTCGGGTCTGCAGCGAACTTATAGCTTCTTCTTGCGAATTTCGACATTCGATCTGTGCTGGCGCGTGGGAAAGCTAAGCAAAAAAAGTGCGGTGCCTAAAAAAAATTTACACGGTAAAAGTGAATTGCATTTGTGTGTTTTGTTGTACCGTTGGTATACTTGCAAATTTATAAATTGTAAAAAGGCTATTGCCTTTATTCAGTCGCTAATAGTATGTACGATTATAATACATACACTCATACATACATATTGTGCGTGTTTTTTTTCACTTTGAGCTCTCTACGCAGTAGAAGTGCGTGTTTAAAGTCAAAAAATTTTAAGGGCTTTAAAACACTGTTTTATCAAATTTTCAAGGGGAAACAATTAAATTGAACTAATGTAAGCCAATTTTACATTTAATCATAACCCACTTCGAAATATTCGGTTTCACGGCTGCGCTAGTGCGAATTATCTAATTTGGACATAAATATTGCACTTTTTATACTCTGTACCGAAGGTACATAGAGTATATTAAGTTTGTGCAAAAGTATGTAACAGGGAGAAGGAATCGTTTCCGACCCTATAAAGTATATATATTCTTGATCAGCATCAACAGCCGATTCGATATAGCCATGTCCGTCTGTCCGTCTGTCCGTCCGTCCGTCTGTCCGTCTGTCTGTCCGTATGAACGAAGAGATCTCAGAGATGGTAAGAGATAGAGGTTTGACATGTATGGGACATATATTTCTTATACTTGCAGGCAGATCAAGTTTATTTTAAATTTTTGCCACGCCCCCTCCCGCCCCCGTAATTTGGAAAAAACTTCATATCTCCTACAGTTTTGGAGATAGATCGTTCGTTCCTTCTAGAGATACCTTGCATTTATCGATTTGCTGAAGGAATGATCAAGATCGGATGAACGATACTCAAGCTATGGGCAAAAAACGGCCAGTTAACACCACCCACCCCCCCACCAACAACCACAGCAACATACCCTAACCGTTCAACACAGGCAATCTTAGTGCGAGAGAGAAAGAGAGAGAGAGAGAGAGAAACTTAGAGAGCGCACCGCGTTGTGCGCGGGGTGTTAACTGGCCGTTTGACTCCTGAGCAAATGCGAGTGTAAGGGTACAGAGTATGTTATAGTCGGGCTTGACCGACTTTCTTTCTTGTTTTTTATAAAAGTGCCTATATTGCACTTACTTTTACTATCTTAAATCTTTCTAAGGGTACAAAGGGTTATAAAAGAATGAACAAGAAACCCTGAGAAACTATGTGATTGCAATTAATCGTAAGTTTTTGCTTCGCGTTATACGGAAACCACATAAACAAAATGATGGAAAAAAGTGTCGCGTTCGCAATGTCACGTATCGAATCATATTTTAATTTAAAATAAAAAAAATTAACAAAATTTTCGCTCAAATAAATTCTAATTTACAGATAAATTATTCAACATTTTAAAATTAGTAGCACCAAATGATTTTTATCAGATCTTGCTGAGTTTTGCTTTTATATTGATGACCAAAAATAACACTTCCATTTTTTGTCGCGTGCGAATCGCTCTTTGATTGGCTTTATCTTGGAACCAACACTAGGAGTGCTCTACTTTTTTCTCACTAAATAAAGTGCTTCGAAAGTGCTATTCGTTAAAGGAGCAAAAGAAAAATAAAATGATTTTAATTTGACTTCTATTCCACTTTAAATGCGTACGACTGTCGCGTTCGAAATCATGGAAATACCCACATGCATATGCAAACATACGTACATACAAATGTACATGCAAAATATGCATGTATGTATGTATATGTGTGCTGTTTGGCGTTCAAGGGCAGAACAAAAAAGCGCATGCTCAGCCTTTTCTTTCGGCAGATTTCGCACACATGCACAAAAAAACATATGCGAGTTTAAATATATTATATTTTTATAATTTTTTAGATTAAAATGGAAGACATTCAACTCTATGAGCTGATACAAAAACTAAACATTGAAAAATTGGTGTACGAAAAGTTAATTGGTAAGTTTTGTTTGGGTTGGGTGTTAACTGGCCGTTTTTTGCTCATAACTTGAGAATCGTTCATCTGATCTTTATCATTTCTTGAGCAAATCGTTAAATAATTTTGATTACTAGATATCTCTAGAAGGTACGAACCATCTATCATCCAAACTGTGAAATATACACGATTTTTCCAAATTGCGGGGGTGAGAGGGTGCGTGTCAAAAATTGAAAATAAACTTGATCTGCCTGCAAGTATAAGAAATATATGTCCCATACATGCCAAACCTCTATCTCTTACCATCTCTGAGATCTCTTCGTTCATACGGACAGACGGACGGACAGACAGACGGACATGGGTATATCGACTCGGCTGTTGATGCTGATCAAGAATATATATACATTATAGGGTCGGAAACGATTCCTTCTCCCTGTTACATACTTTTGCACAAACTTAATATACTCTATGTACCTTCGGTACAGAGTATAAATATAGCTTTGATATTATAAAAATAAGGCATTCCCTTTTGATATTTTAAAAATATTTCTTTTTTTTTCTGTGTACCATAAGTCTTACTTTCAGTGCCATTCTCCTCAAAAAGTGTGTAGTCGTTGTAAGCTGTGATACGTCGTTTGATTGCAACAGAAGGTATGACGGAAACGTCTGCGCTGTAGCTGGTTTGGCATGGAGAACCTTCTGCTCCAGCATAGAGAAGGTCTCTGAAACAGCTAGACTCAGGAAACTGCTATGAAAGCAGCCACCCATGCAGAGTCAGCTAAAAACGAACGACCGACACTGGACGGCAAGCAGCAGGGAATAACTCCATAACAATTATTGTGATCATACCGAACCGCTATAAAATACCATGGATGACCAATGGTGAAGAGAATTCTGGTCTATTCTCATACAGAATGTTTTATATAATTTTACTATGACGAAGAAATAATTAAATTTCGAAAATACCCAAAACGGAACCAAATTAATACAAATTCAGGTCCGCTATTTTCGCTTGCAAATAAGTACAGAAGCCTGCCAGATCAAATTTTTCAAAATTTAATTAATTGACAATCTGTTAATCAACTTACGATTAACACTTAACTAATTGTCAGTCATAAGATATGGCAATTACAATTAATGAATTGTTAACTGCGAAAGGTGCGATTAGCAATTATATACTTGTTAAAATTTGCCCAACACTGCGTGGAGTTAGATATTTTCCGGTTAAGGACCGGATCCCAAATAGAATTAGCTGGTTCAAAACAGTTCTAAGACATATATCAGAAATTATTCCAGCTATGAACGGGATATATGGTGACTAGGTAGAAAATGTGGACGAGTTCTAATGTTAATAGCGGTTTTCAGCCAGTTCAAACTTGAATACAAAAGATCTTTTAAGAAATAAATTTACACAATTCAAAGCTAGCACAGGGTGTACAGCTAGTTGGTATATTAATTTATATTATCTGGCGTGTTCTTACGCAGGAAAAAAAAGGCGAGCTAAAATCAAGTCCAAAAAATTGATTTGATCTCGACCTTCGGTTAAAATTTCAGGTACGAGTCGTACTAGATTCACTTGAATCAAGCATGAAAGGATTGGAACAATCCTAAAAGGCTTGGATCAATCCGAAAACGCTCATTTCAAGTACGGATCCCACTCGAAAATCAAATGATCCTGACTCGAGGTTGAAGTAAGAACGGAATTCCACTGTCAAAGCGAAAGAGCGAAAAGAAACTGAGAGCAAGTTCGAAACTGAGAGTGAAAAGCTCTCTCAGGCTAAATGGGTACACACACATATACAAATTTTTCTATCAGCACAGCAGTTATTGGGGGTGTGGGTTTTTTGCTCTAACCGTTGCCTTGCAATTCCCTACCAGTTACAGCACTTCCAGTATGAGAAGGTAGCTGCTGAATTACAGTTGATGGGTCAAGTCTATTAAAGAGAGTTCAATAGCGATCAGCCTCCATTGTAATGTTGTTTGTGTCCTGTTTGTACAGTTGCATGCAAACTAATGACCCCGAGTCGGCTAGAACTTGCTGGTTGGATAATCAAAAAGAATTCCGGGATTGAAAATTCTGTACTCAAATCAATCCTTCTCGTACTTGGTTTGAGAAAATCCGGGCTTGACCGACTTCTGACATCGTTTGGGATTGATTTCAGCCCGGATATCTCGGATTTTTATACCCTGTTCCCATTAAAAATGGGAAAGGGGATCATGAAGTTGTGCAAATGTATGTAACAGGCAGAAGGAAGCTTCTCCGACCCTATAAAGTATATATATTCTTGATCAGCATCAATAGCCGAGTCGATATAGCCATGTCCGTCTGTCTGTCTATCTGTATGAACGCGTCGATCTCAGAGACTATAAGATATAGAGACACAAATTTTGGCATGCACATAGGTGTATACCGTACCCAGATCTAGTTTGTTTCAGATTTTGAAAATATCCCCCCCTCCCCCTTAAACCGCAAAAAACTGTCACAGCCACAATTTTAAAGTTAGAACCTTGTGGCTTAAAATATACTATCCTAGGCCTTACATCTAACTACTCTCAAAAGGAAAATAAGATACGAGCAAAAACACAAAAGTTATTAAACAATTGTCTCAATTGAACAGGGTATTTTGTAGTCGGGAAACTCGATTACAGCGCTCTTACTTGTTTTCTGTGTATCTTTCAATCAGTCAAACTTAAATACCACATTTAAGCACCCTGTATTCGCAGCACCCTGCTCGAGCATTAATTTTTAAACTTAAAAAATGCTCAGTGACATATGTACACATGTAGAATATCTATCTTATAATTCAGATGTTCTTAAGTTCTTAAATCAAATCCATGTATAGCACACAAAATTCATCTAGAATCATTAACACACTTTCTACAACTTGAAAAAGTGAAATTTTTGCTGCCTTGTATAATTAGAATTTATAGTCTCTAGTTTGTGTTCATGATCATAAATCTACATTACTGGAACGTCAAAAAAGTTCTACAGTCTATGCGAGATGTTACAAGGGAGAATTAACAGAAAGTGATTTGTTTTCACTTTTTGACGCTAACGTCTAAAATATCTGCCAACCCTCAAAATTGACATTTCTGACGTAACCAGGCGAAGTTCGCCAATGGTTTGCATGCCAGACACGCTCCATTTCAAATTAATTGCAACGCTTCACTTGTAAATCCCAGCCTCATAAACGGAAGATTACTTTGAGATGAACTGCACTCAAGTCACGGCGGAGCTCTCAGTTTAAAGTGAAGCTTAAAGAAACCGAATTACCTAACCTGGTCGCATGCGGATGATGCGCAATCCATAAAGACAGAGTGCGATACCACATACTAAGTAAGTGCAGCATCCATCAATAGTGATTAACTACCAATAAATACATATAATAAATATACGTTGGCGGCTCATAAAAACTATACTTACTTTTACAACATAATTAAGCGGGAGCTGCAGTTGGAGCTGGTCAACTTATGAAATAGATAAACATATTAAGCGACGTGTGCATGTGCCGATGTGTGTGCTTTTGTCTAAAAGTTTTTTTGCAAAATACACACACGCCCGCATCGTGCTCTGGTCGGTATCGGTGGCGTATGGGTAATGTTTAAGCACGCCCACCAGGCGCAACATGTGGCCATCTTCAGGGTGTGGGCAAATGCGTGGGTTTGTGCGTTTGTGCCCCAACCAATCAGAAGCTGGCCATTTGTCTGTGCTCGTCCTCGGCGGAAGTAAATAAAAGCGGAAGTCCTGTCTGGACGGAACATCATTCGAGTGCTTGCGTTCAACAAGTGTGAGTCTAGCGAAGAACAGGAGAGTGCTGTTAAAATAAATATAGACTTAAATCCGCTTTCTTGGAACTCTCAAATACACAAAATCGACAGGTTGGTATAAGTAAATGTGAAAAGATATTAACAAAAATATAAGATATTAAAGTGCAATAGCAAAGTGAAATATTTAATAGAAATACAAGTGAGGTCGAAATACAGTGAAAGGCCGTTGAAAGTAGGCTTCATAGAATATTTGAGAAACTTAAATTGGTCAGAAATAATTTAAATTTACAAATTGAAATATATGTAAAGATACAAATATATCTTCAACAACAAAGTTAAAAGATTTGTGTTCGCTGTTTAGCATTTTTTAATGAATTCGGAAGATTCCGGCAGTGACAACTCAACTCTTGTCATACCCCTTACTTCTAATATCAGATAGTCTGACTCCTCGGGATGAAGAACATGATTCAACCAAATCTAGAATACTGCTCGAGCCTCTGGTCTCCACAGATTGAATCAGTTGAGAAGCAGTTCCTAATTTTGGCCCTTCGTAGCCTTAACTGGGACAACAACATGAATTTACACAGATAAAACAAGTAAGAGCGCTGTAGTCGAGTTTCCCGACTACAAAATACCCAGTTCAATTGAGACACACATGCAAACACACTCACATACACAAACGCTAATAACTTTTGTGTTTTTGCTCGTATCTTATTTTCCTTTGGAGAGTAGTTAGATATAAGGCCTAGGATAGTACATATTAAGCCACCAGGTTCTAACTTTAAAATTGTGGCTGTGACAGTTTTTTGCGGTTTAAGGGGGGAGGGGGGGGGGGGGGGGGGGGGAATTTTCCAAATCGGAAACAAACTTGAAATGGGTACGGTATACACCTATGTACATGCCAAAATTTGTGTCTCTATCTCTTATGGTCTCTGAGATCGACGCGTTCATACAGACAGACAGACAGACGGACAGACGGACATGGCTATATCGACTCGGCTGTTGATGCTGATCAAGAATATATATACTTTATAGGGTCGGAGAAGCTTCCTTCTGGCTGTTACATACATTTGCACAACTTCATGATCCCCTTTTCCCATTTTTAATGGGAACAGGGTATAAAAAGATCAAATATCAGGGCTATCCTTAATAATATACTTTTATTCATATCTAAATGATACTATTTCCCTTGAAATATATATGAATATATAGGGCGTGTTCAGCAGAATAATTGATCCCTGATCAGGTGTCAGAAAAAAATGTTGTATTGAATAGTTTCTGCTGTTGGAGGGAGCAGTATCACTTTAAAGTAGCGTACTATTTCTTTGATACATGCTCCTGTATCATGATACCTCAAATTGGCTATTAAGATGCCGCATCTCTCGAGTTCAGTATTAAGATAATTGAAAATTTATACATGATCAGGGAGCAAGTTGTTCTGCTGAACACGGCCATATATTTCTATCATCTTGATAGTTTTTTCAGATGCATTTCGATACCCAAAATACCCGTATCATACTAAATATCGTGATCTTTTCTTCTGTGTAGATTTAGAAGGATATCCTTCTGAACAGGGACTACATTTGATTGACCTCCCTTCATTTAAGACCCCTCTCTTCATTTAAGACCCATAGAATTTTTAATGATTACTATTAGCTCTTTTCTATACATTACCGTAGTCGATATTAAAAACTCATTTATTTCTTACCTTACATAAATAGTTGTATTTCCTGCTAAGAGAGCGCTATGACCACTATTGCTGTGAATTGGACCATAGATGGCATTGGCCAATAAACCAGTTCCACCGCGTCAGAGTTAGATTAGCGTGTTATACCCTTGTAGAGGGTTTATTAAAATTTTCCAGATATTTGTAACGCATAGAAGGAAGCACCTCCGACCACATAAAGTATATATATTCTTGATCAGCATGACGAGCTGAGTTGATATAGCCATGTCCGTCTGTTTCTATGCTATCTCCTCCGTCACTTTTGAAGCTATCTTAACCAAAATTTACAGAAAGTCTTTTAGCTGCCTTAGGAACCATCGGTCGAAAATGTTGTTTTAGTCAGAAAAACTTTTTTGTCTTCAACGCAAACGTCCCCAAACCTCGTATTTATAGGTTTTCGATGCTTTCACATAATTCCACCAAGTTTGATAGGAAAACTATATAGTATAGATGACATAGAAATTGGGTGTAGAAAATGTATATAGGAGACCTTGTCAAAAATGTGTACATTTGACCGAATGTACATACATATTTGTGTCAGTGGAATCAGGCTACTAATTTATATAAATCATACAAGCTACAAGGGTATAAAAACTTCGGTCGAGCCGAAGTTAGCTTTCCTTTTTTTTTTTTTAAATATTTTTGTTACAATTTTTTTTGGTAGGCACACTTACATTTTATGCCATATCTCAATTCAGATACGTTATTTGGAGTCCAGCAAGGCATGAATAACAAGTGAGAAAGTCGGTCAAGCCCGACTATAACATACTCTGTACCCTTACACTCGCATTTGCTCAGGAGTCAAACGGCCAGTTAACACCCCGCGCACAACGCGGTGCGCTCTCTAAGTTTCTCTCTCTCTCTCTCTTTCTCTCTCGCACTAAGATTGCCTGTGTTGAACGGTTAGGGTATGTTGCTGAGGTTTTTGGGGGGTGGGTGGGTGGTGTTAAGTGGCCGTTTTTTGCCCATAACTTGAGTATCGTTCATCCGATCTTTATCATTCCTTCAGCAAATCGATAAATAATTTTGTTTACAAGGTATCTCTAGAAGGAACAAACGATCTATCTCCAAAACTGTAGGAGATATGCAGTTTTTTCCAAATTGCGGGGGCGGGAAGGGGCGTGGCAAAAATTGAAAATAAACTTGATCTGCCTGCAAGTATAAGAAATATATGTCCCATACATGTCAAACCTCTATCTCTTACCATCTCTGAGATCTCTTCGTTCATACGGACGGACGGACGGACAGACGGACAGACGGACGGACGGACAGACGGACATGGCTATATCGACTCGGCTGTTGGTGCTGATCAAGAATATATATACTTTATAGGGTCGGAAACGATTCCTTCTCCCTGTTACATACTTTTGCACAAACTTAATATACTCTATGTACCTTCGGTACAGAGTATAAAAATTCCCAAAATCTCGTTAAACATTGTTCTCAAATCAGCTAACTAGTTTGAATACAGCGAGCAAAAATAAAAACATTAGATTTTTTGGCCAAAATCGCACGAAATTTCTTTTTTAAAGTCCTAGGAAAAATATTAGAAAAATTATTTTTATACCCGTTACTCGTAGAGTAAAAGGGTATACTAAAGTCGTGCAAATGTATGTAACAGGCAGAAGGAATCATCTCCGACCATATAAAGTATATATATTCTTGATCAGCATCAAAAGCCGAGTCGATATAGCCATGTCCGTCTGTCTGTCCGTCTGTCTGTCTGTCCGTCCGTAAGACATAGCGATTTGACATGTATGGGATATATACTTCTTATAGTTGCAGGCAGATCAAGTGTATTTTCAATTTTTGCCATGCCCCCTCCCGCCCCCGCAATTTGGAAAAACGTCATATCTCCCACAGTTTTCATAATAGAGATATCAAGAAATCAAAATTATTTATCGATTTGCTGAATGATAACGATCCGATGAACGATACTCAAGTTATGAGCAAAAAACGGCCAGTTAACACCACCCACCACCCCCCACCCATACCACAGCATTCCTTTCAGCAGACGGAATCTTAGTGAGAGAAAGAGAGAGAGAGAAACTTAGAGATGAGCACGAATAACTCGTGAGCAAATGCGAGCTGCGACATTAAGGGTACAGAGATGTTATAGTCGGGCTTGACCGACTTTCTTTCACATAAAAAACACAAATTTCAATGTTAGTTCCTCTACTTAATTTGATCCAGCTAAGGTATCTATCAAACTATGTTTCTTACCAACACCGTCTAGTAGATTTTTACAAGAAGTAGTCATCCGAATCAGGCGGTTGCGAAATATTAGCAGCGTGCAGTCAAAAGAAGACTCTGTGCAAAAATTCAGATCGTTAGCTTCAAAACTGAGGGACTAGTTCGAGTAGAAACAGACAGACGGACAGGCAACGCTCAATCGACTCAGCTCGTCATGCTGATCAATGATTTATTTACCTTATGTTGTCGGAGATGATTCTTTCCACACAGAACAAAAAATTCGAGCTACAATCAAGCTCAAAAAATTTTATTTGATCTTCGGATTAAAATTTCAAGTGCGAAAGGATTAGAATAATTCTAAAAGGCTTGTATCAGTCCGAAAATACTCAAAAACTTTCAAGTACGGATCCTTCTGGAAAATTAAATGATTCTGACTCGAGATTGAAGTAAGTACGGAATTCCAATGTACAAGCGAAATGAAACCGGGAGCAAGTTCCAAACTGAGAGAGAAAGTCTCTCTCACTAATATAGTTAGGTTTAATGGGTAGACACACATACACAAATTTTTCTGTCAACTTGGGAGGTTTTTTTGGTGAGTGTTTTTTACACATATGTTGCCTTGGAATTCCCTACCAGTTGTAGCACTTTCGACATGAGAGGGCAGCTGTTGAATTGCAATCGATGGGCCAAGACAGCGACCAGCCTCCATTGTGGTGATGTTTGTGTCCTGTTTTTACAGTTGTATGCAAACAACAAATGACCTCGAGCCGGCTAGAACTTGCTAATTTTAAAATCAAAAAGGTCGTTAAAAAAGTAGCATGGTGTTCTTGTGGGATGTTTTTTTTTTTGGGATCAATGTTGGCCCTTCTTGATTGGATCCGACTGGGGGATCAAATCGGGCTTAAATAACAAGATAAAATCAGCAGGATATGGATAATAATGATAATAATAGTTAGCTATTGTCTAATGAAGAATATGTTAGCGCTGAAGAAGGGGGGACTGGGCTAGTTTAACCACCAGGGAAGGTGGTTAAACTCAACAAGGCCTTATATGGACGTAAGCAAGCTGGCAGAGACTGGAATTCAAAATTAAATTGGATTGGATTTGTCTCATGAAAAATGAACCCTGCTTATATCAGCAAGATATTCAAGGTAAAATTTGTTTGTTGCTTATATAAGTAGATGACTTGTGGCATGCAACCAGAAGAAAGTTTTGTTTTTAATCAAGATTGCAGAAGAATTTGAATGCGTGGATAAAGGTCAAGTTCAATTATTCTTGGGGATGCAAGTAGTGAGAAATAGTGAAATTTGAGGCATAACGAAGGAGCAGATACTTTATATAGAAGAGATGCAAAGACGGCATAGTATGAAAAACTGTAGGTATGCAGCAACACCTTTGGATATGGGATTCATAGTGATGATTGCTTGGTATTGCAAAAAATCCGGCTTATAGCGTCAGGAACCATTTTATTATTATATCTAATATACGTTCTCACGAAGATGCAAATAGCCGATATTTAATTTAAAGTTAATTAAAGCAGTCTTTACACATGTCATATATCTCTAAAGAGACTCTCTGTCGATAGTGTAATAGCAAATCAGATATCTCTAAGTATTTAGGAAACTTAGCCCTCTTTGAAGAAATAGAACAGGTTTTATTTGATAAGAATTTCCCTTTAGATAATTTTGACAACCGACTATATAGAGATATATAACAAGTGTAAAGGCAGCTTAAGTCTGTTTCTGAATTTGAACAAATAAACTTATATTTTTCAAGCCTAAAATACAGCGATGCAAACCGGTTCTGAACCGAACCAAACCGCTTTTTTCACTCGTGAACCGAACCGTAAAACGCACCGGTGTGTTTTAAAAAATGCTCAACCGAACCAACCGGCTCACTTCAGATAGGTATTGGTTTACTGACGAATAGTGAGCAAAATCTCAGCAATTTGCTACAAAATATAACGAAAATACGTAAAACGGTACGAGTAGTTAAAAAAAAAACTAAGAACACTAACCTTATTAAATTTGCTACAGACGTAAAATTTAATAAGCCAGCTTTTGAATGTGTTACCCGCTGGGGGTCAACATACATAATGTTCAAACGATTACTGGAGCTTAAGGATTTTTGATGAGAAAGTTCCAAGGATATTAAAGATCTCTTTATCTCTTATCGAGATTGGCTTGAAATAGAAAATGTGTGTGAAATAAGCTCCAATTTACGATATTAATTTAAAATTTCACAATATAAGCCTTACTGCTAGTAATTTTATTTTATGCCTGGCAGATCAAACCTTGCTATCAGAAGAAAAAAAAAAGAAGGCTTAAACTCATTTAATGTCAATATACAATAAAACCCAAAACGTTAATGAAAGCATAACGGATAATTCGTATAACTTGATAGGTGAGGACGAGGTGGAAATGCTTGGCAAACAACTCAATAACAGGGATTCAATTCCATCAACAAGTTAAATATCGATTGCTAATTGCATCGAAGCGTTTGATGGGGTAAAGAGTTTACCTAAAGATGAAGATATTTTTAAATATTGGAATATTTAACAGGAAAACCAACTTAAGCAAATAGCTCGAATCGATTTAGCAGCTCCAGCCACACAAGTGTCAGTTGAACGAGCATTTTCCACATTGAAGTTTGTTTTATCAGACTTAAGAGCCAATATTGATGGAAATATACTAGAAGATAAATTATTACCGAATCAGTCTATATTTCCGAGCGGTTTGCATCTCTGCTAAAATATAACTAAGATAATTTAATATTCTCAAAAACAACTTACCAGAAATCAATCACTAATCCATGAGAAAGAGCACACATACTATTAAATGATACAATTGTTTTAAAAGTTCTAACCCGGTCAGATCCTTGGAACGTGCTTTCGATACTCTCAATAAATGAACCTTTTTTTAGCCTGTCAATGGGTCTTTGGAAAATTCAGACAACGGACTTTAAGCTAAACGGATGCACGAGCAACACGTACGCGCACACATGCACTTATGTACATTGCATACAAGCGAACTGAAGGCCCACGGGGCGTATGAGTAAGCTTACTGCCACTGCCATTTGCCTACTCCAGCTAATGGAAATAAATTACTTGTTCCGTAAGCATATTAGGGCCAGGGCATTAAGGTAGGATTTAAAATGAAATTCACCTGGAGGGCAAATTGTTTTGCGCGACATAACTCGACAATGTCATAGCAATAAGCAGAGGACGACAATATGGCACGTAGCCATTAAGATCATTTGCACTTAATCAAAATTAGTTGAGCGAGCTGAAGATAGATTGTTGCCCTTAAGGCAGGATTGCGCGTGCTTTCGTCTTGTGTTCCAGTTGCTGCAGATGCTGTAACTGTTAACTTAATATGGTTGACGCGTCAGCTAACAATGTCAATCATGTTTCCCTCTTGCCTTTTGCCTTGCAGTTATGGCCTTCGTACAGTTCTTTGTCGTGTGCTCCTTCGCCTGCATTGTCCTGCTTGCCTCCCACAGCCAGGCAGCCACCCAGGCTCCACCCTTGTGCCAGGCTGGCATTGTTGAGGAGATGCCGGCGCATATAAAAAAGGTCTGCATGGCCCTGGAGAACTCAGATCAACTGACAACAGCTCTGAAATCCTACATCAATAATGAGGCATCGGGTAAGGTTTTTTTTCCTGTGGGAAGAACGATATGTTTGATGTTGGATTTTCTTTGGCAGCTCTGGTGGCCAACTCCGATGATCTGCTGAAGAACTACAATAAGCGGACGGATGTCGATCATGTCTTTTTGCGTTTCGGCAAACGTCGTTAAGTTGGCGATTAACTGAAAACCTGAATCCCCGAACGACGACCCCACCACGGCCTTGGCCAAATGAGCGGCAAAGAGCGTTTCTGTTTAAAGGAAAATAAAGCACAGCACTACAAAATTGGCGTCTTCAACACTATAAAATTATATTTGTATCCATGGAAGCTCTCTAGTTGTTAAATAAAGAAAACTCGCATACATATTTGTACATACTCAAAGACCCCCGAAAAAGTTCTGTGCAAGTTGATCTTAATTTTATTTTACATTTTTACATTTCAAAATATTTTATTGATGTAATACGATTAAAAATAATGACAAAGTTATCAGCTATATTCTAAAATATCAAATATTTCCCTAACATGAAGCACTATAATTAAATAACCGCAAATGTTTTGAAACTGTAAAGATTTTTTTATTAAATAAACACGAAAGTTTCCTCTCCACCTTGAGTAAACGCATGGTAGATTATCTTTTGGGAATATACTTGGAAAAATTAATTAAATTTGCAAAGTCATGATTTTTTTTTAAGTTTACGTTTCTCAAAGAGAAGACTTTGCTGAACTAATGTGCTGAACATTAGTGGGGAGTGGTCGTACCAAAAATTATGCAAAACGAGATCGTAAGTAAAAGGCGGGCCTGCCCGACTTTGATATAGCCGTTACTCAGGGATAGCCTTAACTTATGTTAATTAATAGAGCATTGCGCATGCTGATCAAAAAAATGACAAATGCTGTGTTCCTGAAGGGAAAGGCCAAAAATGTATGCAACGTTTTTTATAACTCCGCTATTTATTATCCGATCCTCATGAAAATTTGAAAAATTGCGAATGTAAAGGTAAGTTTAAAATTTAATATCGATACCTTTAAAATTTTAGAAGAGGGGTGTAGCACTGTTCATCATGCAAATATATCTGTGACAATAAGATATAACAGCACAAGTGTGTTTTCCTATTTTACTGGAAAGCTATTATTAACATTAAATGAATAAGTGAAAAAATTGATAGGTCGCAAAGTGGAAATTTGTTATAGATTACAAGCGTGATTAGTTTGAGTATATAATTCTTTTTGAATAAATCAAGCTGTTATTTTAGCATTTCGATGTACAAACCATAACTTATTTACATTTCTTCGGGCTTATGTTGTTTTGATTAACCATTATATCTTTGTAACCACCTTATTCGATAGGCGTTAAATTTTGATAAACTATAGAATTGATACCGAGAAAGCCTTTGGTATTAAAATCTCAATTTTGACATAACTCAAGTTGTGTTGTTATTCCTTATTGCTACAGATAAAACAGCCCAAAAATATTTGTTGATGTTTTTTAATTATTTATTTAGTCGACAAAAAGGGCTGTCAACAAAAAAAAAATATATATATATACGTTACAAAAAAATTCTTATGAGCTAAGGAAGCCTATCAAAGAAAATCTAATAAAATTGCTTTTGACACTGTCATAACATTGGCACACTATACAGCCTTGCGTGTTTGATACCGATCAGGTTTTTTTCCAAATTGGGGGGGGCGCACAGTGGCCGGTTTCGCTGACTTAGAATTGCAAAAATCGTAACTTTTGAACGAAAAGATATTTGAAAAATTCCAAAGGGAAGGTGATAGAGAATTTCAGTAGCGTTAAAACAAGCTTACGATCGGCTGCCAATGTGCAAAATTTAATACACCGAAAAAGTTGCAAGAAATAGACAAAACATTTTAACTATTTAAAAACGATTTATTAAAAATGAAGTTGTAAAACTACTTATTGCTAACCAAATTTAATAAAAAGTTAATTTTGAATTACTAAAAATGAATATTTTTTTTGAAAATAAATATTTTTAGTAATTAATAACTTTTGTGAAAATAGTTTTTTTTACTAATTAAAAACTAACTTTTTATTAAATTTTCTTAATTTAAAGTAGTTTTACAACTACATTTTTAATAAATAGATTTCAAAAAAGTTTAAAAGTTTTGCCTATTTCTTACAACCGTTTTAGTGTATTAATCTTTGCACTTTGGCAACCGATCCTGACTACAACAATTTTCTATCACCTACCCTTATGAATTTTTCAAACATCTCTTTCCGTTCAAAAGTTACGATTTTTGCAACGCGAAACCGGCCCGATTCTCGTGCGCTACGAAACTTGCTTTCATTCCAAAGATTAATCATGCATATTGATATGTTCAAGTCGCTCATACTCGCAATGCGCAAAGTTACGCAAGCCCATATTTTTCTATTCTATTTGGAA
Source organism: Lordiphosa magnipectinata (assembly GCA_037044535.1). NCBI lineage: Eukaryota > Metazoa > Arthropoda > Insecta > Diptera > Drosophilidae > Lordiphosa > Lordiphosa magnipectinata. Next base: position 39,898 of record JBAMBO010001198.1, read on the forward strand.
ATATGTATTTTACAAAAATTTCAAAATGTCAAAGATGGAAAATATGTTGCAAAAGTAGTACTTCAGTAAAACGCCAATAACTCAACTAATTTTCAAAAGAAAATAAAATTTTGTAATTAATTTTTCTTTAGAATTGATGCATCTTTAAAAAACAAAAAACCAGACTACAATCGGAATATCCGTTTGGTTTCAAACCAAAAAAAACAAAAATTAACAGTTTGAAAAATTTTTCAACTTTGAACCACTGTGAAAAACCAAAATAATTGTCAAAATTCAATAAATCAAAGTTTTTTGGGCTAGTTCGAGTTCCCTTTATAAAATAAAATTTATTCGGTCAAAAAAATCGACCATCAATGTTTGATTTTTGCAACGCTAAATCGGCCAAACCGGCCCCTGTGGTAGGGAACGTGTCAATTTAAAATAAGCTTGATCTGGTAGAGGAATAATCTAAGTCCAAAATTGTCAAAAAACATATATGTCAACATTTGTGTGATTATATGAAAAACTATATTTAAATTTCCCACCAAACTTTAGCAAAGTGTACTTTTCGGGGCATTAATGATAAATCAATCGATTTTCTGTTAGCACGCTTAAAAAAAATACTAGATTGTCGAAGTGTGCTCACATTTGTTCAACGGAGAATTAAATGTGCTTTTATAATAAACTTGAAGGAAAATCGCTTAGAATAAAATACTTAAACCAGTGGTGGCCAAAGTAGGAATTTATAAAAAAAAGTTGAAAATACCAGATCTGTAGCCCGCGTTACTATATTCTTGATCAGCATCAACAGCCGAGTCGATATAGCCATGTCCATCTGTCCGTCCATCCGCCTATCTGTATGAACACCTAGATCTCAGAGACTAGAAGAGCTAGAGCAACCAAATTTGAAATCTAGACTCCTATTGTCTGCACGCAGATCAAGTTTATTTCAAATTTTTGCCACGCCCACCCCCGCCTCCACAATAAGATCTGTTGCATATCTCCCACAATTTTTAATATGTCGATCTGAAATTTAAAACGTACATTCATATTCACAATATCTATAAACCCTGAAATTTCCATCAAGATCTGATGATAAATAACCGAGTTGAAAATGTTGCATACTTTTCGGCTGTCCCACCTCACAGGAAGGCTATTAAACATTTGTTTCCATGAGTAACAGGTATATCGAAGTCGGTTAGAGCCGACCTTAACTCACGCTCTCGTTGATTTTAGTCAAAGTTACAGCTGGCTAGCTCGAGGTCTCTGGTTGAGTATAAATCTTTATAGCCAACACAAATCAACAGATTTTAATTACATTTTGGAATAGCAATTGGGTATGTCCGTACAACGATCGCTGTTTCGATAATAACCAAATTCTCTCAGCAGCGGACTTGTTTTGCTGTTCACACTTCAAACAACCATCCAGTTAGTATTTAAGCCTCTTTCAATCGGCGAATAAAGACATAACCCGAATTTCGGCTATGGTTTGTTATACCCTTTTAGAGGGTATATTAAAATTGTCGAGATGTTTGTAACGCATAGAAGGAAGCATCTCCGACCACATAAAGTATATAAATTCTTGAACAGCATGACGAGATGAGTTGATATAGCCATGTCCGTCTGTCCGTCCGTCTGTTTCTATGCTATCTCCTCCGTCAGTTTTAAAGCTATCTTAACCAAACTTTGCACGAAGTCTTTTGGTACAATTACGATGTACATTTGTCGGAACCGGACGGATCGGATGACTACAGCATATAGCTGCCATAGAACCATCGATCGAAAATGTTGTTTAATGACAAAAACTTTTTTATCTTCAACGCAAACGTCCCCAAACCTCGTATTTATAAGTTTTCTATGCTTTCACATAATTCCACCAAGTTTGATAGGACAACTATATAGTATAGCTGCCATAAAAATTGGGTGTAGAAAATGAATATGGGAGGCCTTGTCAAAAATATGTACATTTGACCGAATGTACATATTTGTGTCAGTGGAATCAGGCTACTAATTTATATAAATTATACAAGCTACAAGGGTATATAAACTTCGGTCGAACCGAAGTTAGCTTTCCTCTATTTTTTTTGTTTGAAGGTGTTTGTTTACCAATTGGTTGTAATTAATTCTGTTGCTTATGGGTGCTGCTAGGTGGTTGGGCTATCCGTCCAATGATCCTCCTTAGCAGGGCCACGAGTTTTTTGTAAATACACAATTTTTTGCTTTTTTTATAATAGGGAAACCGTTTTTTTTGGTTATTATTACAAACATTATGGCGTACTGGCCATAAGCAACAGAATTAATTACAACAAATTGGTAAACAAACACTTTCAAACAAAAAAAAACATAGCCGAAATTCGGGCTGCGAATTTACAACATTAGAAATTCCGTAGTCTTTATTCGCCGATTGAAAGAGGCTTAAATACTAACTGGATGGTTGTTTGAAGTGTGAACAGCAAAACAAGTCCGCTCATGAGAGAATTTGGTTATAATCGAAACAGCGATCGTTGTACGGACATACCCAATTGCTATTCCAAAATGTTGTAATAAATATCTGTTGATTTGTGTTGGCTATAAAGATTTATACTCAACCAGAGACCTCGAGCTAGCCAGCTGTAACTTTGACTTTGAAATTTTAAGATAAAAAATTGAAAATAAAAGTTTATCCCGTTTTCGAATTTACAGTAAAAAATTATAATATATGTGCTTTTCCCACTCTTCTTGGAGGCTTTTTGGGCTTCAATATTTTTAATCTCATAATTATTATTTACGGTTCCTGACAACACCACAAAGTAGGCTGGTCAACTTGGCGTTGTGTTTTTCTGTCGGATTTTGCACTTATGCTGACTTGAAATTCCCAACAGTGTTACCAACTTTTAACCAGAAAAAATCTGTTTTTTACGGGACGGAAAGGAACAAAGAACTGTATTTTTGTAAACTCTGTAAACTTGGCTAGCACTTTGAGATGACTGTATCCTGAACGATAGAGGTGGCAATTAGGGTCGATAAATGACTGACAGAGATGACAAAGTATCGATTTGCTTATAAGTTTTGCATATGATTCCAAAATAAAAATAAAGCTGAAAAATAGATTCCCAAATTCCCGCTTCCCCCTGTGTCCCCTTGGGAAAAAAGCTGATTTGGCAACACGGATTCTCAAACAGTCATCGCAATGCCGTCTGCTGTTTTGCACTCGATGGGCAAATACTACTGGAGATAGAACCGAGAGGTTCCTGAAACAACTGTATAGTCGACCTATGTGGTGTTGTGTGTTCCTGTTTAAAGATATATGGAAACATAATAAAGGGTGATCCATAAAGAAGTTTTTTAAAGCTTGGTATGGAGGTACTTCCGAAAAGTGTGCGAAATCTCTGCACATTATTTCGTCGATAGCATAATAATAATAATAAATAAGGCGCATATCTCTAGTTCAAAGATGGGCATGCACACATATCGTCACACTTTTCACACGTATACAAGCACAATTTGCGTGCGCCGCATTCGTGTTCTATAAATAGCTTTAAATGCTTATAGCGTACGTGTGATTTTGTGCAGTCGGCCGCGGCAGAGGTCCTATGCACACGCTGCCTCGTGTGCATTGGAACGTCACGACGCGCCCATCTCTGCTCTAGTTGCATATATGCTAGTTGCATAAACAGCAAATAGTTTAGTTTGCCTCCAATGCTGCAGTAGTTGCTACAATAGCTTTATGTGATTTGCAAGAAGCGGTAGTGGAGGCACCCTTAGTTGCAGTAATGATCCAAGAGGGGGCAGATATTAAAAGTAAATAAATCGCGAGTAAAAATAAATGGATTTCAGGTCCATCGTGACCTTTCTTTGTAATTTTTCAATAAATTGCTTCTATAGACAAATGGTTCTCTGTAGACACAACTAGGGGAGGGTCTGAATCGACTGTCTGGGCCATGGCTTCTTGTTGTTGCAACGGTATAGATTAGGAGATGTCCCAAGTCCGACCATTAAGAGTTTGTGTAGCACATCCGTTCGACATACGAAATCGCTATCGTCCGCAATTAAATCACTTAGTGCTGGGCTAAAGTTTCTCACCATCAGGCATCTGGTACGAGGAGCTATGGTTTCTGTAAAAGATAATTCAAAATCGTTAAGTTAATATAAATGACACTAGCACATATGAAACCTTCTTGGACCAACAAGTCTGGGAAAAGCGAAATTTTTAAAGCTTACTCAACTACTGATCAGCGTCTCCCTGAGATGCGTTTGTTTCCACTCTTTGCGTGCTTAGCACTCCGGAAGCGTAAGCTGTCCTTTAATGAAGCCCAAGCCGCTTTGCAATGATCTAATATAAAAGCAATCAATTATGAATAACATAATTAAACTCCATAATTACTTTACTTACCTACTTGCCACGGGCAGCACCTAAACTTGCCCAGACGTTTTTATTTATTTTTTTTTTTAACGGTTTTCACACTTATGTTAATTTTTTTACACATTAATTTTTAGACACACGTGATTACGAAAAATGTAGTTTACATACCTAATACTCGCAATTGTTTTGGTACACGGTTTTTCGACATAAAATGAAAACGAATGAATATTATTCTAAACGTTCTTCTTCTTTTTATTCTGTCACTCAATGGCTACAAATCGTAGAACAACTTATTCGAAATGGCCAACTTGTGCCTTCCAGCAACGCCGAAGTCTCTCTGGCCACTCATCGATAGCAGTGAGCACCTCAACGGAACACAGTTTGTAGTTCAATGAATTCAAGTCTGGGCTACCAGCAGGCCAATCATCCGTAGTAAAGAAGTTCGGTACATGGTTTTTTAGCAATGTTTGAGTCGTGTTTGCCTTGTGAACTGGAGCGGAGTCTTGTTGAAATGTCCACGGCTTGTTTACTGTGTTGAGACGCTTCACAACCTTTTCCAAAACGTCGGATTGATACACTTTCGCTTAAGTTTTGACTCCATTTTCACAAAAGGGGAGCTTGGTGACCCCATCATAGGCGACTCCCAACCAAACAGTCACATAAGCCGGATTGTGACCTCTCTGAACTCTCGGAATGAGTTTGTTTTGGATGTACACTGAACATATCATATGGAACCGCTCAAAAATGTACATTTCGAAATATGTAGTGAAAATAGGCTATAATATTATAAATGTGAAAGTTTTTTGTGTGTTTGTATATTTGCCCGTTTGTTACTCAATCACTCACAAATGGCTTAACGGATTCGGATTAAATTTGGCACTAGGCTATATAACTTTTATTTAAAACGCGAAATTTGCCAAACTTTTATAAGAGTATTTATAAAAGCGCTTTCACACACAATTAGCTGAAAGGATTCGGATGAAACTTGGCACACAGATAGTTGATAACCTGGACTCGAAGGTTATATAACTTTTATTTAAATGGTCAAAAAAACCGAAAATATTGTGTAATTATTTTAAGAGTATTTATTAAAGCGTTTGATGATTAGATGGCAATGCAGGAGTTGGTTGGTAGAAGGTGTAGATTCAATGGTCAAAAAAATCGCGAAATTCCTAAAATTTTCATAGAACTTAAGATTATTATGAAGTTTGGATAAATGCCAATTGAAGAGGCATATGTAAGAGGTGTAGACCAAAAACCGCAAAATTTGGTAAATAAGAGACGTAGATTGAACAGTCCAAAATATTGCGAAACTTGCCAACTACAATCCAAACTTCTAATTTGAGTTTAGATTAATAAAGACGCTAAGATTATAATGAAGATTTGATAGGCGGGAAGAGTACACGGGTATATAAAGGTGTGGAACAAATGGTGAAAAAATTCGCGAAATTTCAAACATTGTCATTTGAGTTTTGCTTATGACAAGAAATAGACAAGATTGATTGAAATGGACAAGAAAATCGCGAAATTTGCAAAATTTTCAAATGACCTAAGATAATTTTAAAGATTGGATCAATGGCAATTGAAGACGCGTATATAAAAGGAGTGTAGACCGAAAACCCCGAAATTTGCCAAATTTCATTTAAATATTTAAGAAAGTGCAATCGTTGGTAAATTAGTCTCAATATATTGTGAATTTGCCAATTTTTCGTATGACCTATGCTTATATGAAGATTTGGTGGATGGCAATCGAACTGTTAAAAGAATCGCGAATTTGGCAAATTATTAATATGACCAAAGATTATTATGAAGACTTAATGGACGGCAGTAGTAGAGGGGTAAATATAGGAAGTGTATATTTATATATACATCGAATATTTACATTACACCGAACTGTCCAAAAAATCTCGAAACTTCGAAAAATTGTCATTTGAGCTTAGATTTTTCGCAAAATTTGCAAAATTTTATGAGTTTTGGGAATCATTAAAATTTTATAGATGGCAATTGTAGACGCGTAAATAGTTAGATCGGACGGTCCAAAAAGTCTATAAAATTTTAAAATTTTTGTATGAGTCAAGTTCAAGCGTTCCAAAAAATTCGGAAATACAGAACATTTTATGATTTTATGAAGAATTAATAGTTGGCAATTAAAGACGGGTAAATAGGAGTTGTCGGTCAATCGATTTAAAAGAAATTATAACATTTGCAATATTCTTGTATGAGTTTAGATTGAGATGAAGACGGGTAAATAGAAGTTGTAGATCAAACTGACCAAAAAATTGCGAAATTTAAAAAAAAGTTTTAAGGAGTTTAGCTTATCATGAAGATTGAATAGATGGCAATTGCCAAGTAAGCTTCACTTCTTAGTTTTGTGTTTAAAATTCTAAAGGGGCGTAGAACGCACGCCGGGTACCTGCTATTTGTATCATATTAGTCCAGTCGAATTAGAATTTTTCGATACATGAAATATTGACCAGCCAGATTTTTAATATGTGGTGGGGGACAGTCTAAAAGGCTTAAGCTCAAATTTGTGTCAATTTGTGTCATTGGGAACGGAAGCTATTGCTTATAGACAACGATTTTCAAAGACAAATCTATAGATAATAATATTACCTTTCTTTTTGGTCCTAACACAATTTTCTGTGCGGGCAATAGTTTTCAGGTTATGTCCGATCAAAAATTAATTTTTCACTTTTTACAAAACGTAAGCTTTCCTATTGCATTATATCTAACAACACTAATATAGCTTGTTGCAGAGCTGTCATAATAATTAAATGTGTTATATTATTTGTTATATTAATATGATATATTAAGCTGAGCGGACGAGCTTTTTGTGAAACGCTGCTAAAATTGTGAAATTCTGGGAAAGTACGCGTATTAATCAAAATTCTACTGTTGAAATTCAATCTAAACCTAAGCTTGCTAAATTCTTTTTCATGCAAATGTACGAAAGGCTGTGGAAATTCATATGGGTGTCGAAAAGCTGGACTTGAGTGCTCGGTCTTATAGTAATCGAAGATGAGGATGGAGATGAAACTTCATATCCAGATATAGGGATGGATAACGATGATGAAGACCTAGAAGACGTCGATACAACCACATAAAAGAATCAACAAATAAATTCCCATAATTTTTATAAATAAACTTCTCATTTGTTATTTGATTTATTGCACAGCTTGGTTTTATCTGCAAAAATTCGAGTGATTACAGGCAAAAAACGGTACGATTCAAAGTTTGAGAATCTATGCTACAGCTAAATGTTTTATATGAAAGTGGTTGCAAATTTTATGCTCTTAAATTTATATTATGAGATAATTGAAAGTAGCTCCCACCGGAAACAAGAAAAATGGGGAAAATAAATTTTTTGCTCATAACTTGTGTATCGTTCATCCAATCTTTATCATTCCCTCAGCAAATCGATAAATAATTTTGATTACTATATATCTCTAGAAGGAACGAACAATCTATCATCAAAACTGTGGGAAATATGACGTTTTTTCAAAATTACGGGGGCGGGAAAAGGCGTGGCAAAAATTTAAAAAAAAACTTGATCCGCCTGCAAGTATAAGAAATATATGTCCCATACATGTCAAACCTCTATCTCTTACCATCTCTGAGATCTGTGCGTTCATAAAGACGGACATAGCTATATCGACTCGGTTGTTGATGCTGATCAATAATATATATACTTTTTTAGGGTCGGAAACGATTCCTTCTCTTTGTTACATACTGTTGCACAAACTTAATATACTCTGTGTACCTTCGGTACAGAGTATAAAAACAACCGTTATCAGCGACTGCGTCGTCTGTGTGCGCGTCTGGCAGGCGCCGTGATCCGATTCGCAATGTCTTTGTTGCAGTTTACAATTTGAAGCGAGTTAATTTGCGACGCAGTTTATTATGAGACTGACTGGCGCCAATTACCGATAAAAAATCTCGGAGCTATGGGAGCAAGGGCTTCCCCACCGCTGATCTATAGCCTTATCTTTGAAAATGTTTCTCCAAAGTCAATCGTTTCCAAGATACAGAGCAAAGTATTCCGTTTTCCAATATGGCGGCCGTTCCCAATTACACAGCGTGACACAAATTTGAAATTAAGCCTTTCAGATGGTCCCCTGCCACATATAAAAAATCCGGCTGGTCAATATTTCATGCATAAATATGCCCTGTTTTGACTTAATTTGACTGGACTATATGTTTAGAAATCTTCTTCTTTATTGGCCTATGTAGCATCACAACCGCTTGACGGTCTTGGCCTGTGCAATAAATGCCCTCCATTCGCTTCTGCATTGTGCGAGCTGGCACCAGTTGTTCACATCAAGGTTGGAAATGTCTTTCCGCACTTGATCATCCTATCTTAGTGGTGGGCGACCCCTCCTGCCTTGTCCTCCAAAGTCAGCCGCCTTTGCTTTGTACGTCTTTTTTACTGGAGCTTCTTCATCCATCCGGATTATATGTCCTAACCAGCGCAGCCGCTGTTGCTTTATGCGCTTGACTAGACTAATGTCCTTTTAGAGCTCATACAGTTCGCCATACATTCGAATGCGGTATCCATCGCCAACTTTTAAAAGTCCATAGATCCTCGGAAGGATTTTTCGCTCGAACACGCCAATCGCCTCCTCATCCGCTGCTGTCATTGTCCATGCTTCTGCGCCGTATTGCAGGACTGGGATGGGATATGTTTAGAAATGGGTTTGAATAAAGGGACCATTCCTACAAATAAAATAAAAATTCACAATCACAAAATTCGCCCTCATAAATACAAATGTGTACGAAACCGATACATTCTAGGAATAAAAATGCTATCCAGATCATAAAAGGCCGAAATTGAGTTTTCACAGAAGCTCCAAACATTTCTTTATACTTGTTAACCACTTTACCTTTTCATAAATGAGTTTTCACAGAAGCTCCAAACATTTCTTTATACATGTTACCCACTTTACCTTTTCATATCTTCCCATATTTGATTAAGAATATCGTGATTTCGGCAGACGTCCGCGTACTTAGATGCATTTTGAAAATCTTCCTGAACCATCTATACCTTACTTGTGCAGGAACTATACTTGAAGTGATTTACAACTGAAACAAGTTTTAAATATTAATTTATTTTAAATATTTTATTGTCCTTCGTTTTGAGCTCCCAACATACCGATTCACCAAAATATATTGCACTCATTGTTGATATTTTTATGTATTTATCATAAAATGTTAAGATGGTAAGTTTCAGTTTCGGATTTTCGTTAAAATTTCATTTTATGCAGAAAAAACAATTTGCCATTTTACACACGGAATCGAAATTTGAGATTGTACACAATTTCTGTACATTATTTTAAAAAAATGTTCACAGGGTTCCATATATTGCTTACGCAAATATTTTCGGTCCGTTCGGTTTTGTGATAAAGCAAAATTCAGCCTTATTTGAATGCTGGAAAAAAATCATTATATTTAGTTAATATACTTTTTGTCTAGCAACGCTTGCTTTTATTCAAAATAAATATGAAATTAAATAAATAATAGGACAACGTAAATAAATTATTCGACACAAAAAACATGAAGTAATTTTTGTTCTTTTGTTGGAAAATGCGAGAAAAAAGAGCATATAAAATAAAATTGAATCATTGACAAATGACTTTTTTTTGGGTCTTACTTTCTCTTACTTCTTGTTCACTTCAGTTTTATATTTGTACTGTAGTTTATCTTCTTATGATTGATTTGTCTTGAATATACTTATATTTTTTTATTTATTGAAGATAATCATTTGCTTGGATAGCATAGATGTGACCAATTGGTTTAGATTGTAATATGATCATTGGAGAACAATACTTAATCTTTTCGCTATTCGGTCAATTTTTAATTTATTTTTTGTTTTTTAAAGCCATTTTAGAGCTTCTCATCAGTCTCGTTTTTGGTATGAAATTGCATTTACTTTGATCAGTCTTTCGTAATTATATAGGCATATATCACTTTTTCTTTAGAGAATATACATATATGTTTATATTTTCGTTTCGTTAAAAATGTAACAAATAAAATATATAATCATTTTTTGTTTTGATTTTTATATAAACAAAAATGTAAATAACATAAAAGTGCAACATTTAAACAAAATATATGTAATACTTTTCTTCTTTTGTTCTTTATATATATTTATATCTTTTTTTTTTGTTGTGATGTGTTTTAGTTTCAATATTACCACCATTTCTCATAATCCTTTTTCAGAACGTTTCCTTCAAACGCTTTCAATTTGTTATTTTAGATATCATTGATTCCTGTAAATAGATAACTAAAGGCTACATTTTATATGGTTAAATGCGGCAATGGGCCGCCTTTTTCAATCCTAATGGAAAACTCAACAGCTGCATGTATCTTGGCAGTCTGATAAAGTGGTTTTCGCCTGTTGAATTTCCCAAATTACTTGTTTTAACTTAACTTACCAAATATGGAAAAATTGTTATGTCTTTTTGTTTGGTTATCAAGAGCATTGGCTTCTATGCTTGATTTAGCTTTTGGATGTTTTGCTCGTTTGCTTAAGTTTTGTAAGGATTAGACAATTCGTTTCATTTTGTTTATGTGTTCTTCAGGTACATTTACTGCACATGATTTGCTTTTGATATTTTGCAATGCATTTGTGTGGCTTCATTTATCTCTCAATTATTCCGTCTTAATTAGTTGCTTTTGTACTCAAATTTCTTTCGTTCAATCAAAATATTTTCGAAACAACTTGTATGTTTAAATAAGTTTAATGCACTAAACACATTTTTGAACATTATTTTATTGACTTTTGATGATAGTTATGATTTTTTCGCTAATATATTCTGTGTATTTTGTTTTCTGAGCTTATTTAATATAGGAGTTACATAAATACGAACTGTCTGTAAAAAAAAACTAGATTTTGTTGATACGTCAAATGAAAAAAATAAGAATAAAAGAAAATAACAAAAGATCATTCATAAATTACAAAAATTTGTTGAAAATATTTGTGGTTCTTGAGCTTATTAAACTAAAATTTATACATTGCATTCATTTTGATTACAATATGACATCATTTTGTTCACAATATAAGATATGAAGCATACTTTGGTCACAGTTGAATTTAAATTGTAAAAAAAGAAAAGAGAAAAAATACATCGAAATGATTCTAAGGCTGGAGTACTCCATTTGTCCACAAACAAAACATTAAACAACAGGCAATGCAAAATATTCTTATTTTGGATGGGGGTCAAGACAAACACAGTGGTAGAAGAGTTTTTGGGCTGGGATTTATATATATATATATAGACGCATACTTAAATGGTAAGAAAAAGAGAACTTTTTATGCTTAAGACTATAAGTTGTATGTTGTGTGGGTGTGTGAGTATGTGTGTGTATGTATAATATATAGCAAGTTAATTAGTTCTGCATTAAACACATCTTTCTATTCTTTTTTCATTTCGGGTTTGCCCTAGTTCCTTGATTTGGTTACTTGGCCTTATAATTGTAGTTCTCGAAGCACGCGCAGCGTTGTTTTGCCAGGTGTTGGGTAATAGCAGACGGAAGTCCTTAATAGTAAGCAGCTGCATTCGAATAACTTTGAGAATATGACTGCGAGTCTAAGAAAAAAGTAAATAAGGGATGAAAGATGATGTTATAAATATAGAGGAGTGTCAATCGAGTGTCACAAATCGATCAATCTCAATGTATTAATTTTTTAAATTTATTTATCAGTCATAGCAATTGCAAAACACTTTATGTATCGACGGGACTTTGATCTAAATACATTTAGTTTTGCGGAGTGGAAAAGATCGGTGCCTGTTTTAGATTAAATATTTCACAATATCTGAAATTATTCTGTAAATTTATGTGGTTGCTAAATGGCCATTTCGCGTCAAATATTTTCCGCTCATCTGAGAGCAGGCCACATTTTAACCCATTGTTTCTACACAGTATAATTTTTAATCGATTAATGCTATCCATCGGATATAGGTTTTCTGGGCTGGAATAACACTTTCAATTTGTAGGGACAATTATTTCCGCAATTTTTCGTTACTTGACATAAGTAGATGTTGTGTATCGTGTCTCAGCCTCTTCAAAAACGTTGTGCGGCGAATTCAAGCATACTCTGACTCGCTTACACCAATCCATCCTTGTATCCTTGACTTTTGGAGTAGTGACTCGTCAAGGTAAAGATATTCGCCTATCGTACGGGTATTATTACAATTGTTACCACTAAAAAGAACAAAAACTAAGCGGGAAAATATTGCAAGTTGTCATGGCCCAAGTAGCAGCATCTGGGGACAAGAGGTTTGCATGAACACCTGAGGCTACTTCAACGCTATTTGAGCTATGGTATGAGAGCATTCATGGGTTTCTTGGGATACGGAAAAACTAACATATCTAAAAAGAAATCGCAGAACAAATAGAAATGTTCGCGCGTGGAGATCAAGTCAAAAATTGACAATTTTATCCAAAAATGCAGGTATGTAAATCAAATTATCTAAAAAATGACTAAAATTTACACTGTACAACTGTACTAACTGTACAAAAGATTCGAGTTTGGGTCTCTTTTTACATTTTTATCAAAATACAAAGGTACATTATAGGTATTAAAAATCACGACATATGTGTTCAATAAAAAAAATAGAGGAAAGCTAACTTCGGCTCGACCGAAGTTTTTATACCTTGTATGTAGCTTGTATGATTTATATAAATTAGTAGACACAAATATGTACATTCGGCCAAATGTACACATTTGTGACAAGGCCTCCTATATACATTTTCTACACCCAATTTCTATGCCAGCTATACTATATAGTTGTCCTATTAAACTTGGTGGAATTATGTGAAAGCATAGAAAACTTATAAATAAGAGGTTTGTGGACGTTTGCGTTGAAGACAAAAAAGTTTTTATCACTAAAACAACATTTTCGGCCGATGGTTCCTATGGCAGCTATATGCTATAGTCATCCGATCTGGCCGGTTCCGACAAATGTGCAGCGTATTTGTACCAAAAGACTTCGTGCAAAGTTTGGTTAAGATAGCTTTAAAACTGACGGAGGAGATAGCATAGAAACAGACGGACAGACGGACGGACAGACGGATATGGCTATATCAACTCAGCTCGTCATGCTGATCAAGAATATATATACTTTATGCGGTCGGAGATGCTTCCTTCTATGCGTTACAAACATCTCGACAATTTTAATATACCCTCTACAAGGGTATAAAAACATTCAAAATTTTTAAATAACACAGGTTTACAAATAAATGCTAACTTTTACACCAGAGAAGATAGCAAAATTTTCATATGCATTTTTGGTCGCTGAATTCAAATCAATTATCCGTTTTCCCTCAGCGCGTCAGGTTTACGAGATATTTGCATAAACGTGTGTTGAGCGGGGTTTGTTTACATTTATAGGTCCTGTCGCTACATTAAGTAACATTTTTAAACCAAATGTGTTTTATTTTAAAGGCCTGTTTCCAGAACATATCAAAAATTATGTCACGAAATTGCCAATTACACTAGTGTACAAAAAAAAAAAATTTTATGACCCATTTCTACTGAAACTAGTTTCAAGTGTAGTTTGGATTGGTGATCTTAAAAATCAATTTCAAAAAATTTTTGTATGGCAACGTTTTTTATATATGATTTTTTTTTCAATTTTTCGGTAGGCGCACTTACATTTTATGCCATATCTCAATTCAAAATGGTCAGATGGTGTCAAGCAAGATATGAATCGAAAGGTCAATAAATTGTCAATAATAACGTAGAACATTGTTTTCAAATCGGTTTAGAAGTTTGAATACAATGACCAAAAATATTTTTAAAAAATCGATTTTTTGCTCGAAAATGCAAGAAATTTCATTTTAATCGCCTAGGAAAAATACTTAAGAATCGCACTTCTATAAAGATAATAAGGTCTTGATGAAGAAAATCGATGAATACATATTGTTGCTGGATTAATTTAAGTGAAGGAACTAAAATTCAAATTTGAGTATTTTAAAAGTTTAAAACAATTTGTTTTTCTATTTGTTTAGTCTTTTGGTCAATATTAGAAGTGGTCGAATAGCCAGATCAGAAAAAATTCGAGAACAGAACAAAAGTCGAAGCAAATAATTTTTAATTTATTATTATTTTATTAATTAATTTATTTTTAATAAATCTTTAAAACACCCCTTTTTCAGCACTCAATTGCTCACAGCTCCTGTATTTATTTATCGATTTTGTTCATCGATATCTTATTTTCTTCGAAGAATTGCGCTGCTTAAGTAGAAAAAATAAAAATAGTTTTTTTGAATTTTTTAATAATTTTCCTATGCGTTTGGAAACGAAATTTTTTGCGTTTTCGAGCAAAAAATGGATTTTTTTGAAATATTTTTTATTATTGTATTCAAACTACTTAACCGATTTGAAAAAAGTGTTTTGTGCGATTATTGACCATTCAATTACCTTTCGATTCATATCCTGCTTGACTCCATCTGGCCATTATGAAGTGAGATATGGCATAAGATGTAAGTACACTTATCGAAAAAAATGAAAAAATTTATATTTAAAAAACGTTGCCATGAAAATATTTCTGAAGTCGATTTTTGAGATCACCAATCCAAACTACACTTAAAAATAGTTTCAGTAGAAATGGGTTTTTTGGCTGTAAACTAGTGTTATTTATGTTAAGTGGATTGTAAGCTATAGTGGGACCACAAAGTCTAAAAAATCCCTAAAAAATACCCAAATCGGCATGCCGCCGCAGCCAAATGGTAGGGTCACACTGATTGGTAAGCCGCTTAAATTTAAAATGTTTTATCAAATTAAAGTTCAAACAATTTTAAAATCACCTCACAGCTTTCAAAGTCACATAATGCACTACCAGAAGTGTGCGCGACTTCGTGATCCTTGGTAGAGAAAATCTTGAGGCACTTAAAATTAAAATTTATGAAAAACTTATGAAAAAGAGTGCTAATTTATGTGCTAATATATTTATTATTAGTGTACTTTTTAGTTGCGCCTCGCTTTTGCTTTCAATTTGTTGCAACTGATTTATTTTCAATTTAGTTCAGCAAATCGGCTGTGCTTGCAATCCACACAAGCTATCGATGTGGCAACGCTATGATTATTTTGTTTCTCTTCTGGAAATCAACTAAATAAATGAGACTAAATAAATGGCTCATTAGCTGTTCGAAGCTTTTTTTTTTATATAAAGTTCAACATAAAAATTTGTTTTCGTGCGGTCTGGAAATAGGCCTTAAGCTACAGTTACAGAAAAACCAAACAAGAAATTTTGATAATGTTCATAATATAACAATTTATTGATTTTAATATGGAAAATATGGATATTCTATGATAAAATCGTTTTTTTTTTTTGCCAAGTTTAAATAATTCAGATGATTGTATTATGTTTAAACAGGCTGTACCTCTGCCAAGCTGATAGAAATTCAAATATGTTCTTATAATAAGAGCATAGGATGGGCTACAAACTAAGGTTGTTTATATATAAATCCAACAGCCACACTAGCTGATAGGGGATGATTTATTTTGATAAAATTGCCATAAATCAAGATAGTCTGATTTTTGAGGCCAATTTAGAGTCATTCTGCGATGCTTATATTGAGCTTGGGTTTTTTAAAGTTGCACTGATATGCACTGTGGCCTCCAAAATTTTTGGAAGGGAAAAAAAAAATACAAATCCGTTTTTCTGCCCTATCTTAAAAACCTGAGCGGATAGAACAAAACAACGATGCATTTTTTTATCAGTGCAATCCATACAAACATAATCAGATCGAAACAGACCTGTTCCAAAACCACTTTGTTTTGTATTCCCTTTTAGTTAAAAGCTAACTGCTTTTAAACATTTTTGTACAATTCGCAGGTTAATGCATTTTTTAGATAGTAGAATACGATTTCCATTTTTGATAAACATCATGATTTCTTGGAAGTATATTTTAAGGCCCCATACGGAGTTGTCAAGTAATGAGAAGGAATGATTAAATTGCATACATATAATTTAGGAGGAGTAGGTATTGGAAAAGTACGGCTGGAAAAAGTTTCGTTTTGGTCCAAACAGATATAAGAAAAAGTTTGGTCCCGATCGGACAACATTTAGTTTAGACGCGTGCTAATCCTAAAAATCGAAATTTTTATAAACATGGGAAATATATAGGATGAATTTGGTCCCGATCGGACAACATTTAGTTTAGACGCGTGCTCGCCCTAAAAATCGAAATTTTGAAAAACATGGGAAATAAATAGAATGAGTTTCGGATTTCCACTCTCATTTTCCGTTATGGGAATATCTTAGCAACATTTTAAATATAAATGGTGGATATTTTGAGCGAAGACTTGGTCATAAATCATACCAAAACAGCAAATTTTTCTCATTTTTTTATTTTATCTCTTTAAATATAACAACTGTTCAACTCAAATATTACCGTTCACCTCAAATATCACCGTTCAACTGCAAAATACCACCAAATGTGAAACGGTCACATTGCACTGTCCCCTAGGATTTGCATGCATTTGAATTTGGTTAATTGTTTTTTATTAAATTTCCGTGATATTTGGAGCATATATGGAATGCATAAGTAATGGACAATGCCAAATCCTAGCGTTGGTTTCAAATTACGCCAATCGATTGTTTTTGTCGAAATTGTGCGCTGACATTCCAACAGGTAGGTGTCGGAAAAATTACACACTTTTTCTGCTAATACCACATCAGAAACAAATCAGCTGTTGCTGCCTGGCAAGTTAGAGCATGTGCCTGTGAAGTTAGCGGCGCCATGAGCTTTCCGAAGGGCATGAACGGAAATTTTAGTTTGTCTGAGTTTGACCCAGTGCAAGAGGCCTGTTGGAATTTTACGAAATCTTTTCGACACCCTTATGACTCCCGTAGGAATCGGTATAGTTTAAGTAATAAACTTAACCATCAAATCGATTGAAACTATCTCAACTAAATATACTGCTACTATAAGGCTAACAAAAATATAAACAAGAACAAAGTTTAAAGGCGTACAAATGTAGCGTTCGAGACGGTTGAAATGCCCATTTATCTTCACGAAATTTTCACAGTACGTTGGTAATAGTAGTGGTAGTATAATTTTATTTAATGGCTTGACATTGTTTAGCCGTCAGCATAAAACTTTAGATTATTACAAAAAGGACTTATATTTTAGTTGTAAATGAAAATAACGAACTTAGCTTAGGAACTTCAAAACAATTATAAATTAGTTTACATTTAACATACGATATCGGAACTGTTAACGAAATATCCATCACTCTATTTAAAAGCACTACCTAGCAAAGCAAGATGCTTCACTTTCTTCAGGTTACTCCACCCACCTTCCCCGTTCGTCACGGAATAGTTGATCTTCCAACCTCAGATTGTGTTTAAACATTTTTACTATTTTCTACATATGACATGCTATTATCTGCTCCCTATATCTGGTTTCTTGTGACAGAAAGCGCCCAAGCGTATTCCAGCTCGACCCATTTAGAATGCTTGACAACTCCTCTTTTTTAAGCACCGGTTTTCCCCGGTCTGCACGCACCCTTAAGTTGCATAACGTGCAGTTCTCGTTAGCAAAATGTGGCTGGTACCCAAGTATAAGCGTATCGGTTCTGGCCTTAAAGATGTTTACTATTGTAAACAAGCGTTGAATTAGCTATTTTCACAGAGATTTCCCGCATATTATTTTGCTGAGCTTGATGCATGTAGGTCTCTTTCATCACCATGAGTTCTTGCTGTTCAAATTCAGCACTACTTCGTATTTACCAGCTAGCTGCAGTCAGTGTTTGCTTTCGTGATTTCAAACATAGTTCCCAGCCCAGTTTCCAAATAAATTGCATAGTTTGGGGTATTGATCGGTAGTCGGAAATTTTTTTTTACTTAGTATCGAATCACATTACACAGTGGAACACTCAAAATAGCCTGGGAACGGAAAAAATAAATTGTGAAACTAGAAGCATCAGGTAGCAACACTTAGTTTTTCTTGATGACGTCAAGATCGCGATTTTTGGGCACATTTATACTAGCAACGCACAGCTACAACACATCTGTTGGTGGTTAAAAAAAGATGAAAGCTAAAATTTTTGAAAATTCACCAAAGATGAATTGAGTTACAACAATTGTTATACCAAATTCCCTGCTCCAATGGACAAGCGGTTAGTACCCCGCCCATAGAGGTCTAAACTTAAAAAATGGAATCAATGGAAAACCACTTGATAGAATTTTGTAAGATTTTAAATATATTGAGATGCTGACCAATAAAATGTGTCCTTAAGAGATAGTAACATGCATCGAAAAACCGCGATAATGGGTACCACGTTTGACAGCGCCCATTATCGAGTCCATATAGGCCATAAACTAGAGATGAAAATAGACCGAACTCCGTTTTTAAATTCACCATCGAAGCCTTAGTTCGCGAGCTATGGGTATCTTTGTACAATTGCCTTAGAACAACATTGACCATTTAGGTAAAACCAGCTTAACTAAAATTATGGAATTAATCTTATGAGTATATTGCTCATCATTTTTTAACCAGCAACAGATGTTGTAGCTGTGTGTTGCTAGTATAAATGTGCCCAATAAACGCGAACTTGACGTGATCAAGAAAAACTGGGTATGAGGTGTTGCTCCCTGATGCCTTTAATTTTATAATTTAATGGTGCCGTTCCCAGGCTTTAAAAAAAGTATAATTTTGTGGCACTGTGTTATAGCTCTTGCTGTAGCTATTAAAATTTTGTACTTAATCCTGCGGCTCACATTATATCGACTTAACAGACCGTTCCACTTACTCAGCTCTATGCTTGCTAAAGCACTTGTTTAGTGTTAAAGTTACTCCCAACTACTTGTACTCCTTGACCGATTCTAGTTGTACTCCGTTTAGTGTCCAATGTTTCATCTCTGACAGTAAGAGCTTGCTGCATTTATCATGTCTTGCAGCGTTTGAGGAGACGTGGCAAGGATGACCATATCATCAGCGTACATAAATACCTTGTATACTTTATTTCCACACTCCGCACCTCCAGGCATTACAGTCGCAATTTCATTTATACATAAAGAAAGCAGGAACGGGCTTACTAAGGATCCTTGCTTTACTCCAAGATTTGCCTCAAACACAAACCGACCATGTTTTTCCATCCCAAACCGCTGCTTGAATTTTTTCGTACGAACTCTGCAGAATATTTAGCATTTTAGTGTAAACTCCTAGATTGCTGATCTTAAACATCACACTTCTTCTATCAATTGTATCAAATGCAGCTTGGAAATCGGTTGAGAACAAGTATAACTTGGTTTTCTGCGTCAAGAAATCGTTAACTATAGATGTTAGCTCAAAATTGCTATCAACTGTTGAGTAGCCCTTCCGAAAACTATATATATAATAAAAAAAATAAAAAAATAACTATATACATCTAAAAGAAAAATTTAAATTTGTAACTTTTTAGCTTATTAAAAATGCCTATTTGTATACGTAGCTAGTAAGTTAGGGTACACTTATTATATATGTTACAACTGTGTGACCAATGCTAATTTATAAGATTCTGTCTTATTGTATTGGGAAAATAATAAATCTTAATCCAGACTGATTCTCGCTTATTATATTATTTTGTTCTACAAAGTCAGATAGCCGATGTAATATGTAGGTTGGTAATATTTAGTTACATATTTTACCGGTTCAGGAGCGGTTTCGATCCGGTTCAAAAGAAGTTTAGAGCCAAATCTAAGAGATTAATTAAGCTTACAAGATATTGAAATTTAGTGTGTAGTTTGTAAATACGGAGTTATATAATATATTTTACTGATTCAAAATCGGTTTCGAACCGGTTCAACATTCGTTAAGAGCCGTATCTCAGGCCCACATACTGCAACGAGTCTTTCAAGCAAAGCGAGATAACTTGGATAATGAAGGCCAAAGGAGAATTTTTTGTTACACAGCTGCCCAAGAAGAAATGTAAATGGAGGTATGTGGTCCCTATGCAATCTGATTGAGCCGGAAGACATGCAGCATTTTGTAGGACGATGTCCAATAATGCGAGAATTTCGTTAGCGATACTTCAAAACTTGTACGTTTACCGAAGAAGAGGTGCTGAACGGGGGGATGGGATGGAATAATCTGGCGAATTACATAGAGAGGCTACTTATTATTGAAGAAATGTCATAAATGAAAATGTGCATTTCCACAGAAAGGTCAACCAAAAACCGAAACTGTATATCAATATAAGTTTCTGAATCAAAATTTTTATGATTTTTATGATTACGCAAAAGGATACATATATAAATTTATGAAAAGCATCAGAAGTACGGCGTTAGAGAAAGGCTTGTCACGTTACGTTGTGACGGTCCATTTTATTATTGATCACAGTGGTACATATATTTATGCTTAGCAGTGTACATGCAGATAAGCATCAATAGAAAAATGTAATTTTTTTGAGCCCCGAAAATTTAATATTTGGTGACCAGGGAACGACTTCGTTCGATTGCAAATCGCTCATATATTAATCAACACCCGAATAAACTGGGTTTGCGGTTTATGCATCAAACTTGCATACTTACGACTCTCATTATATGCAAAGCTCAGTTTTGTTCGATGAATTAATATGACGATCAAAAAACTCTGGCTCAACCGTTCGAGGGGATTGCCGGTATGAGCTGAATATATTCAAAGCTGAGTTTTGTTGAATGATTTAGTGTGAGTAAGAATTTTTGTGTATGAGGCAATCAAGAAAAATGTGATTTTGGCAGTTCTCTGATGGTGAAGTAACCTCACCGTGACAATGAGAATTTTCTTCTTTTTTTTTTAATTTGACATCAGGGCTCAGCCGTAACAGTTTATAAATCTCGAATAGATTTTGGCCATCTTACGCATCTTATTTAAGTTTAACTTCGAAATCCCCTTAAGTTTAAGCGGAGCAAGAAATAAGCTCTAACAAAAGGATTTATTTAGTTTTCTGAGTTTATGAAATAATTATAATTCAAAGGTAACACAAAGTTGCAGTACTAATATACACTTTTATAAAACGTTCTTTGCTTTAGGACATAACTAAGATTTTTAAATGAAAATTGCTGAAATGAATTTGGAGCAAAATTTAAAGGGATGGCGTATTGAAGAGGAATTTCATTAGTATAGGTTTAACACGTGTGTAAAATCGAAAAGTGTTAAATTGGTTGGGCGGGTGAAATGGAGTTTAAACAATTAACTCCAATCAGAATATGCATACGACACTTGGCTCATTTTTAACACTTTTTGGACCGGTTAGCACAAACTGCTTCTTGTGTGGTACAACTATAACCGAAAGAAGATCCCTCCCATCCGACGAGCCCTAGCCGAAAGATTCCCCAGTGCTAACCATTAATGATCGTCAATCAGCTAGAAATATATAGTTACATCATTGCAGATCATTTTAAAGTTAGTTACATTATAAAACCAAACGCACTTCCGTATTCTGCCACATTGCGTACACTCAGAGAAAAAATAGAGAATTTCACTCTTGAATCAATTGCATTCGATCTCAAAAGTACGGTAACAGTAAAAATTCTTGATCCAAGAGCGAAATTCTTGATCCAAGAGTGAATTTTTGATCCCGACTTTATTGATTCAAGAGTTTCAGTACTTGATCCAAGTACGAACAATTCTTGATTGAAGAGATTTAGTACTTGATCCAAGTACGAATAATTCTCAAAATAAAAAACTTAAAAAGAATATTTGGAGTGGGGGATGTCAGAGACACAGCCGACCCGACCCGACCGACGTGGTCCGGTTATTAAACATTTCTTTCCATGAGTAACGGGTATATCGAAGTCGGTTAGAGCCGACTTTAACTTACGCTCTCAAGAAAAAACTTTCAAAATGAAAGAAATTTAAGAAAAAATCTTAAAAATCCATTTTCCCCACAAAACCAAGATCAGCTATTCAAAGGATGAAAGAATTCCTAAATACCATAATGCTGCCACTACGAAACCCTTATAACACTTTTCGGATAAATCGTGCTGCCGATGATAAACATTGTCTAAGCATAAAATTGTGCTTGAAAATTGAAAGTGGCATTCAAGCCTAAAAAGTGACTTTAATATTGGATTTTTTAAATATTTGAGCAACATGAAGAATTTTATTTTTCAGATAAAAGCAATCTTCCAGTACTTACCATAGCCCGCATACGCTCGCTCATCATAGCCGGCGCTCTGCTGTCCATGCTGGCTGTAATCTGTTTGCCCCGCGGCATTGTAATCCACAGGTGCCGAGCCATACTGTTGACTATAATCCTGGCCATATGACTGATAGCGCGTGTCCTGCTGAGTTGGGTATCCCGTCGAGCTGTGTAAAGTCAACAATTAAAATGTAATAGTAAAATAATATTATTCGACCTATTCACAGCAAAAACTTACTTGTAGCCCTGGTACTGGCTCTGATCGTATTCACTGCCATGATGCGAGGCATAGCTGCTGCTGGCAGCAGGAGTGCTTGATTGCGCGGCATAACCGCCGTTACCACTCTGACCATAGCCATTATAGCTTTGCTGGGTCGCCGGCGTGCTATAACCACTCTGAGCATAGGGGTCCACCTGCTGCTGGCTCTGGTCGTGAGTCTGATAGCCATGATGGCTGTGTGGGAAGAGGATGCGTGGGAATTAGTAGAACTGGTCGGATAGAGATGCTTTGCACCCAATTTTACCTCTGCGCCGGTGGTGAACCATAAGCTGTCTGGGGTGCATTTCCTGCACCCATGTGCTGCTGCTGAGACGTATGATATTTGGGTGTCATCGCTGGCCGCTGGCCATAGGGACCACCATCGTAACGGCCACGCTTGGGTCCGCCTGGGCCACCTGGAGCGCCACGTTTGAGAGCTGGTACCGGTGCAATTTGTGTATTGGGATTATGATGCATGGGTGGCCGACTCATACCTTGATTGTAGCCGCCTCGTCCGCGTGGTGCGCCACGACCGCCAAAGGAGTTGGTATGTTGCGAGTACATGCCGCCGCCGCCTCCACCATTCATATGAGGATTGTAGGAGCCGCCTCGACCCCGCGATCCAAAAGGTCCACCACGTCCTCGACCGCGACTAATATAGGGGGGAGGTCCTCCGCCATTGCCGGGAATAGTATTTGCAACTGGAACGGCAGCCGAGCCATCTGTGTTCTCATCGCCAGCCGTCTCCTGGGTCTGTGTTTCGCCTCCACTCGGGACTGTGGTGGTGGGCACTGGAGAGACTGTTTTGTTATTATCTGCACCCGTGTGTTGTTTGGGAGCTAAATACGTATGGAATTGGATTTGGTTTGTTTATGGGATTTCCTCTGATAATTATTCTCCACTTACGTTGCTGATACAACGGTGGTCGTCCGCCTCTCATGCCCCCCATTGGACCGCTGCCACGCGGCTGAAAACCACCACCGCCCCGTCCCTGATACCCTAATCCTCCTCGCGGACGCATGCCCCTTGGTGGTCCTTGCATCATACCCTGCATAGGTGGACCTCCTCCACCCATTCCGCCGCGCATGCCGCCCATAAAATGCCCACGACCTCCGCGCCCTCGTCCCCGATCGAAGCCTCCGCGCATTGGAACTCCGCCTACACCCCCACGTCCTCGGAAACCACCACCACCACGTGGTCCACCCCCACCAATTGGGGGGGAAGCTACTTGAGCAGCTCCTTCCATGCTCTCGACTACCTTCTCTGGATTACTATTTCACACACACGCACACACTCGGACGCAGAACAAAATTTGCCGGAGATTGAGAACTTTAAAGCATGCAATTAATTAATTTTTAAATCAGATTATCTGTTCCACGAGAGCAGCAGCAAACTTTAAATACTTTTTTTTCTTAGTTTTCACTTATTTTAGACTTTTTCCAAGCATTTATTGAGATTAAACCGGACGCGTTTTGGTTTGCAGAGTGAAAAAATATGGCGGCTATTGATTTTCGCTGGTGCTGCCAACTGCTTTAGATATTCACAGCCCTTTCAAGAAAATTAAGGCCCTTTGCACTATAACGGTTAAGTCAGTTTTAAAATAATGCTGAGTTTACATTGGGGCACAGTGGCACAGCGCAATGTGAACGGAAATTGTGTGTCACAGAAACGAGTCCTTTTCCTGTCACATTGCGATAACTTTGTTTTGTTTTTTTTTTCGAATTAAAAATTTTGATAAAGGTAAATATGCGTCATTTTTTGGGCTTTCGTGTATTTTTTTAATTGTAATTAAATTACATTTTTTAGCTGCACGAAATGAATTCGCGAAAGGCAACAGAGCTAGTGGCGTGTGCTGTTATTGCGTTGTGGGTGCTGGACGAAGATGACGATGATGGTGAACCCAAGGCAAATTGCTCATGATGGATCGACAAAATTAATTTGACTCGAGGGAAAGAAGGAATGAAGGAATGCAGAGTTGCGAAGTATTCCGCACAAATTTATAAATGATGTGCGCTTGGATGCAGCCACTTTCGATCAGCTCTTTTGTTGAAAGAAAGTAGACGGCGACTTTCGTGAGCAAATTTCACCTGACGATAGACGAGCAGTGACACTGCGCTATTGGGCTTCAGCATGACATCCCTCTCAAACAAGTTTAATATGTCAAAGGCAACAATATGTGAAATAATTCCGGAAACAGCTTCGCATGCATTTAAAAAGTATTGGAGACGAGTAATAAAATATGTTTATTTATTTGATATGTTTATATTGAAGTAGGAGTGGTAGCACACTCTTTGAGATCCTCCTGAACCTCATACTTTTAAAGAGATTCTCCTCTCCTTCAATTTGGTCAAATTCATTCAATTGACTTGAATGTACGGCTTGAGTAGCATCGGTTGGCCGTGTAGCTTGAGTTGCCTCAGTTAGGCCAAAGCCTCATATTACCAAGTAGGACCTTCTCCTGCATGTTTGTTAACACCCTGTTAACACATATTAGGAACTCCAAAGCCAAGTCCGGATGCTCATCTTCGAATCAAGCGCCATAAGTCTGCAAAACTATCAATAAAAATTCAATTACATGCAGGCTGCATTTGTATTAAATTGCAAACTTAACCGAAAAGTGTTTCGCAAACTGTTCCATTTTTTGACAGCGTCTTGGTGACGCCAAGTCGATCGGCAACGCTGCTCCAGCTAGACTCCTTGGCATCACGATTTTTATAATTGACGCTGGTCATGTTCCAGAGGCCTTCCGACTCTTCGACGCCTTCAATAAGCTTTGGGATCATATCGGCATTCCACTGCATGGCCATACGGCAGTCGCGAATATTAATTTTTGCCTTATTTATTCTTTTCGAACCTTTATTTTTGGATTGTTGTTGATATTGTATTGTGGATCTGGCTCAGTGCGCAGGAACTCGCTCAATGCTCACTTTTCTGAGTACTTTGGGTACAGAGGGTCACAGACGACTTGGGCACAGTGTGACGCTATGTAAACCTAGCATTACTCTCTCAGAGAGTTCCAAAACAGCTGGCGGTATTTTGTCACAACATTTAAACGGTCACGCTTAAAACAAGGAATATTATCGGCTATCGTTATCGTTATCGTTACCGCCCCATTTCAAATTAATTCATATTCTATCCTTACAAAACGACTTTCAAGTCAATCGGTTGCGTATCTTTGAAAATGAGTTTGGAGCTAATCGCTGGCAACTAAACTTTCGCCCATGTAACCTTGACCACCGAGGGGGGTGGTGAATTTTTCGAAAAATTGGTACGCAGTTGTTGTTGAATTTTTATATAGATCTTTGAAAATGAGTTTGAACTTGATCGGATGAAAAACCAAAAAGTTTCATAATATAGTTTTCCCCGAATTTCCCGACTTTGGGGTTGAATTCCATCCGTCTCGAGGGATTCAGATTCAATTGATGTAATTGAGAGGAAAATGATTTCACCTTGATTGTATACGATCTCTTCCATTTTATTCTGCTAAGTTCCTGCTCTTACATGTTAGTCTTGAATGTCTTTCAAGACTAGCTTTTGACGTGAACCTAAAGTAAAGGGACTTTAAATGCATCAATCTATATATCTCTATATATATATAACATACTTACAATTTGTTACAATCATCACACTGAAATT
Organism: Lordiphosa magnipectinata; assembly: GCA_037044535.1. Classification (NCBI taxonomy): domain Eukaryota; kingdom Metazoa; phylum Arthropoda; class Insecta; order Diptera; family Drosophilidae; genus Lordiphosa; species Lordiphosa magnipectinata. The sequence goes on from JBAMBO010001198.1 coordinate 66,226, forward strand.
TCTTTATTTCCAATAAACTTGTGTGGTATCTGGGATTTGGTAGCAAGCAATCGTTTTTTGTTCAATTTGGACGTCCAACAGACACCGCCATATGATTGTTGACTATGCGTTCCTTGAATACCTCGTACACGGCCGAATCGCCAGTGTGACTATTCTGTATATCCAAACCGCCGCGATAGCCCTTGTGCTCCTTCAAGCGGATACGCTGGCCCAGCACATCCAAGAACTCCTCAAAGGCCGGTGAACTTTGCTGATTGCCGAAAAACTCCTCCTCGGTGGTTTGGCCATATCTTTGGTACAGCACGCCAAATTTTAAATTAGTCTCTGAGATCTAGGTGTTCATACAGACAGACGGACAGGCGGACGGACGGACAGACGGACATGGCTATATCGACTCGGCTGTTGATGCTGATCAATAATATATATACTTTATATGGTCGGAAATGATTCCTTCTCCCTGTTACATACATTTGCACGACTTTAGTATATATACATATATAGTTACTCTACGAGTAACGGGTATAAAAATAGAGTCTCGGCCGAAGCATCTCGTATAATTTATATAAAAAAAAGGTTTTAAATCATTTTCATTCCACAATTGAATTTTTTAATTTAATTTTCGCTTCTGGCTAAATCAAAAAAGTAACAATAAAATATGTATATACTTCATTTGGCCGGAGATGCTTTTTTCTGTGAGCTAAAAACATCTTGACAATTTCATAAAACGTTTAGCAAAGGTGTTAAAAGCACAATTAACTGCACAACTACAATTGTAAATTATGTAATTGTGTAAGATTTGAGAAGATAGACTGGATTATAGACTGGATGGATAGACTGAAATTATTGTGGATTTACCACTGGCCAATCTGGAAGTAGCCGCGCACGCTTTTTCAAATCCGATTACTGGTCTATGCGACCAACCAAATTTTCAACCCTGCGTTGATTAAACCCAAGAGAAAAGAACCGTAGACTCGCGTGTAAAGTTTCTGCAGCAAATTGGTAATTTGGTGGACGTGAAGACGTAACAGCCGTACATGACAGGTTGTAGGAGGTGGTAAGAAGCAACAAGATGCCTGGCAAGGTGGGCGTGAAAATAAAGGCGGCGCGCAATCTTCCCGTAATGGACAAGAGCAGCGAAACTACAGATGCGTTTGTAGAAATTAAACTGGCCTCGGTGACCCACAAGACAGATGTGTGCCGCAAAAGTTTGAACCCCACTTTTAACACGGACTGGTAAGTTACAGAGATTGCCAGACTCGCGTGCATATACTGATTTAAGGCTACCTTTTTCAGGTTTCGATTTGAAGTGGATGATGCGGAACTGCAGGATGAGCCGCTGCAAATTCGTCTTATGGACTATGATACATATTCGGCTAATGATGCCATAGGCAAGGTCAACATCAGTCTGAATCCATTGTGCCTGGAGAGCTCTAGTCAGGCCGTGCATGGCAAGGGCACCGTTCTCTCGGGATGGATTCCTGTCTTTGATACCATGCATGGCATTCGTGGAGAGATCAATGTGATTGTAAAAGTAGATCTGTTCTCCGATGTAAACAAATTTAGGCAAAGTTCCTGCGGGATACCATTTTTTCACTGTAAGTCTTTGCACTTGACCTCAATTTTGCTTTATTATAATTGTTTACACTTTTAGCTCAATGCGTGCCCTTCGGCTATCGCGCGCAGGTGATTCATGGATTTGTCGAGGAACTGGTGGTCAATGATGACCCAGAGTATCAATGGATTGATAAAATACGCACACCACGCGCCTCCAATGAGGCTCGTCAAGTGGTCTTCCTTAAGTTGTCGGGCCAAGTGCAAAGAAAAATGGGTCTAAAGGCCATCAATATGGGTGCCAATGCAGTTATTGGCTACACGCAATGCTTTGATCTGGAAGGCGATGTCGGAGTGGTGGCTCGCGGAGTGGGTACCGCTGTGACACTGATAAAGGACACCAGCGTCAGCCAGCCGAACAGTGCAGATGTGGCTCTAATCGAGGAGTGAGTATGATTCAGATTTTAGCATTTGTGATAAATCGGTTTTAGTCTCCAGAGCTTGGTATTAAGTATCCTCAGCATCATTTAAGCTTTATGGATATAAATACCGAACTGTGGGACATACATATGTCTTTTTTTCTGGTTGCTTTTAGGTTTGAGCAGTGCAAAAAACAAACAAAATTTCTAAAGAAATTCTTCTTTTCTCCTTCGGTTGTTCTTCATCCGCCACACGAAATTCTTCTTGTTTAATCTCATTCCTCTCGCAATCTGTACAAATCCTGATCCCTTATGTATCGTATTGCACGCTCCAAATCGTTGTTGTTCTTGTTGTTTTTTTTGTCGTACTCGTTTGCCGCGTGCTGGTGTTTTTAACCCACATTACTCCCCTTACCACCAACGGCTAGACTGTCCCAAAAGTACCTTGACTTTCTCAATTGTGCAGGCGCAAGCAGCGCAAGTTTACCGCTATCCGGACGCACGCCACAATACCGCTTAAATATATACAAACCACCTAGCTCAGCATCGATGTTCTACTTGGAAAGTGCCAGTTCCGATACTGAAGATGCAGAAATTATGCAGAACCTCATCAAGCAGGAGGATGAGAGGGGTGAACGAACGCGGGAAAAGAAATTAAGGCATCGCATGCGTCGCATGACCTTTTCCTCGCGTAATATGTTCAGTGAAAAATATGCCACATTGTTGAGACGTATAGAGCCCAAAATACCTGAGAATGCCACGCAATCCTTGACGAGCATTTTTACAAGTGGGTCCAGTAATTTGAACTCCAGGCGTCGGCGCAAGTCCAGACGTTTGTCGATCAGCAAGGCGACTCAAGCGCACAATATAATGCGTTCGATAAGCAACGATTCGGGAGTAAGATCAAATCAGCTGACTGTACCTGGTCTTGGGGAATATCAAGAGAACGCTCGATCGGCACCTGACTTACCAGTGGAAACAAATTTTCAAAATATTTGCACTTATTCCACAGGCTCTGAAGAGTCTTTACGTTTAGGTGTGGAAATTGAAGCAGCTGAAAGTAATGAATCTCTGAACAATGATGATAACTTGCAAGATAACTGGATTAGACCAGGAGAAACGCGAAGCTGTGAAAACAGCCAGCCAGATTTGGCCCCCAAAGGTCACCACTTTCTCGAAGATTTAAAGAGTATCTCCCATCGTCTGCAACAGCTAATGCACCTTAAGCCCAAGGAACTGCAATTGGAAGTGATACCCAAGCGTTCTCTAGTCTTAAGCCTGGAGCGAAAATCATATTACAGTTCACAGCCAGAGTTGCCAACATGCAACGATGAGGATTGGCTGGCTCCTTCGGCACCATTAAATACATCCTCATCCATGCTGCAACTAAATCATTTGTCCAGCTACGAGAATTGTTTAAAATCTAGCATCTCATCTGGTCATGTAGAGGAATCTCCTATATATGCACCTGCACCGTTACCACCGAATACGTGGCTGCAAAATGCTCCCGAGTTGCGTATCTGCCCTTCCACACCGACGCCAACCAAATCGTCCTTTTATTTTGAAACATATCCCTTAGATCATTTTGTAAATATCTCTAATAGTACTAACCATAGTTATAACAATAATGAATCATCATTGCTTGCTCCATTTGCCATTCAACAACAACGTCAACTTAGGTCCAGCACTGAGCTCCAACAGCAGCAGCAAGCCACGGCAGCTGCACCAATAGCCGCAGCAATTCCCGTTCCGGTAGCTTCCATAGGACCCACGGATAGTCCCAGCTTGAAACGTTTCGCTTCGCCTGTGAGCAGCAGCCGTGTAAAGCTTACGCCTAGCCCCTCCAAGAGCGGTATTTCGGCCGCCACCAATGCCGATAGTGCTTCAACATCAACCACCTCGACAGCTACCACTATGGTGCCAACCACTGTGGGAGAGATCTGTCGTCGTTCCTCCGATTCGGATTTAAGTGTTACACCCAAAGGTAGGTTGCGGGGCGGAGGGAATGTTTCAAAGACTATTAAATCAAGTAGATGTGAACAATTTTAAACCAAACATCAAAAATACACTGAGTAAGCCCCAAAAAAATATACCTCTAGGTAAAAATCAAAGAATTGACATCGTTTATAGTTCTCAATAATTTTGAGTATAATGTTCACAATGCATTGCTTACAAGTAACAAATCTGAGCTACTGAGTACTCTCTTGGCTTAGCTTTCGTGATGGTCCTCCATTGGCCAGAAAAAAAATGTTGGAATGTAGCACATTTGTTGTTATCTGTTTAATATTGCGACGAAAGAATAATGAAAAATATAATGGATATAATAGTCACGATAAATTATGGTGTTATAAATTCTAGAAGGACTTTAAAAACTAGGCAATAAAAACACTTTTCAAAGAGCTTTGACGCTTACCAAAGTGTTTCGAATAATAAAGCAATTACTGGTGGCTAATAGAGTTTGAACCAAAACATTCTCCCAAAAACCTTGAACCTAAAATTTGCGAACGTAAACCATTGGCAAATTTCGGTTCTAACCCGCGAATTAAAGCTCCAAATAAATGTTTTGCGTTTGCAGCACTGATAGGAACTAACTGTCCTAAAATTAGTTTATATTAGAGACTAAATTTTTATTTTTTGGGACATCATATCGGAACCTAACCCTTGCACACTGGGACAGAAAGAAAAAATGACCGGCAGAAATTCCAAAAATCGGAGTTGTAATCCAGGTGCATGAAGTGGCTTAAACAGTAGCGAATCAACCCCTAAAGTCGGAAATCTACAATTTTGAAGGTTCCGTGAACGTTGTTCCTCAGTCAATGAACCCAAAGTCGATCATTGTTGCGATACCTGCACGGAGGCTTATTTTTGACCATTTCTAGGAGATGCGTGTTATATGAAGGCTATGTTTCTGGTGCCTGGTAGTTTTTTAAAATATATTTTGTGTTACTTGAGGTACGAAATTGTGTATTCGGTTAATTTAATTTACATAAGATTGTCAGTAAAAGTAAAATAAAAGAAACGGACTATAAAAAAAAACACTCGTTCATCTCTTTTGGACCGGGAAAATTTAGGTTAGGCTATGGAAAAATATTGTCAGAAATGAAATTAGAACACCCGAAAACCTATGAAACAGTACACCATTTAATTTTTTTTTTACATTTTACCCCCTTCTCCTCTTCATAAGTCACCCCTCCACGCCGATCGGAAAAATAATGCCAGAAATTAAATCGGAGCACCCAAAGACCTTTAAACCCCATTTGATGTTTTTGTTAAATTTTACCCCCTCCTCCCCCCATAAGTCAGCCCCTTCCCACCTATCGAAAAAGTAATGCCAGAAATGGAATCAGAGCACCCGAAAACCCCCGAGTACTGATTTCGACACGTCTAAAGCCAAAGACAAAAACGTTATTAGTTTCTGCCGATCAGTTTTCCATTCTGTCCCAGTGTGCATTGTTATTATGAGAAACATTAATTTATCTACCCAAAATTCTCTTTAATCCTAATCGTTTGTTCTTTAACGATTGTTTTCATCTACTAAATTTAATATTCATTGAGCTATACCGAAGCCTTTAAGACTAGACTTAAGCTATAGAATAAGAAATTCGGCTCCTGCTGATACTGTGCAGTGCCCTCGTTTAAATCGTTCAACATCCTTCATGTGTGTGAAATGTGTGGCCCAAATCTTTTAACATTTCTCTCTTTTGCTGCCTCACTTCTTGATCATCCAGGCATAGCCTATAATTGGCATCGAAAGCGTAAGTAGCTAATGCCCAACCAACTCTCGATGTCCATTTTGTGTTTCTCTCTACATTCCTCACTGTCTCTATGTGAATAACTTTCTATGTGTATGTTGTTTTTCGCTATGCCTCCACTCAATTTTACTTTGATGTACTATGCTTTGACCTGTCCTCACACCACATAAACTATTACATCATTCTCGTTATTGTTGCCTGATGATGGGAAACTTCACTTTGATTTGTCAAATTCATAGTAGAATCATGAAAAAATGCAGGCGTACTATAATATCATGTCCCATGTATCATCTACATGAAATCAACGCATAGAAATATTCATTTCCGACCCCATTAAATATATATATTCTTCATCAGGGCAACGAGCTGAGTCGATTGAGCTTTGTCCGTCCGTCTGTCTGTTTCTACGCAATCTAGTCTCTCAATTTTAAAGCTATCGAGCTGAAAAATTTGCACAGAGTCTTCTTTTTACTGCACGCTGCTAACCGGATGCTAACCGACCGGATCGGATGCCTATTTCTTATGGAGAATGGGTCTTATTGAGAAAAACTTTTTTGTTTTCAGTGCTAGCGCCTTAAACTCGGGCATTATTAATAATATATGCTTTCAAATAGATTAGCAAATTTTGTATCTTATAGCTGCCATAGGACCGATCGGTCGGTAAATGAGTCTTAGTGAGAAAAACTTTTTTGTTTTCAATTTGATCGTTCTTAAAATAGGCGATTGTTAATTTCATATGTTTTCAAAAAGATTCGCGAAATTTGGTCGAAATCAGATGTTTATCTGTCGCAAAATGGGTTTTAGTTAGAAAAAATTTTGATTTTATGTAAGCGTTCTTTAACTCTGACATTTCCAAAACAGCATTTGGAAGGGTATAAAAAGTTCGGCACAGACGAAGTTAGCATGATCTTCTCGTTTTTTCTAATATTCTCTGACATTGTATTTGCTTAACTTTTATACCTTTCCTATATCGCAACATTGCTGAGATCGTTTGTGTTGAATTTTGATTTGTCATTTCCACTAAGAAAAAGCAAAGTTTTATTGATCAGCATCTCAATATATTTAAAATCTTACAAAATTCTACCGAGTGGTTTTCCTTTGATTCCATTTTCTAAGTTTGACCTCTATGGGCGGGGTACTAACCGCTTGTCCATTGAAGGCGGGAATTTAGTATAACAATTGTGGTGACTCCCTTCATATTTGGTGAATTTTCCAAAATTTTAGCTCTCACCTTTTTTTAACCAGCAACAGATCTTGTAGCTGTGTGTTGCCAGTATAAATGTGCCCATTAAACGCGAACCTGACGTGATCAAGAAAAACTGGGTATGCGGTGTTGCTCCCTGGTGCCTCTAGTTTCATAATTTATGGTCCCGTTACCAGGCATTAAAAAAAGTTGAATTTTGTGGCACTGTGTAATAGGGCTAATTAAGAGTTACAAACTAATGGGCAAAATTATAATACACTTTTCAAGTGTATAAAAAGACGCAGGTGAATGAACAAATACATTTTGAGAAAAACATTTTCATAATCACCATCTTTATGAAAGGGCAATTTGTCAACAGAAGATACTGAGGATAGAAAGCTGGAGATTCCGGTGTCACAGAGTACAAATTGAATGTGGTACCAATGATTTGTCAAAATTGACCATTTAACTCCCAAAGACCCATTCGTAAGCCGTTTGAACAGATTGTTTAATGGTCTCTTTCTGACACTTTAATGTGTAACACAACGTACATAACAGAAGGAATCCGGTAAATTTAAACACTCTCGCGGAATATTTATAAATTTTAAAACAATTTAAAACCGATTTTCTAAAGAGCCTACTGGCACAAAATCATGTTCGTTTGTTTGCTCGATATATATAAAATGTACATCTTCTTTTTTTATTTTTTTACGGCTTCTAACCCATTAAGCAGGAATTCGAATTATTGCCATCCAAAGACTATAGTTTCCCCGATGTATCTAAACTTTTACGTGCATTATTCCTTTTAAGATGGATTTTTAATATATTTTGGAAAGTTACCTTCTTAGGAACTTTTATCAACTTTGACAGTTGATTTCTTAAAAACGCGACGTGCCAGAAAAATTGTGAAAATTGACTTGTATTCAGCTTGTAAACCTCCGTCGAACGGTATAAATTTCATTCTCCGGTCCGCGTGGACCCAATATTTGTTGAAACTGTGGTATTTATCCCCTTAGTATAGGGCTTATCGAAGCCGAACAAGGTTTACTATAACTTACACTCTCGTTTGTAGCCATGCTAAATGGCAATGTTCAGCGAGTTCTAGGCCTCTAAGGCCATTCCCTGCACACAAGTGATCAGTTTCTGGACCCAATATGACTTATCGCCGTATTTATGTGTATGTTTGCATCTACTATATGTAAGTTTACCCGTTGAAAAATACGTACTCATTTCATTCCATTCCCATTCAATTCGCAGGCAACTCAATATGCGTAGCTAGTGAGCGTCTAGTGGCTGCCACAGCTATGATGCGACTAAACCAACCCGTTGCCAAGTCTGGCACAGCAGCTGACAGTTTGGATATGCTGGAGTATCCATTTTTGACCATGACTAAATACCCCACCGGCTTCATTCTTCATCTGGGAGCCACTGTGGCGGCACGCTCGGTGAAGCTTCTCGAACGCGTTCCAAATCCCGATGAGCCGGAGGTGCGTGATAGCTGGTGGACAGAGTTACGCATGGAAATACGATCGCATGCCCGTTCCTTGGGTTGCAATGTGGTTTTGGGATATGCAGAGGCCACCACCATATCGTAAGTAACTGGATAAAGATGCTGAGCGGGGAACTTACTTTGGTTTTTTTTTCCACAGCGAGGATGTGTGTGTGTTATCCGCCACTGGCACGGCAGCCGTGATCAACATGGTCTTCAATCGCTCCATTTCACAAACCGATATCTTTTCTATATCGAAAGCAACAGGCAATATGCAAGCCATGTCCAATTCTATGGAAGAACGTGAGCCAAACGGCAGCGAGCCTAGTGTAGGCAAGGATAGTGGATCTGTGGGAACAGGAGGAAACAGCTCTTCCACAGGCAAGCGATATGGCTTGCCACCACTAAACACTTCCCGGAATGCTTGTGCTATTTGTCACATCCCTTACAATCTAAGCACTATGCCCTTCAACGTGAAGATGAAAAAATGTGCCGTGTGTCGCAAGGGTCGAGTGCCAGATGTCTTACTGGCTACCCTAGAGGTGCCAGAGTATCTTCAAGTAACGGGACGGGGATGTTTCATGCAGGCCCAAGTGGTAAGGGCCAAGCGGGACTTGCGAGCCGAGCTCAACGCCAAAGAAATTTCGGATGGTTTGCCCTTTTTGGAGTACGAACTGCATCGTGTGCTGATCAATAAACTCAAAGCCAAGGGCATGAATGCCATCTTTGGTCTACGTACTCAAGTGGCCATTGGCGAGCGCATGATAGCATTGATAGCCACTGGCACGGCTTTGTTCCTCTCGGCCTTGCCTGTACCTCAGGTGCCAAAAATTGTGGCGGGCAACTCCTGGACGGATAAGCAAAAACTCAACGAGCTGCAGAAGAAACTCCAAGAGACCTTCGAACGCAATCAGGAGATCTATCAGCTCAAGAGTTTGGATCCAGACTTGGCCACAGCAGCAGCCGGTGGATCAAATGCCGCGGGAGGTGGAGATAAGCTATCGGATACAGATGACTCGGATGAAGAAGAAATGAATGAGATTGATTTGAATTGTGGCAATAAGGAGTTGTGTGTATTGGAAGTCGATGATATAGAAGATTTGGAGATCATATCCCTGCTTATGGAACCATATCCGCCAGAGGGTTTTCATGTGGTAAATACTCAACAGGTGCCGGGCATGCTGGAAATGGATACGGTGAAGAATCTGCAAATGTTTACACAGGTGTGGCGTGCCCGTCTAGAGGTTGGACAAAATGTTAATGGATTTCCGAAACATTTTCAACGGTAAGTGGACGGGAGAAATAATTACTAAAGAGAGATCTAAAATTGATGGTGTATCTTCTCCATATGAACAGTCTGCTGCAGACTATATATTTCAAGCTGCGTACCATGATACCTTGTGCCATATGCGATCTACGCTTCAGGCTGGATCTTCCTGAAACGGTAGGTAATAGAGTTCCTATGATGCCAGGGTGAACATTCTTTTTGCCTTTTTTTCAGGATCAAATCCAATTGCTGGTTACCGGAATGGCCATGGGCCTAAGCGATTCAAATAAAATGAAATATCGTCGTCGTCAGCCGGCGACTCAAAATGGTCTTAACGAGGCAGCCACCTTGGTCAACATGACAGTAGTGAATCATCAGTCTTCCCTCCCAGTCCATGCCACACAATCCCAGCCAGATTTAAATGGCAAACGCCAGCTGCAGGAAGAGGATTACATTTTCCCCCTGGACGATGATCAGATGGTGGACACACCAACACCAACTAGCACCGCCGTACCACACTTCGGCATGAGCTCTTTTAAAATGCGCAAAACATCACCCTCCCGTCTAACCAGCGGATTGCCCTCCACGGCGGCCAAATCGCTGAATGTGGCAACAGCAGCACGCAATCGTTATGTAAATTGAAAACTGAATTGCAAAAATGGAACTTCCTTCTAACTCTTATTTTGTTCCCTTCACAGTTTCCCTTGCGCGATCGCAATGGAGTTGATTTGACACCGCTCAGTTTTATACCAGGTCGACGCATCGAAAAATATTTGGGCAATTTGAATTTCTTTTTTATAAGGGAGAGTACATCCATACGAGAGAATGGAGGCATTAGTGGATTTGTTCATGGCTTTATTACCGAATTGCTGGCTGTGGTACGAGCTCATATTGCTTCACTTGGTGGAAATGCCATGGTTTCGTTCTACATCACCGAGTTAATATTGTTCGATAATCAGCACAAGAATCAGGTAAGCAAAGTTATCCAAACATTATAAAAACGTACTGGAAGGGTCATTGGGACATTGCTATTGCTCGGGAATCCTGCTCTTGACATACAGTCCTGTTTCAGTTTTCACTTTCGACAAATATTGTCGAATTCGAATGTGACACATGTTCTGTTGTATTAAATTGATTGAGTTAATCAGATTTAAACGTTTTATGTTAAATCCGTCGAGCTAAAAGTAATTAGAAATTTAAGGTTGTGATACGGATTACCTTAATCGTTTCATAGAAAAGAGAATATGTACCACATTCGAATTCACTTAAGTGAAAACCGGAACATGACAGTTTAACAATAAATTTTTGGGTACGGCAGTATCCCGCTTTATATATTTCTGTCATTTAAGGGAAAGCAGTCAGACAGAAAAAATATTGAATCCGGGAAATTTTAAAAATGTATACTAATTAGTTTGCTTTCTCGCCGCAGGGTCAGTGCTTGATTAGCATCGGTGGCGATGCCGTTTATTTAAGCAACTACGCCGATGACTGATATACACGATTACGGGGCATCTAGCGATTATTTTACGCCAATCGCCCCAAAAGTCTCTACTTGTGACCAGCTACTCTCTACTCGATCGATGCCAACTCCCAATCTTTATCTATGACTTCCTGATTAGCTATCCTCCGCAAAATGCATCGATATGACAATTGAGTGCCCAGCGCTCGTAACTTATTGTTCTTTATAGACGGCAACCATGTGTGCTCTAGATATATACCATGTATTTACCTACAACTCTAGCTATATAGTTAAATTCTAACATGCAATATTTACTTAGTAGGCGAATTTTTTGGTCTTGTTATTCATTGGTTCTTTAACAATCTTGCAATTGATTTTGTCTGTATATATAGTGAATGTTTATTGGAATTAAGGACGTTACTAGAATTGGTTGGAGTCGCAACTCCCACACATTTACACCATTTTGGCAACTCAAAAGGCAACACAATATGTAAACTAGAATACATAAAACATTTGCAAAATAAACAATTTGCTCAATGAAATATTCGCAATGCGGTGGCTCTTTAATTTTAATTGGGCGTCGTAGATAGCAGGACAAACATGACCCAAAGATGAAGAAGGGCCACGTAGACAATCACAGAGATGCGCATCATGGGATAGCGACGCAGAAAGGTGCCCACGCGAATGCCCACAGAGTCGGCCTGCCGCAGAGCCCGCTTGAATCGTCGAGCCACACGATTGTCGAACGGACTGGGATGCATAAGCAGTGGAAATTGAGCTTTTGCTGAAAGAGGAAGGCGTCAAAAAAGGAAGGTAAACTAAGTGCCTACCCACCATCATCAGTACTATTCGATAGTAAAGCATTCCGCGAGCTCGAGTTTCCCCTTTGATTCTCGATTTCCACCAGATGTGTGTTTTGCTGCAATTGCATTTGCATTTTTTCATGCTGTAGCCTCAGGGCATTCCTCTCGGCCGTCACCCTCTCCAGAAGACTCTGTCGTTCGACCAGCGACTCAGTCAAAGCCTTTAGTCTGCTCTCATAGTCTTGCTTGGCATTGACACTGGGTTGGCCCTTTTCATTAAGTTGCTGACGCAGCTGCTGCAATTGTAGTTCCCGCTCCTGAAGGCGCGTGGCCGAGGCCGCCAGTTGATTGCTGAGCTGTTGGCGTAGCGAGGCTATTTCTTGAGTGAGCATACGCTGTTCAGACTCAAACGTCACATTATGCTCTCGCGACTGTCTCAGTTCCTTAGCCAGTGAACTCGCACTGTGGCGAGCTGAATTTAACTCCACTTCGCTTTGCCTCTTCTGATCAAGATGATCCTCTAGCTGTAGACGAATTTTCTGCAACTCTTCTTGGGCATGCTCCAGTTCCTGTTTCACAGCCTCCTTTTCTAAGTGCAAAAATCGAGTCTCGCTAGCGCTAGCCTTAGCCTCCATATCGGAGGTATCCCCACCCTCCTGGGGTTTGGCCTTAAGCTGGGCTATGAGGTTGTCCTTGGCTTGCAAGGCACGCTGAGCCTTCAAACGATATTCTGAAAGTTCTTGTCGCTGTTGCTCCGTCTCCTTGGTTTGCATTTGTAGCTTTTGTGCCGAACTCATGTACTCTTGCTGCAGCTTGGCCAGATTCGTTTCCAACTCGGAGATCGAATGAACATAGGCCAAATGCGCCATTTGAGCCTCATTGAGTTCCTGCACCGCTTTTTCACGCTCCTCGGATAGGGTTTGGGCTATAGTTTCCAGCTCTTCGTTGCGTTGTTGAAGGGTAAAATTCTCGTTGTCATGGTTGAGCTGTTCCAATCGCAGACGCAGCTCATCTCGCTCGGCAGAGATCTCACTGAGGGCTATCTTAAAGGCGGCCAACTCATGCGTGTCCATGCCACTGCCCTGGGATTCGGGATTTGTAGAGAAACTTGCTGATGTGGGCAGCTTTTTGCGAAATTCCTTGGAGACGACGTGAACGCCATCTTCGCTAAAGGAACAGTTGGGGTTGGAGCGCTTCACCGGTGACATACTTGTCTTCAGAGATTGACTGCTGCTGGTCAAGACAGAGGGTACAGAGGACATGTTTGCCATCCTATTAAGGGAGAAAACGTAAGTCAATGAGGAGGTAATTCGATGAGGTGGTCTCCTACTCAGTTTGTAAGGCGGTAGCTGCATTTTGATCGATTTTGTTCAATATGTTCTCGGCTTTGTCCGCTAGTCCTGTAATCCAGGATGACATTGTCAACGGGAAACAGAATAATTATTCTAGTTAACAAATAATTAAGAATTTCTTTATACGTGGAAATTTTGTTTTGTTTATGTCGTGACCAGTGCTGGAAAACGAATTTGGATTATTGAGTTTGGTTAAAGAAAATTGGTGAGAAAGTGCAGCACCTAAGAGGTGCAAGGTCACTCTGAATAATCAGCTGTTAAGCACTGTTAATTATTTGAATTTAAATTGAAATAAAACAGACAAATAGAGGACAGCTAGCTTAGACCTAAGTAGACCCAAGTAGATCTTTGAAATTCTAACATGAAATTGTAGCGGAGTAGGTACTCTAAACTTTATCCTTGGGGATGTAATATTGACATGACGTAATCAGGACATTGCAGCTGCAGCATGTTGTATTCAGCGCAACTCTATAATGCAATCAGCTCCAAAGTGGTATGACTCGTCGGTTTGTCGCCAATCAAATGAAGTCTTTTATGGTCGGATGCAAGATTGCCTAAAAACATTAGCATTAATACTAAGAATTTTGTCAACTCAGTAGCCCAGTCATAACCTTGGCGAAATGAATCTACCGGAGTGTAGCAATAATTAATTGCTTAAGCTTAGTACTCAGACACACTAAATCGATTCCGACGGGTGTCGGATAGCATTCCTAAAATTCCGACAGGCCTCTCAGGCTAAGTTCACACAGGAAAATAGTTTCACGAATTTGTAGGAAATTTTAATGAAAATTTGGGTAAAATGGACATGTTTAATCAAACTATTAGTGAATGGAACCATAGTTTATGTTTTAAGTCCTGCAAAAGTACTCAAACATGGTCACTTTTAAAAGATCTTGGTGTTGGCATTGACGTTAACACTAACGAACTAAGTAGTATATTTGCTAAGCCTCACGTACCTGACCTGAATAGTCAACCCTTTAAAACCTGTGATAATAGATTTAGTTTTGTGTGTGTGAGGTCCTAGAATCGATTGTGAAAGTCAAATCAAATGCTACAGGTTTTGATAATATAAACCCGAAATTTTTGAAAATTATTCTTCCATACATACTGCAATACATAACGTACCCTTACAACATCCACATTTCCTGACAAATGGAAAGCTGGCAAGATTATTGCTATACCAAAATCTTCCAATGAGTATAGACCAATTTCGATCTTATCAAAAGTACTCGAAAATATAATGGCAAAACAAATACATTTATGATCTCTGAACAACTTTTTAATGACAATCAGTCAGGGTTTAGGAAAGGTTGAAGCTGTACGACGCCTAAAATAAACACTACGGAAGATATTTGATCCAAGATTGACAATGACAGTATAACATTTCTGACCCTCTTGGACTATAGTAAAGCATTTGACACGGTTAACCACGAAATTCTGTGCACAAAACTCAAACAATTGTATTTGTTCTCAAACACAGCTGTAAAATTTCTGCAGTCATTTCTGGCGGATCGGCGAGAATCGGTAGTCACACTTAAAGAATCCTCATCACTCTTGTCTAAAAAACGCGGTGTGCCGCATTGATCCGTTGCTGGGCGACTCCTGTTTTAAATATATGTCAATGACCTGCCAAGTGTATTGTCAAATTGTAATGTTCATATGTATGCGGACAATGTTCAGTGATATGTTAGTAGACCCTTGTGTAAGATTAATGAATGTGTCCAAGTGTGCAATACTGAATTAGATAAAATAAGTGATTGGGCTGAAAGAAATGGGCTTGGACTAAACCCATGCAAGTCAAAATGCTTGGTTATCAGCAACAAAAGTGTTAGGACTGACAACTTGCCACGGCTAACAATTAATAATGTTAGGTTTACATAGCGTCACAATACAATATCAACAGAAATCCAAAAAGGAATGATCGAAAAGAACTAATGCAGTGGAATGCCGATATGATCCCAAAGCTTATTGAAGCCGTCGAGGAGTCGGAATGCCTCTGGAACATGACCAGCGTCAATTATAAAAATCGTGATGCCAAGGAGTCTAGCTGGAGCAGCGTTGCCGATCAGCTTGGCGTCACCAAGAAAGACGCTGTCGACAAGTGGAACAGTTTGCGAAACAAATTTCGTGTGAGTTTGCAATTCAATACAAATGCAGCCTGCATGTAATTGAATTTTTATTGATAGTTTTGCAGACTTGGGGCGCTTGATTAGAAGATGAGCATCCGGACTTGGCTTTGGAGTTCCTAATATGTGTTAACAGGGTGTTAACAAACATGCAGGAGAAGGTCCTACTTGGTAATATGAGGCTTTGGCCTAACTGAGGCAACTCAAGCTACACGGCCAACCGATGCTACTCAAGCCGTACATTCAAGTCAATTGAATGAATTTGACCAAATTGAAGAAAAGGAGAATCTCTTTAAAAGTATGAGGTTCAGGAGGATCTTAAAGAGTGTGCTACCACTCCTACTTCAATATAAACATATTAAATAAATAAACATATTTAATTACTCGTCTACAATACTTTTTAAATGCATGCGAAGCTGTTTCCGAAATTATTCCACATATTGTTGCCTTTGACATTCTAAACTTGTTTGAGAGGGATGTGATGCTGAAGCCCAATAGCGCAGCTTGGCAAACATTCCTTCTTTCCCTCGAGTCAAATTAATTTTGTCGATCCATCATGAGCGATTTGCCTTGGGTTCATCACCATCTTCGTCCAACACCCACAACGCAATAACAGCACACGCCACTAGCTCTGTTGCCTTTCGCGCATTCATTTCTTGCAGCTAAAAAATTTAATTTAAATCAATTTAAAAAATACACGAAAGCCATAAAAATTACGCATTTACCTTTATCAAAATTTTTAATTCGAAAAAAACAAAACAAAGTTATCGCAATGTGACAGGAAAACGAACATGCCCGATTTGCTTGGCAAAATTAAAACTTGATTGATAAACTTCATCTGCCTGCAAGAATACATGTCAAGCCTCTATTTCTTACCATCTCTGAAATCTGTGCGTTCAGACAGACAGACGGACAGACAGAAATGGCTATATCGACTCGGCTGTTGATGCTGATCAAGCGTATATATACTTCTTAGGGTCGGAAATGATTCCTTTGCCTTGTTTCAAACTTTTGCATAAACTTAATATGCTCTGTGTACCTTTGTTACAGAGTATAAAAATAAAGTTCAAAAAAATAAAAGTTCTTAAACTCATCCTTATTCACAGACAAAAAGTATATTTACAGATGAACCACTGGATACATTTGGTATCCACTTGGACTGGATATTATTAATACTCGTTTTGGGTAGTAAAATGTATAGGTACATTTAATTTAAGTATAGTTCTCAGCCGGCTCAAGGTCGTGTATATTTTATGTGCTAAACCCAAGAACTATCCATTTAATGTTAAATTGATCTTAGATTTTCATCTAATTGAGCTTAAAATCGTCAAAAGGATATGATAAAATTACATAATATCACAGTTAAAAGGATAAGATAATATCCATTCCAAATATATAGTAGGCGATATTTTTTTTTCTGAGTGCTTAAAATCCCATTTTACAGGTTCAACATTTTGAATGGAGCACAATAGTGTCAGAATTCGTTAGATACTGAAATAGAGTACTGAAATAAGCCCTGATTTGAATGAGGTGGTATTGAAAACATGGCTTTCCTTATAGGATTTTCTGTCATGAATTTAAAACTAGCAGGGCGTTCATTATTAGGCATGAAAAATTAGCTGAGCGCCGCTAGGAAGTATGAGGAGTATGAGGACCGGAACCGGAACCGTTAACCGAAATAAACCGTTTCAAATCAAGTACCGGAACCGGAACCTATACAAATTTTTTTGAGAACCGAAAACAGTTTACCGTTATTAATGGAACCGAAAGCACCGGAACGAAACCGAAACGTTGGTACCGGTACAGTTTTGGTTTTTTTTACCTTTGCAGAGCGCATCGTAGACTTGGTCACGAGTTGGAGCTCAAGACAGAAGACATTTTCAACATTTGCTCCAGTTTTGCGGCTTCGGATAAGGACTTTCTTTTGCACCGGAAAGTGTGGGACTCAGCTCGCGAAATTGCACGCATATTAGAACCAGCGTAGGTGGCCACAACTAAACTTCAAGCCGAAAATCTAGTTTTTGGTGATTTTAATTCCATTTGGATACACTGCAAATTGGAAATATAAACAAATTCGTCGTCTCTAGCAAAACAGCTACTGGATTCCATTAAGACTTTTCTCCCACTTTAACGTTCTTACACAAAGCTTCCAGAATTGTATGATGTATGATTTTATGATTTAATGAGAAACCATTAATTTTGTGTTGAATTTCGATTCGTTTTATTACACAGGAATCAAATGATTTAGATTTATCTCAGAACTTAATTTTTCCAATATTTAAAAATAATAGTACTTATACCGGTACATACCGGTATACCGAAATAAAAATCCAGGTACCGTATCGAAAAAGAAATCCGATATTTATTGAAAACCGAAACAGAACCTTTAACCGAAACATTAATTTCGGGACGTACCGGAACCGGTACCGGAACCGAAATTAGTTTCGGGATTAAGCCCTGTTGTGAACTTTTCCCGGTCGTTTCCAAAATACCTTGGTTCCACAACAAAAATTGCAAAATGAAAGCCACAGAAATAAAGCAAATTAATAGATTATCTGGCAATGCTTTTGATAAAGTAACAGTGGCAAAAATTAACGTTATGAATTAAAACAGATGCGACACATTCAATGTTTTGGAAGACGCTTCACACATAATTTTTAAATGCTACGCATCTCTTATCAAATACGATAACATTTATCGATACTTTCAACATAAACATGTATCATCCCTCACAACCATCACTAATTTATTAAAAGACTTTAATGTTAACATTTAATAATTATACAGAAATAACCAAACTACATATAGTGTCAGTAATCAACTAAATCACTAAACAAAATACTGGTCAATTCCAGTCAAATTGGTCTTCGCAGTTTTTTCGTTCTCAACGTGGGAGGCCTAATAATTGGTTATACTTGTATAAAGTAGCAAACATATTGGACAATAAGATGAAAGGCACCTTTCGGAACACACAGTGGGATCCCACGCTACTCACCTCACAAATAGTCTCCATGCAGTTCTGTGTTTACTTTACGCTCGGACTGCTGGTGTTTGTGGCCAATAAATTGGCTGGCGACAACTACACTCTGGATCACCTGTTCGAGTATCATGTGAGATCATTATCTTCATTGTACTAAATATTTCAATAATTGTGATCTTGCTCCATTGTCAAGGAAATCCATATATATGATTTGGGCGGTCGTTTGGTGATCTGCGCCTTCGTGATGAATGCGTTTTTGGCCTCGCTTGCTCTGTGGTGCATAGTAAGGCGGGCAAAACTATGTCTGGATTTCAGGTGGCTACTATTTTATAAACCATAATTCTATAATGTCACACTGACCTCCCTTTATTTCAGCTGCACCTTTCACATCATGCACCTGATCATCTGCTGGTGGTATAATCGCTCCTTTCCCGCCAATGCCTCCTGGTGGTTACTTAATGTAATCACGGCCACAATAATGTGCATAGGCGGAGAGTTTTTGTGTCTGCAAACCGAAATGAAAGAAATTCCCGTGGGCTATGCTGCCCTCAACCAAAAGTCAGACGTTTGAAGGTCCGCCATCGATCAGCTTGTGATGCCACCAATATCTCTATTGTAATATTGTGTATTTATTGTTAAACTAGCTTAAGACTACAAAATAATTGTATATTAATGTAAAATCTGATATATGAAGGGCGGTTTTTGTCGCAGTTTCAGCTCCGTTGGCACCACTTGTGGAGGCATGTAGAATTTTGGTCTTGGTAAGACATGATTGCTCTCATTGTATAATCTCATAGCCCAATACTTCATTTCGTGCGGCACGAAAAACCAATAACTAAAGGCCAGCATAAATGTCAGGATCAGGCATCCCAGCAAAATCAATGTCCAGCATTGACTGCGTTGTGTCGTCTGCATGCTGACCAGAAAATGTTCGCCCTTGGAGTTGACAGATGTTGCCCATTCGTAATTAATCGAAAAAACAAGCGAAATTCTGGCGTGGCTAGTGCTAACAACTCTGACTATAAGATTCCACTGGCCCGTGAGCTTCAAAGCTTCGCTCTGCCAGCAAAAATTTATCGACGGCAGACAAACAAACAATTCGACAACAAAAACCCGCTTCTCCCCTTTCTTCAACCACAGATAGTATGCAAACTAATCAGGTTTGCCTAATCTAATCTAATTAGTGCCTGGGCCTGGGACGCTACGATCATTGCCTAGTTGAACAAGCTTGTGTAGAAATTTTTGTGTCAATTTACGAGTTTCCGAGTTTCTGGACCGACCTTTCTGGGATCGTGCTTCGGGCATAATTGAATTTTTAATTATGTGGTCTTCTTGCTAGTGATCCAGATGAAGTTCACGTTCGGCTAAAGAGCTTTGGGAGAGTTAGGGTAAGGCCAAAGCTTTCTCGTCTAAAGGTTGGGGTAGGGCCAGTGACCCACTGTTAAGAAACTCCAACGATAAATCGAATATTAACTAACAAATTCGTCGAACAAGAACTTATTTGCCCATTAACCAGGCGAACATTTCTCACAAACATCGTTTACTAAAAAATCTCAACTAGTAAACATAAATCAAGAAAGAAAGTCGGTCAAGCCCGACTATAACATAATCTGTACCCTTACCTTCGCATTTGCTCACGAATCGTACGTGTTGTGAGCAGGGCTTAATCCCAAAACGAATTTCGGTTCCGGTTCCGTTTCCGGTACGTACCGAAATGAATGTTTCTGTTAAAGGTTCTGTTTCGGTTTTCAATTAATTTCGGTTTCGATACGGTACCCGGATTTTTATTTCGGTATACCGGTACGTATCGGTATAAGTACTACTTTTTTAATATTCGAAATATTAAATTCTGAGATAATTTTAAATCATTTTATTCCAGTGTAATAAAACGATTCAAAATTCAACATAAAATTGATGGTTTCACATTTAAAGTAAGATTACATTTATAGACTATTTTATATTTCGTATTTTTCTACGTAGTTGACATGTAAGAACTTATGATTAGATTATAAGTTTTCGAATTTACCTTCGTACATTACCTTTATACATTCATGTCTTATTTAACTAATACAGAGAATGCTATCTCAAGAATCACACGAATGTGTGATTTGATCGCAGTAACATTGCATTCAATGTGGTTGAGTCCGTACAACTGCTTAGCGGATTCTTGTGTAGCTGTAACAGAAAGCACGACTTTTGAAGTCTCATACAATTTTGTGGAGGATTGTGACCACCAGTTAAGAATGTTTTCATCGTTTCAGAAACATTTAAGTGCGATTTTTCTAGAGAGGATGAATTATCTTATCTCTGTTACAAACTTTTGCGCAAACTTAATATACTCTGTGTACCTTTGGTACAGAGTATAAAAACCGAAACAGTACCGATACCAACGTTTCGGTTTTGTTCCGGTGCTATCGGTTCCAATAATAACGGTAAACGGTTTTCGGTATTCAAAAGAAAATTTGTATCGATTCCGGTTCCGGTACTTGATTTGAAACGGCTTATTTCGGTTGACGGTTACGGCGCTAATATACGCTCATCTCTAAGTTTCTCTCTCTCTCTCTCTCTCTCTCTCTCTCACTATGATTGCCTCTGTTGAACGGAATGTTGTGGTTATGGGTGGGGGGTGTTAACTGGCCGTTTATTGCTCATAACTTGAGTATCGTTCATTCGATCTTTATCATTCCTTCAGCAAATCGATAAATAATTGATTACTAGATTCCTCTAGAAGGAACGAACAATTTATCATCAAAACTGTGGGAGATATGACGTTTTTCCAAATTCCGGGGGCGGGAGGGGGCGTGACAAATTGAAAATAAACTTGATCTGCCTGCAAGTATAGGAAATATATGTCCCATACATGTGAAACCTCTATCTCTTACCATCTCTGAGATCTGTTTGTTCATACGGACGGACGGACATGGCTATACCGACTCGGCTGTTGATGCTGATCAAAAATATATATACTTTATAGGGTCGGAAATGATTCCTTCTCCCTGTTACACACTTTTGCACAAGCTTAATATACTCTGTGTACCTTTGGTAAAGAGTATAAACATGGCAGCGGAAACTAACACAATCATAGCCTAGACGGCGATACAAATTAGCTTAAAGCATTATGTGTTCATTTTAGGAACATTTAATAAATTTTTCTAACAGTTCTTTGCCCACTTGGGCACGTTCACTAGGAAGCTTTTTTTAAAGCAACAATGGAAATTTAGAGAGGGCACCCCCTTAACTGATTCCTTTTGTATTAAAGATAATAAATTTTCAACCAAATAAAAAATAGAGGAAAACTTACTTCGGCTCGACCGAAGCTTATATACCCTTGTAGCTTGTATAATTTATATAAGTTAAGGTTTTATATCAGGGGCCGGCAAAACACACATGCTCATTTTGCGCAGAGAGAGTTGTATACACTTAAGACTGGGATGTGCCGGATTCGGTTTTAAATGATTTTCGTCGAACATTCTTAGCTGAGTTATTTCCCAAACTCAGCAATAGATGACGCCACTACTTTGACCATTTGCTTGCCAGTTTGTTATATGTCGATATATTAATCAGATTTTGACCAAACTTTCCAAAATTGTGTCGAAACCGATAATATTCCCAACTGGAAATTATACTGACGCTAGCATTGAAAACAAAAAAGTTTTTCTCACTAAAACTACTTTTTCTACCGATCGTTCCTATGGCAGCTATATGCTATAGTCATCCTATCCGGCCGGTTCCGTGCAAAGACGGACAGACTATATGAACTATATCATGGCTATATCAACTCAGCTCGTCATGCTGATCAAGAGTATATATACTTTAAAATCATATACTGTAAAAAAACATTTTTTGTAACTTTAAGCTCAAAATACTAAAAATCTCGACGTGATGGACCATTTCTAAAAACAGAATCTTGTTCACAAAAATCATCTAGAATAGGCCGTAGCCTATACGCCCTTGTCGCTTTCAAATATATATTAATCTAACTTATATTAAAAATGTCTGAAAGGATTCGGATGAAACTTGGCACACAGATAGTTGATAACCTGGACTTGAACATAGGCTATATAACTTTTATTTAAATGGTCCAAATACAGCGAAATTTGCAAAATTATTATGAGAGTATATATGAAAGCGCTTTTACTCAAAAATGGGTGAAAGGATTCGATAGTTGATAGCCTGGAGTTAAACATAAAGCTATATAACTTTTATTTAAATGGTCAAAAAACCGCGAAATTTGCAAAATTATTTGAAGAGTATTTATAATATTAAAGCGCTTGATGATCAGATAACAGTTGGTAAGTAGAAGATGTATATCCAATAGTAAAAAAATCTCGAAATTCGAAAAATTTTCGTAAGACCTAAGATTATTATGAAGATTGGATAATTGCCAATTGAAGACTCATCTAGTGGAGTTGTAGACCAAAAACAGCGAAATTTGCCAAATTTTCATTTGAATATTAAAGAAAGTGCAGGCGTTGGTAAATTAGAGCTGTAGATTGAACACTCCTAAATACTGCGGAATTTGCCAATTTTAATGGATAATACGATGTGTAGATCGAACTGTTAAAAGAATCGCGAAATTTGCAAATTTTTCATATGACCAAAGATTATTATGAAGAGCTAATGGATGGCAGTAGCAGATGGGTAAATATAGGAAGTGTATATATACTTAGACCGAACTATCCCTAAAATCGCGAAATTTCCAAAATTGTCATTTGAGCTTAGATTTTTCACGAAATTTGCAAAATTTTATGAGTTTTGGGAATCGCTAAGGTTTGATAGATGCCAACTCTTCAGTACGGCTGGTGGCGATCGCCGCTTGCACTACTTACATGGACTACTTACTGGTGGCGATCGCTACCTAATCGCTTTACAAGTAAGTACCCACGATAGGGTACCCGCCAAGAACCCTTTTGGTAATGCAACGTCAGTCCCAAAGTAAACGGAGCGTCGCGGCGTACACACTGTCACACTCAGAAAATTATTTTTCTATATTTAAGAAAATCGACCTAAAATCGCCTTAAAATTTAGAAAAAATGTATATTTTTAAGAAAAAATAGCTAAAACAGAAAAAGGCCCCCCCCCCCTTCCACCACTTTTTTTTTTTAAATTGCCCTGAAGTTTAGAACACAATTTCTACTTTGTTTTTAAAAAAAAATTCCTTAAGAATAAGGCGGTAAGTTAAAAATTTATTTTTTAAAGGCAGTGTAATTCATTGTTTTTTTTTTTTACAGATTCTATTGCCACGCACGGTTCAACAGCGCACAAGAACTAACAAAACTCGATTCAATGAAGATTATAATGAAGAAATTAATGAAAAAAAATGAGAAATAAAATTTAATAATAACTAACTACTGAAGAAAAAATATCAATAAAATAAATAAAATTAAATATAACATAAAACTTATTAAATTAGGAAATTATTATTACCCGGATGAAGGTCGAGGTACCTGATATGAGTTATTCTTTTGTTTATAAAATACAGTGTTCTCAATATATCCCATATTTTGTTATACGGCATACCGAAATTAAGTTTAGAGATTAAAAACACTCGCCCCTTTTCTGAGTTCTGCGTCGATTTTCGTGTAAACGAAATGAAATAGTAAAATTGGTATGTAATTGATAGGAAATCAGTGGTAACTAGATGAGGATTAAGTAAACTTGGAATTGTTTAAGAAGTTGAAGCCGGCTTCTCATTGCCAATGGCTTTATAATCGTATTAAAATGACGACCGGATCTAGTAACCACATATTTGCTTGTCACCATTTATACAACGCTGTTAACTTCGAAATCAAAGTCTTCGGAACTCGGAACGGCTGACTGTATTTTATTTACAAAAGAATAAAGCATGTTAACTGACACGACCTTTAGCTGAGTAACTTTTATTGGGGCTTGGTCCTTGCATTACAGACTGGAGGTACTTACGATACAACCAACTGTAGGTACTTACGGTAAGTACTTACAGTAAGTA
This sequence comes from Lordiphosa magnipectinata, assembly GCA_037044535.1. Taxonomy (NCBI): domain Eukaryota; kingdom Metazoa; phylum Arthropoda; class Insecta; order Diptera; family Drosophilidae; genus Lordiphosa; species Lordiphosa magnipectinata. Next base: position 90,575 of record JBAMBO010001198.1, read on the forward strand.
TTTACGGTAAGTACTTACGGTACTTACAGTTTTCGGTATTTACCCCACTAATTACATGTAAAGCGAGGAGATGGCGATTGGCTACCCCCTAGGACATGCCCTGCAAAAAGTAAGTATTGAAACGCATTGCTGGTGGGTTGGGCTGTAAGTACCTGTGGTAATGTGTGGTAAGTACCGAATTCGACACCCATGTGCTAGTGCAGCGTACTGAAGGGAATCTACTTCACCCTCATTGACTTAAAAAAAAAACTACATGCTAATGCCAATTAAGTATTTTTATGTATCCGCGCATGTGGTCACACTGAAAAATATGTGAAAACTGCTGCTAAAAACAGTAAAGTCTGAATTGTTATTAAGTAAACCAAAAATGGAAAATATTGGATGTGCCTTTAATATACAAGAACACCTGCAGTCGTTGCTGAAATTACAGATGCACATTCTGATTCCCCTAGTTCATTGCTTAAGCTAAGTTTACACATTCAAATAATTTGGCTAAATTTTGATTAAAATAGAAATGATTAAAGATTTTACAGGATTCGAGAGCTATGTTCACACAGGCAAATAATTTGATCAAATATGGCCGGAAAGTTCCACAATTTGGCATATATACCCCAATTTTCATGAAAATTTGTCCAAATTATTTGCCTGTGTGAACATAGCTTTCGACCTACTGCTTAATCTCCCATCATAGTAACAAGTCGTTCCAAAAGAAAAACCTTCTCCTTCTCTATAGAATTCTTGCTTTAGTTTTTAAAATTGGCGAGCAATAAAAAACAATAATCAGCCGAGTGCAGAGGTGCTGCCAACCTAGTATTATAACACTCCAGCCCTCTTGGTGTGACCGTGGCGCAAATGCCCGAATTTAGAATCAACCTACATGAGACAACCAATGGCACAAAAACCATCTAGTTGCAAAATCTAGATGAATTTCGATTTGAGCAAAAACATGAACATGAGAAAACGGCCCATAGTCTTTTTGGCGGCGCAATATACTTTATAATCATTCAAAGCCTCAGCGACATGCTTGCGTTTTGGGTGGCTTAAAAAATAAAAGCTCGAGCTCAAGCTTCCTTTGATTTGCACGTTGCTGGGCAGGAACTTCACACAGATTGCGGAGGCAACGTACTCATTTTTATACCCGTTACTCGCAGAGTAAAAGGGTATACTAAAGATGTGCAAATGTATGTAACAGGCAGAAGGAATCATTTCCGACCATATAAAGTATATATATTCTTGATCAGCATCAACAGCCGAGTCGATATAGCCATGTCCGTCTGTCCGTCTGACCGTCTGTCCGTCCGTCCGTCTGTCTGTATGAACACCTAGATCTCAGAGACTAGAAGAGCTAGAGCAACCAATTTTGAAATGTAGACTCCTATTGTCTGCACGCAGATCAAGTTTATTTCAAATTTTTGCCAAGCCCACCCCCGCCCCCACAATAAAAAATGTTGAATATCTCCCACAATTTTTGAGATATCGATCTCAAATTTAAAATGTACATTTATATTCGCAACATTTATAAGCCCTGAAATTCATCAAGATCGGATGATAAATAGCCGAGTTAGAAAAATGTTGCATACTTTTCGGCTGACCCACCTCAGGCATACAGGAAGGCTATTAAACATTTGTTTCCATGAGTAACGGGTATATCGAAGTCGGTTAGAGCCGACTTTAACTTACGCTCTCGTTCTCCATGCTCAAAAGCTTGAAAAATGTTCCATCTAAAATAGTTAGTCGTGCATCCATTTTCCTTTAAGAGTAGCGGTTTGTAAATTTTAATACAAATAAATATAAATTTTATAATAACAAACGAGCCCTTTGTTGAAGATATATACCTATAAGTCCCAACTGAACCGAAGTCTGAGCCAAGCTAAAGAAGAAAACCCTGAACTAAGATTATAAGATAAGATTATAAGATTATAAGCAATAATAAAAAAAAGCAGTACCTGAGAAACCAAACATGCCTGGAAAAACTATATTTAACAAATGGTTTGACGCAGAATGTAAGCGAGCTAAAGATGAGGTTTTTGAAACACTGAAAAAACTCAGAAAATCAGCGAACGAAGTATGCAAAGACTAGTACAGAAAGAAGAAAACAGTGACAGATCTTCTTTTATGTAATAAAAACGACGACTATGTTGCGATGCTTGTAACTAAGCTAGATAAGGTACTATCTAGCAAAGACTGGTGGAACGTAGACAATGAAGTTAGAGCAAGCTGCTTCAAAGTTGCAACCAGCATCGGGGCCGACAAATTCAAGCAGTATTACATAGAACACTTTGAACATAAGCTATGCTGCTCCATTACACGAGGATACAGAACTGGATGCAGAAATCACAGCGGAGGATATTTAAAGAAGTAGTGGTAAAAGTTAAAACCAACAAAGCGCCCGGAGAGGACAGAATTACGTACGAGTTTTTTAAATATGCATCAAGTACTTCAACTTGCCAAAGTTGTTATGGATCTGCTTATCTACTCGATGGGCAATCCGGCTAGCTCAGTCCTTCTCTAAGGGGGGATCTTCCCCTTGCCCGCAGTCCACACAATCCTCGACTCAACAAACTCTCATCACTATATAGACAAAAATGGCAAATCACAAGCAACGGACTCTATCACTACACAAAACCTAAGGAAGTCCAAAGTTGGTGACTTCGATGGAACCGTCACCACACTCCCACCCATCCTGTGATGTTCCTGTTTGTGTTTAAGGAACACCACCCAACGCAAACGGCCCAAATTGGCGTAATCCTTGCTAGAAATCATCCTCCCTCCCCGTGCAAACAACTTTAGCACATCATGTCTGGTTGATTAAAATGACAATTTTATTCTTATAGCTCTAACAAAGATCATATCAACTAACGAAATTTAAACAAAACAAATCATATGTTAAGTCCCAACCTTGGCATTACAACAAATTGGCATTAATACAAAAAAATCCCCTCTCTTTTATTTTTGAACAGCGCACTTCGCACTAAACGGGATATCGACTAGAGGATTACTCCCATGGGGTGGGTGGCACTGAGGATTCAAAGACTTCTGCTTGATATAATTAATATGGTTTTTTGTCTTTCCAGAATTGGCACACTCTCCTACCTATCCTGTTAGAGCTCCAAAGGAACAGCTTGAGGGGCACGACTACTTAGAAATTTGTTACTTTTAGAAATGTAACTCTTCATAGAAATTAATGGGAACGATCGGGTATCTCGCGACGAGCTTGGCAGCCCGGTGTTCTTAGTACCAGAAGTGTCAACATGGGGTGCGAAGGCAACAGATGGGCTGACGGTTCTTTAAAACCATGCCTTAAAATGTTTAATATATAATAAGTAATACCATACTGTTTTGAAATAATAAGAAGCAAATAATAATCATTTGCAAAAACCAGCAGAGTTCGAAAAGCATATGTGATTCTTCATATTTCGTGGTCCATCGGGGAAAAATAATTTCCGAATTTTGGGGGTTACTTACCTTAAAGTAAACATTTACCGAAACTACTTTTCAACATCCCAAATGGCCACACATAACTACTTAGCCATTAATGGCGCCATTTAATGTTAAAATTATCTTAGAATTTCATCCAATGGAGCTGAAAGTCTTCCAAACGATATGAAAAATAGATATTCTAATATAAAAAATAGGATACGATAATAATATATGGGCATTTCTCATCTCTCTCTCTCTCTCTATCTCTCTCTCTCTCTCTCTCTCTCCCAAAGAGTGTGTTTGTTTGAATACAGCGGCGGCAGGCTGGGTGGGTGGGGGTGGTGGGGTCGTTTATCTTTTTTTGCTCTTAACTTGTGTATCCTTCATCCGATCTTTATCATTCCTTCAGCAAATCGATAAATAATTTTGATTACTAGATATCTCCAGAAGGAACGAACAATCTATCATCATGTGGAAGATATGACGTTTTTTCCAAATTGCGGGGGCGGGAGGGGGTGGCAAAAATTGAAAATAAACTTGATCTGCCTGCAAGTATAAGATATATATGTCCCATACTTGTCAAACCTCTATCTCTTATCATCTCTGAGATCTGTGCGTTCATACAGACGGACAGACAAACGGACAGACGGACGGACGGACATGGCTATATCGACTCGGCTGTTGATGCTGATCAAGAATATATATACTTTATAGGGTCGGAAACGATTCCTTCTCCCTGTTACATACTTTTGCACAAACATAATATCAGGGCTGCAAACACAAAAAATTTTTCGGAACCTCCGGTTTGTTGGTTCGAACCAAAATTTACCAACGGTTAAGGTTCGGAAATTTGAGGTTCGAGGTTTTTGGGCGTTGGTTTTGGTTCGAACCTTGGTTCGTTGCACGTTTTTCCCCAATATATTTAAAATAATACAAGAGGCATACACTTGACGACTAGATACATTGTTAGTACGCATTTACACGATGAAGCAAACTTAATGAAGTTTTTGTTTGTAGGGCGCAGTCGAAACAAGCAAAGCTTCATGGCAAGCTGGCAATGAAGTTTTTCGATATATATATGTATAAGATGAAAAATTTGTGACAGTTTTTTCTGATTTAGTGTCTGATTTAGGTACAAAGAATATTTGTGCAAATGTATGTAACCGCCAGAACAAAGCATCTCTGACCCTATAAAGTGTATACATATATTCACTTTCGCATGTGCAAAGTATATCATAGTGTGGCTTGACCGACTTTCCGTATTGTTATATTTCTGATTGTCGAGTCTGCTGTTACGTACATAGAAGGATACCCAAATAAATTTTAATGTTTATAATATTTTTTTTTGAACCGAACCAAAAGCTTGGTTTCGGAACGGGTTCGGGTTCATCTATTTTCGTCCTCGTGGTTCGGTTCAGGGTTTGGTTCGAACCGGTTCGGTTTAAAACCGGTTTGCAGCCCTGCATAATATACTCTATGTACCTTCGGTACAGAGTATAAAAAGTGCAAAATTAATGTCAAAATTAGAAAAATTTTGCTAGCGCGGCCGTAAATCTGAATATTTCGAAATGAGTTATGTATAAATGTAAGACTGGCTTTTATCGGTTCAATTTGACTGTTTCCTCATGAAAATTGGAAAAAACGTTGTATTTTAAACCACTGTTAAATTTTTGGCTGCGGTTGAGATCTGTGGAAATGCCTATATGTAACTTCCAAATTGATATAATCTTTTGTTTTCTGCGTACAGACTAAATTTCAAGTTCATATCTTAAAAAACTTCTAAGATATGGCTCTGAACCAGTTTTTAACCTACATAACAAATTTAAAGTTCATAGCTTAAATAACTTCTGAACTAATTTTGACTCTTTACTGACTCTTGACTTTTTACTGGCCGGCATGAACATACCTTGAAAATTTCGTAAAAATCGGTTCAGCGGTTTAGACGCCTATAAGGAACAAACATACTTTCACTTTTAAGAAGAGACTTTGTTTTTTAATGTAATGTTAAAAATAATAATTTTATATCCAATTTTTGTTTTCAGTCGCGGTGGACCATTCTCTGAAAATACGCATATAATTTTGTGCTTTTTATAAATTTTAAATATATTTTATATAATTCCATTTAAAACTAGTTTCAAATTGTTTTCCAACCAAGTTTAATTGTTTGCTTAAACATTTTATTTGAACAAAGGTACATCGCATTCACATCACAAGTCCCTCTCTCACTAATAGAATCGATATGTAACTAGGACAAACTAGTCGTTTTCAGTTTCAGCAACCCTGAAGTATCACCCGATTTTGTCACTAGCGCGATATTTTTGGTATTAGTGCGACCACGTTCGATATTTTTGGTATTAGTGCGACCACTTTCGATATTTTTGGTATTAGAGCGGCCACTTCGACTATTTTTGGTATTTCCATTTTCGTACAGTCAAATTCAACAACAATTATTAGGTATTTCCATATAAGATATAAACAAATTGAGCTGCATTAATTAAGAATTATTCACAGCTTCGATGAGCTGCATATTCGCCGATGGGGAACGGGTGCTGTGCTTTCATGGGCCACTTATATACGAGGCGAAGGTTTTGAAGACAAAGCCAGATGAATATTACATACACTACGCGGGGTGGAGCAAGAAGTAAGCCAAGTCAGCGAATTGTACATAGAAAATAGAATATACTACATGCCAGGTGACTTCCATTCTAGCTGGGACGAATGGGTTCCCGAGAGTCGAGTGTTAAAGTACAATGATGACAACGTAAAGCGGCAGAAGGAATTGGCGCGACTGTACGGCGAGCGTTCGAAGAAGGACAACAAGAAGGGTGAGTGAGCGGATGGAAGGTCAAACACATAAATATTAATTTGATTATTTTCGTAAATCTTAAGGCAATGCCAAGTCCAAGAAGATGGAACAAATGGGCAGTGAATCTCGGGCTTCGACTCCCTCTAAAGACACTGCTCTCGGTGCGCCGGCGACGGCAGGAAGTGGCAGTAGCACGCCCTCTGCTACAGTAGGAGGTATCTTAGGTGGAGCACTGGGAGCAGCCACCAAGTCCGACAGTGGCAGTAGCAGTAGTACCACCACCACCACCCCTAATACTGTTGCTGGAACCAGTCGAAGCCACCGCAAGTCTGTCCGTCCAGGCACACCCAGTAGTGAAAGCAAAAAAGAAGAGACACAAACATCAGCGGGCCTCGCAGCGGAGAACCCTGAGGACGAGACTTTCACGGCCGTCGCCCCTAAAAAGAAGCGCATGAGTGAGCAGCGTCCTTCTTTGACAGGCAATGAGACAACTAATGATGCTGCAGATGCGACCACAATCGAAAAGCCCCCCGCCACTCCCTCGGCAACAGATCCTGCACCGTGCGTAGAGAGTGAAGAGTCGTATACCGCCAAACTGGAAGTTAAAATTAAAATACCGGATGACCTCAAAAATCATTTAACCGATGATTGGTTTGCCGTGGTCAAGCAGAACAAGCTACTACAAACGCCCGCCAAAATTACGGTGCAACAGATAGCAGAACAGTATTTGGCCCACAAGAAATCTGTGAAATCGACCAGTGCCAGCAAGGAGGTGGCAATTAGCGATGTACTCGATGGCATTATCGAATATTTCAATGTGATGTTGGGCTCTCAACTTTTATATAAATTTGAGCGTGCCCAATATGCGGACGTGATGCAAAGGCACCCGGATACACCATTGGCAGAGCTGTATGGCTCCTACCATCTGTTGCGTCTGTTTGTGCGTTTGGGCTCCATGTTGAGTTACTCCGCGCTGGATCAACAGGCAATGCAGAACTTGCTGCAACATTTGCAGGATTTTCTAAAGTTTCTGTGGAAGAATGCCCCAGTGTATTTCGGTATGAGCAACTTTTACAACCCGGATGCGGCATATGTAAGAAATGCTCAGTGAACTCTGAGTTTTAATAATCGTTTGTAAAAATACATTTTGTAATAAAGTTTAGCTCTGGGCCTCCACATGCTCGTTCTCCTCTCCACTCTCACTGCTACTGCTGCTGCTGGTGGGATAGAATTCTTTGAGATCCCTTGGCTTATCTCGCTCCTTTTGCTCCGCCTCGAGATATTCATTTTGTACTTTCAGTATCTCGTCGCTAGACTTGCAGCCACTATAAGCCTTCAGAAGCTTGTCGTTTAGTTCCAAAAACGCATGACCCCAAGAGAACTTGCCCAGATACCATTGAGACTGCTCCTTGAAACCACATATGTATAAAGTGGCAGCTATGGCCTCCACGCAGCTGAGTTTGCAGGGTTTGCCGTAATTAATTGGATTGGCAGCCACCAGAAAAGGTAGAAGACGAGGATGTGGACTACGCATGCGACTGAAGGGCGTCTCATCTAGTTTTGCCCAAGAGCAATCAATGACAGCCACACCGGCGGCAGCCAGAATTTCACGATCCAACGGACTGACGCATAACTGACCAACCGGGGAGAGCACCAAACCTGGAAACTTTTGTCCCAGTCGTAGATTTGAGATAAGACCCAATCTAGCCAGCTTACGGCCAGAACACTTCTTCGGATCACAGTGATTCAGATCCCACATGGAAACTGAGAAGGTTGGAGGCTGTCCCAGATCATGGCCGGAGTGCGACTCGCCAGAAGACTCTGAACTGGAGGAAGAACTGGAACTGGAGTCTGCCAACTCATTCTGCTGCTGGGCCACTCTGCGCTCGCAGTGGTGCTTGTGCTTGGCTTGGCGGCGGAATTTGGATTTGTGAGCACGGCCACTCATATTAAAAATTATAATTGCTCAATTGCTTCTTTCTGTCTGTCCCTCACGACACTCACGACACACACGCCACTTTTTTTAGCCCGAAAAAGGCCAAATTGTCAGCACTGCTTTTTCAGCCTTTTTTTTTGCAAAAAAAAATCTGCGGTTTTCCAGTGATGACTGGATTGGTTGTTGCAGTGTTGCCAGTTTAGCGTTTTTCACACCAGATGTAGCATTCACAGAATCAAATCACAAATCACATGGGATCACGATCACAATTCTCGATAATTCACAGAATGCTGTTAATGTTAACAGCGTGCTGTATTTGGCGGTATTTGGTCGCACTATTAAACCGTATTAAATAGTGGGTGGCGTTTTGGCCAATTTTGTGTGACTAATGAAATTTTAGGACCTGGTCTTAAATATTTTACATTTTATGCGCCATCCAGGTGGTCCTGGTCCTGTAAAGAGCTGCAATTAATTAAATTTTATACACTGAAGGCGGCCAACAACTTGGTGCAGCGTGGAATATCCTCCAGGTGTGGCCAGCGTTCTTCCTTTTCACCGCCATTCTTACCAGCACATAACACCGCTTCAAATTTTGCTAATGGATAAAGATACGAGTGGAGTCTCTCTGGAAGCCTCGGGCATTGCAGTTCGCTTGAGGGAGGGCTCCGCGTTTTGTCTTTCTCAAGACGCGCGTCTTCCGCCATCTTGGCGTCAGCCATTATGGCAATTTCGTTCACAAGAAAAAATAATTAGCTGTGGCGTTTTCCACTGAATACAGTGGGCGGCCAAATAATACCAAGTTGCCTACGGGTTTCTTGGCAACCTAAATCCACAAAAAAAAAAAAAAAAAAAAGATACGAGTGTTATATATACGTCCGTCAACGGGATTGCTATAACAGCAGGACAACTATGCGTTGGGGAGTATAATCGTTGGCGACCAGCGGACTACGAAAAGTGAGTGTGTCCTGGTCCACAATTCTGTAACTTTTAAACCGATTCGCTGCGTCGCCATCAGTATATCCATACAAACCGAGTTTCAAGCCAATCGGATGAAAAATAGTTTCTTGCATGCAGAATTTTCCGGCCACTTTCCTCCTGGGATGATTTTCCAAAATCGGGAAAACACGTGGCCTACTACGTTTACAAACTAAATATCAAGTCAATCGGATAAAAAAGACAATTTTTCCCATACAAACTTCTCCGACGCTTTTCCGACATTTCCGGTTGGAATTTTCCAAAACACCGTCTTAATACGCACTTTCACCACTAAAGGAAACTCCTGTCCAAATTTCAGCCTTCTATCTCTTACCGTTTGCGCTCTGCGTTGATTGCCAATCAGTGAATCAGTCAGTCAGTCAGTGAATCAGGACAAACTGTTTTATATATAGAGTAGAAGTAGATTATCGATTTAACTAAATTTACTAATGGTACTAATGGTATACAATTTTTATTTTTAAATAGATTTGCAGTCTGGCAAGATGCAAACGGCCGGACTGAGTGCTATGACGCCATCGAAGAAGTTGCTAAAGATATGGAAAACCTGCTAAAAAGGAACTATGGATATATCTGCCCATTAGTGCGTGATATCCATACTGAATGTTTTGAAAGAACACGATATCTTGAGCAGTTCATCAGTTTCAAAGAGCGATTGAACATGTTAAGACCTGAAGACAGTACGTTCAGAGAGACACATATATACAGCCTGATAGCGAAACATATCAGCTTATTGACACTAATAACGAACTATGTGTTCATTGCGAAGCCAGAAATAAAGGAATTGAGACTGTGCCAAACAGGCAGCGATATGCTGGAAGATTTTGGGAAGGCTGTACAAATTTTAACAAATATTCCTGGCATTGTCCAAGAACACAATATAAATGATATGCCTTTTTATTTGAGCATTGCTATGTATGTAGCAATAAATGAACATTTCATTGAGATTTCTGATACGTCGCCTGAATTTCTTCTACAGCGGCTGCTTGCTTCCCCCTTAGCAATGGAAGGTAAGCCACCGCTGTTAAAATTCCAAGCAATAAAATTTAATTTTAGCGACCTACTTTACAGATCACAAACTTCCTGTTCAGCCCTATGGTGCTGATGATGGTATTGCCTCTGCTGTTAATGCTGGTGCTGTCCAAAATGATCAACGAACCAGAGACTAAGAAGGAACCGGCCACAATATGCGCATCTTTAGCCAATATGCCGCATTAAACTATCCTGACACCCAGCCACCAGGCATTGTTCATCCTTGGTCTGAGCTAGATATGTAATGGGTTCACCCAGGTTGCCGCAGGTTAATTCACCCATACGTATATCATAATGACTCACACAACCGTCCAACGACGAGGCATAGATCTTGTCTTGATGCGTTAAAACGCTGGTAATGCAATCCTTGGCCTCTTTCATTACCTGGACGGGGTCTAAACGGCGCGTACGTATATTCCAGCACATGACGGCATTGTCACGTCCACCGGAAATGGCAATAGAGGAATCTTTATTGAAGTAGACACAACGCACACCGCCGGCATGAGAACGCAGGCGGCAAACAGGTGCACCTACAAAATAGAAACTGGGAAATAGAGCTGGAGTAATTTTTGGATATATACCAACCTGTATACACATCACGTATATAATACTTTTATCCAGACTGGCTGATACGATGTAGCTACTGTCACAGCTGCCTGCGGTATCGGTCACCTCATCCGCATGTCCTCCATTGGTTTTCAATAGCTAGCCCGAATTGGTGTTTGGTATGAAAGCCCGAAATAGAACACAGCCACCACCATGCTGCAAGTGCTGCATACCTCCTCGGCTGAAGGGTCCACCAGACAATGATTGAAACTGCATCATGCAGATTGCCACCGCACTCCAAGAGCTAATGGATTACATGAATTTACTACGATTTACCACTCTAAGATTCAACTTACCAATCCACAAAGAACTCCAGTAATGTATCCACACACTCCTCGCCAGTGGCTGCACTGACACCTCCCTGTGTCCCCAATGTTGCCAGAAGACAAAGTGACACGAGAGTGTGTCCCGAAGGATTTTTTTGATGGCAATTATTGTGTGGGGGTGGTAGGTGGGCCCGGCCTGTGGGATAAATGAACATATGTTGATTATTAAATTATTAAATACAAAATACAAGATTTTAATATTTACATTTTGACCCACTCCCTCAACTCTTTTTGGCGTCCCTCAGGGAAGAGCCTTAACACATAATGTGTCACTCTCGTGTCCCCTTTTTCGGGGACACTGGGAGTTGTCGGTGCAGCCTTTCCGTTTCCGTGTTTGCAGTAGTGGTGGCGGTGATTGCAGCGGTGGTGGCGGTGATTGCAGCGGTGGTGGTGGTGAGAGTTCTGGTGGTGGCGGTGATTGCAGCGGTGGAGCAGGCGTGGGTGGTTGTGCAGCCTTGGAATGAGGATATGGGTTGGGATGAGGATATGGATATGGATATGGGTATGGGGGCAGGGTATATGGATATGGATATGGGGGCTGGGGTGGATATGGGGGCAGGGTATATGGATATGGGTATGGGAGCTTTTTCGGGGACACTGGGAGTTGTCGGTGCAGCCTTTCCGTTTCCGTGTTTGCAGTAGTGGTGGCGGTGATTGCAGCGGTGGTGGCGGTGATTGCAGCGGTGGTGGCGGTGAGAGTTCTGGTGGTGGCGGTGATTGCAGCGGTGGAGCAGGCGTGGGTGGTTGTGCAGCCTTGGAATGAGGATATGGGTTGGGATGAGGATATGGATATGGATATGGGTATGGGGGCAGGGTATATGGATATGGATATGGGGGCTGGGGTGGATATGGGGGCAGGGTATATGGATATGGGTATGGGAGCTGGGTATATGGATATGGGTATGGGAGCTGGGATGGATATGAGGGCTGGGATGGATATGGGGGCTGGGTATATGAATATCGGTATGGGGGCTGGGATGGATATGGGGGCTGGGATGGATATGGGAGCTCGGATGGCTGGGTGTAAGGATAGGGGGGCTGCACAACCTGGAGGCCTGGCTGGAGGGCTGGCTGTACCATTTTTGGCTGGACTGCTGGCTGGGACATCGTTCACAATAATAAAAATTAATAAAAAAAACCACCACCAAAAAAAATTCCGTTTGAAAAATAACGGCGTGCATCCCGCCCGCACTACTGGCGCAGCACAGTGGTCCAGAATCACTTTGCCTTGGACAAAATTCTGTAACTTTTGAACCGCTCAAAATTTTGAATTAATTTACCTTTACCTTTATTAACTTTATTGCACCTGAAATCCACAAAAATTAGTGGAGGGTGCAAATTTTTTATCAAACTTATTTTTTTAGTTGTTTTTTTATTTCTACCAAGTTTCGAGCGGACATGATTTAGATATAGCTTCCATACAAAATTAATATTTTTTTATGCATTTTATAGCAAAATTTCGCGATTATTTGTTGCTTATTTAAATTATTATATGTAACTGAATTAATTGGCTTTTAAAATACATGAAAGATATGAAATTCAGGCAGTTCTCCTAGTGGAAATAGATATATTAGACTATAAAATAAGCCAATAAATTTTTTAAAGACTTTTGAAGACAACTTTTGTCAGTCTCGGAAAGTTTAAAAATTGGTGTAAAATAGGTACCTGTGGAAAAAGCCAAACTTGACTAAAGACCAAAATTTATGCATTTTTAGGATTGCGAAAAATTGACTAAGTTTAGTTATTTAAACTGCCGGTTTAAGCCGGGTATCCAGCACCGCGAAAACTAAAAATTCCTGGCAAACTTCATATAAAAAAAACTGTGCCAGGAATTTTTAGTTTACCTTTTCGTTGCTTGAGTATCCAGCAACATGAACGAAACCCACAGTTTCTTATCGATAGTTGGCCTATCGATAGCGCGTGTGGATCGAGAGAACAGCTGATACACAGCTCAGGAATATATTGTTTACAATTATTTTGGACGTGATGACTGAAAATTTGGAGGGAATGCTTCTTTGTTTTTGTTATGCTGGGGAACCAGCAGAGTGCAGAGATTGGTAGGGGATGTAGCCAAGGGGACACTTATGCCAAATTGTTGAGGTGGCCTGAGAGATGCCCTCCATAAACACAAAGGTCGATGGGATGTCGTAGGTTGAGCCTGTTTGTCGCCAGATCAGATGCAAGTCTATGAGAGTGGGCCACCAGTCAGTCAGGATGCATACATTTTGAATTGGGCTCATAATGGCAAGCGTCCAAATTGTGGTATTTAGTTGTATCCACACATGCCAGGGACCTCACATAAAAGACTATAGCTTATTGAGGGCAGTGGAGCATTCCGTACCCCATACCGGGATCCCCTGGTCCAGGAAAGCAAGATGATCAAGGATTTTGGATCGCAGCGAAATACCACTACGAGGCTGCAACCGTAGCTGCTGCCCGAGTCACATAGACTTTTCTGGTCAAGCGGCGGTCCAGAGACAAGCCAAGGTATTTAACCGCGGTATCCGTATATGGGAATCTTGATCCTAGGAGTCGCACTCGAGCAACTTTTGCGGGTCTCATAGCGATCGTGTTGACTCTTTGAACGATTAACGGGTATGTTCCAGCTGTTCGCACATCGACCAAAGCCAAGGTACTGATCTGCCCACTGAGTTCACAAAATCCTTAATATTAATGTGAATGTATTTATTGTATTTGATTGGCGGCTAACCGAGAAGTCATACTACTTTGGAGATTATAGCATTTTAAAGTTGTGCAGATAACAACATGCTGCATTAATGATTTGCGCCATCCGGGCAAAGTGTCATGCTCAGCCATCGGCCTATCATCCTCTAGTATAGCATTAAGTAGCACCTACTTCGCGATGCATGCTTCCCCGGAAAATCTAATTTTTTTTCTCTACATTTATTTAATTTCAAATAATTAACAGTGTTAACAGCTGATTAATCAGAGTGACCTTACACCTTTTAGGTGCATGGTCACCCTGCTTTAGTTATGTTCCACACACACAAGAAATAATTAGCAAATTCCTGGCAGGAATTTTCCGCAGTGCTGGATACAAGCCTTTATCTAAAAAAAAGTTTTACTTTTTAACAAAAATGTGCGCAGGCGAAAAATACTCCATCTGTCTCGCTCTCTCTCCCAAAGGACAAATAACTATTTCTAGTGAGAAAAATAGCTAAATTGGCAACGTTGATTCAAGAAGTAATCGAATTTAAAAGGCGCGCGCAGCTACTTCCAAGGCACAAGCTACGTTAATTTTAGAAATACAAAGATGGAGCCAAATTTTTGCCTGGCTTATAAAATTCGACAATTTTCTCGACATTAACAAATCCTTGAGATTATTAAATCAATTGGAAACCACTCATTTTGGTTTGGTTTGTTCGTTAACTACGTCGATTATTGCGTATCGATACTTGTATCGATTAGGGTGACCGCCCTCCACAAATCAGTATGCCCTGACTATCGATAGCCGATAATCTAAAAAGAATATGGCTGCCAACTGAATTTGTTCTGAAAATTACGAATAACCGGCAAAAACAGTGTACAATACGATATAAAGTGCGTACGTAGTAGTGCTAGTTAAAATATTAAAAAAGCATTATTTAAGCGGCATATAAAGATATTAAAGAATACTCTGGCTCTGACGACGCTCTCACGCACACACACACACGTACGCATCGATAACCGATAGCAGAGTTGCATTTCGCTTGATGGTTGAAAATCAATTGATGCCTACTGCAGTTAACAGTTAACAGCCGAAAAACAACAAATGTCTTCAAATGCACAAGTTAAAGTAATGTGTTGCGTCTTAATCTCGTTTATTTCCATGTGTCTGGTGTCAAATTAAACAATTGCCGCCTTTACCACCACCCCCTCCAACTGGTTACCCCTGCCCAAGTACAGTTGCGCCCAACAGCAAACTACGGGGAGGCGCGCGCTTTCCAATAAACAACAACAGCAAAGGATATAACAACAACAACCATAAGCAAACCTTGGGCCAAAATGGGTGAAGTAAAATCCGTCAAGGTGGACAACTGGGGAGTCTTCTTCCTGCAAAAGTTGCAAAATTTCTTCAACAAAACGGATTATTGTGATTTAACATTGCAATTCCGCGACAATTCTCAGTTGAAAGTCCATCGTTTGGTGTTGAGTGCCTGCACGGATTATTTTAATGTCTTGGAACAGACCTGTGAGATTGTGGACGATGCATTGATCATGCCCAACGAGTTCCAAGCGGATGTTGTGGTGCCCATAGTGAACTTTATGTACACTGGCACACTAGAGTTTGAGCTCAAGATGTATGGCAAGCTGTTGCGCACTGCGCGAGAGATGAATATGACAGTGTTGCTGAAGCTTCTGGAGGCACATCGGCGCACGATGGAGAATGTGAACCGACAACAAAGGGTGAGTGGCTGCAATTTCATTTTTTTAAATCAAACTTATTCGATATTATTTCCCTTGCAGCCACCCAGTCCGAAGGGCGTGCGACGTCGTGGAGTTGGGGGGTCTGTGGGACAGCAACCCCCTGCGGCTTCGGTGATGACGGCGGCCCCAACGCGCATCAATGTGCCATCGATAACAAACCGAGGCACGGTAAGCAGCATTACGCGACCACAAATTAATACCCAACGTGCCGTTATTAGCAGCCATCTGCAGCATCGTGGTGGTACCACTACTACAACTAGCTCCTCATCTATCAAACAAGAGCCCACTTCTCCCTTTGAGCAACTGCGCAAGGGCTATAACAACAACAAGCGCCCTGCCCAAACCAGTCTACTTTCGCCTCCCTCTAAGAAACCCAGCCTAGAAGAGGTCAAAGAGTTTGCCGAACAGCAAAGAATGCGCAAACAAATTGCCGCCGAATTTGGTGATCATGACCCGGACTATGACGGCGCCATGCTGTATGATGATGTGCATGCTGGCGACGATGATGACGACGATATGCCATCCACGCAGCCATCTACATCAAAGCAGCAGGCGGCAACGCCCCAGCAACCCCGTGAGACCACTTTGGAACATGGCTCGACCACCATTATACTTAAACAGGACTCGCCCAGCCAAACTCCCACCATTATAGTCAAGGACTCGTCCAACACAAAGCTGAATCATACGAAAATTATAGCCGAAGTCTTGCGCCAATATCCTCACATAGTCAAGGGCCACAAGAATATCAAGCTTAAGATAATGCCCAGCAGCCCGGCAGAGAAGACACCAACCCCGGCTCCTGCTCCTGCACCCGCTCCGGTGGTGAAGCGGGAATCCTCCACTTCGCCGCATAAGAAGCTGCATGTTTCTTTTAAATCGGACAAGTCCACGCCCATGATAACCACACAGCAGCACCAGCCTCAGCAGCAGCAACAACCACAGAAAGCACCTTTGCGAGAGCAACAGAAGGTGTCAGCCACCACGAGCGCACAGTCTTTGGCAACAACCACGCCAGTTTCGACTCCAGCCGCCTCCAGCACTACGTCGGCTCAGAAGCGCCGCATCGATAGCAAAACTATGCATGCGCTGATTGCTCAAGGAGCTGAAAACACCACGGGTAAGCTTCATAGATAACGCCCTAATTTAGCAGCGAGTATACCATAATCTATTTATCCAGGTCCTTGGCTGTGTCTGCGTTGCGGCGTCAATGGACGCCCAATCAGCATTCCATCGTATCGTGGCTTCCGTCGTCATCTGATCAACACGCATAAGGAGACCATAGATCCGGCTCTGTGCGAGCATTGTGGTTGGCGATCCGCTAACAATCGGGAATTGCATTTTCATATGCAAACGGAACATCAAATTAAATCCCTCCTCTACACCTTTGCCGATTGCGGCCTGTGCACTGAAACGTTCTTGAGCAAGACAGAATTGGAGGCGCACCTCAATGAAGCGCACACAGATGACCAGAAACAGCAATGCATTTACTGCTACAAAGTGTTCGAACAGGAGCTCCAGCTGTACAAGCACATGAAGAGCTCGCATAAAGCCCAAGCTCTCGAGGACGGCATCATTGATGAAACCGATGAGGAGTATATCGGCGGCTCGCAAGTGGATGAAGAGGAACATCAAGAGCAGGAGCAAGAACAGGGAAAGGTGCGCATCTTGTCGGATATTAGTTTGCCCGCAAACAGTGTCATTCCAGTGCAGCAGCAGGAGACAATGGACGAAGAGCAAGTAGATCAACAGGAGGTGAAATTTGTGGGAGCCGATGGAAATGAGGTAGAGCTCACTGATGAGCAGCGCAAAGAGATTCTGTCCCAGTTGAATCAACAGCAAGCAGGCGCAGCCAGCGGTGGCGTAGTGATGGTGCTCAGTGAACCCGAGGCAGCCGATGGCAAGGAACAACAGACGATGCAGGGAGAGGAGGCTGATGGCAAATCCCTGGCCGGCACCACCACCACCGAAGAGGAAGAATACGATGACAGTCAGATTTATAGTGAACTAGCTGCTGCAGATTCGGTAGAGAGCAAAGGCAAAGGTGAAGTTACCGGCGCCGATGAGAGCAAAGAATCCATCGAAAATTTGGAATGGGCCGAAAATCTGATATCAGAACAGGAAATGGAGGCGGAGGAGCAGCAACAGGAGGATAGGAAAGAGGTAAGTTTACTAAAGAACGCAGAAAGATGTGACATGCAATTGTAATCTATGTTTTGATTTCTAGCCAAAGCCAGAAAAACGTCGCGATGATATAAGCGAAAAGCTCAAAGAGCTGACGGGAGATTGGAGCGAGGATGAGAATGAAGATGACGAAGCTGACGAAGGTGAGCCCGCCACTACAGAGCTTACGACTGATATGGCAAGATCCAGTTCCAAGCACCCGGCGACAGAGGAAAGCACACAAAACAAACTCCCAGACGAGGCAACAGCGGAGGCGGATGACATTGATTTGGCTCTAGAGTCACTGCACAAGGGCGACAATGAGGCGGAGAAAGCACCTGCATCCAGTACACAAATGGATCTGGATAAAGAGGGAGCGCAAGAGAAGGCAGAGACACCAGCCACAACAGCGGGGGATGCGATCACACCTGCGATCAAGCAGGAGCACGATGCCGAAGAAGAATTTCTCAAGGAGGAGGAGGTCACGCAGCAACCAGAATCGAGTACAACAACCGCAGCAACTGGCGAAGATTTGGAAACGGATAATATACGCAAAGAACTGCTGGATGAATTAATTGCAGAGGCGGAGAAACCGGATGAAGAAAAGCAGCAGGAAGAAGCCATGGCGACAACGACGCCAACAGAGGAGAAGCCGCAGGAAGAGGCAGACAAAGAAGTGGTGCCTGCCAAAATAATCCCTGAAACTTTGAACAATGACGACATCAAATCGGAGCAAGAACTCAACAGCAGCAGTGATAAGAAGACAGAAGACACAGCAGCACCAACAGCAGCAGCCGAGGATAAACCAAACAGCGGGGATGCCAAGGCGGACGCTAAAGCCGCCGTCGCAGACAGTAACGAGAGCAAGACACCAGGGGCGGCGGCGGTTCTAATAACGGAGGATGCTACGGCTAGCGTAGAAAAAGTCAAGAGTCTCATTAGCGAATGGGTGGACGATGAAGAGGAAGAAGATGACGAAAATGCGGTCAGTGCTGCGGCGAAGGAGGAGCTATAATTATTAGATTTATTTATGTTCTAAATTTGATTTTTCAAATTGCAAGAACTTTCGGTTTCTACTGTAAATTAAAAATTGTTAAAAAACATTAAGGGGAGAATTGTGTATGTATGTAGCAGGCGTGAATCCCTCTTCCGGATCCAACACACCCTAAATGCGAGATCAGACCAAAACAAGTCAAAATTCTACAAATTTATGATTTCAATTTTCACCCCACACACACACATTTTAAACGTTAGGTAAACACATGCACTTTATATATACATACATGCATATATATAGAAATATGTAGTTACATAGCTATAGATGTTGTTTTAATTGGTTTAAAACACAAAGATATGAGGATTGCAAATTATTATTCAATTTTATGATTGTAATACAGATGAGAGCGTCGTCGGGAAGAAATAATGTTTTTTGATGGCCCCTAAATTGTAAGACTTTATTATACAAATTATGTTAAAAAGAAAAAAAAAACAATATCAAATTGATTGGAAAAATGCAACATATAAATGTAAACCCTACAACTGAAATGTGAGTTCACAATTTATGGATTTGGGCTCAAAGTTGATTTTATTATTTCACAGCTATCACACTATAACAGGTATATCATCAT
The DNA here is from genome assembly GCA_037044535.1 of Lordiphosa magnipectinata. Taxonomy (NCBI): domain Eukaryota; kingdom Metazoa; phylum Arthropoda; class Insecta; order Diptera; family Drosophilidae; genus Lordiphosa; species Lordiphosa magnipectinata. The sequence continues at coordinate 109,910 of JBAMBO010001198.1, forward strand.
TTAACCAACAAAACTACAGGGAATAAACTCAGAAAGTATTCGAACTTTAATTTTTTTTAGCGCACAGAACGAAATGACCCTGGATGCGTAACAAGCCGATCGGGAGTGCCCAAGAAATCACAACAGATTTCCGTATAAACACGTGTTTTTCAAATTTAAACTTCTTGCATTTATATGTGAAGTGACAAAAATGCACGGTTACTATAGGTAGATCAGATGGCGATTGTTCAAAGCCAAGTAAATTTGAGCAGTCGGTTCCAAATCGCTTAAATTCACTATCTAATCTAGCGCAACCGAAGATATTCTTTACAGTTTCTCGGGAGGGCTCACCCATTGTAGTTCGACCGGACGAGAGCTCCACGCTTCCCTTTCTAAAAGCAAAGGTTATAATTTTGTATTGAAAAAGAATTTGTAAACACGAGGTCAAAGACTAAAATTAACAAACAACAAATAAATCGCTTCTAGTAATAATCAATTTATAAAAAGCACTGGAAAATTCCAGACAAATTATTGTTGGCGTTGTCCACGTAGGTCACGAAGGGGGGGCGGGGGGAATAAATATCACTGCCCAACGGTAAAGGGTAGGGTACCCAGCAAAAAAATAAATAAATATGAAATGCAAAAGTCAAAATCTGAATGGTGCGCTCTTCTTAGCACGCTTTCATCAGCACAGTTAAGAAGATAAAAACACCGTTTTGCATTTTATGAAATAATTATGATTATATAAATATTTATAATAATTATAAATATCTGTTACAGATTTTTCTAATTTTCTATAGATACATGTGATTTACAGAGTAACCACCTGAACTCAACTGTAAACCTCCCTGAAGAATTGCAGCCACCGACGACACAAGAATAAGGCTGCCAAATTAATTGAAAAGAAGACCATTTCCCAGTCAGACTTCAACTGGGAAGATTATTTTGCTGAGAAGCTTCCAGCTCGCGTCGCCACTTCTCACTAATTTGCGGATATTTTTAGTCCTTATTGAAATCCTTCTGAAATGTGCAAAAGCATTCTTCACCACACGCCTTAGGTTAGGTAAGGTCAGAACCCACAACTTTGCTGAGGACATAAAAGCAAAATTCAAAATATTTTACGAGATATTGAGATCAGAAGCTGAAAGCTTCAAAGACCAATATAAAGAAAACGTCGCTAATCAGACCAAACCCATTCAAGGTTTTTATACTACCATCATAACCTTTCAGAATTTTTTGTTCTCGACGAGATCAATATATTATTGTTCCACAGTGCAATTAATCCCTTCTCGAGATAATTTCAAGAGCAAAGAAAGATTAGGTGCCGATTTTTATAGTGTGATAGGTCCTTCGGGATCCTTAGTTTTTTTTGGAAGAAGGTGACATAGAATAACAAACGTAACAAACGTTCATTGTATAATCTTTGGTGAAACCAAATTATATTTTGTATACTTCGTACCAAACCTAAACAGAGTATGTTAAGCATATGCAAAAGTATGTAACAGGGAAAAGGAATCATTTCCGACCCTATCTATATGTGGGTGATTCCATAAACAAAAGCCCACACAAATTTTTTTTGCTGGAAATAATTTGTTCCGTATTCTTTGTTGTAAAATCGTGCTTACGATTTTTCAGAACTTTGCCGAAATATGTTTAATTCGCAGGAAAAAATGTTTCGAAAATTTAGCTTATTAAAAAATTTAATTATTTTTAATTGCTTGCTATCCAAATATAGCAATAATAAACATATTTACAAAATCTCTAAATTTACATCCCATCCCAAACTTTCAAATTAATTAAACTCGCTGAAATAAGTAAACAAAAATGAATTGCCGCGAAATTTACTTTTTTTTCTTAATTTTTTCTCAAAATTTGGTCTTGTATCTATGAATTTATTGTATTAAGCTGTAAATGGGAAATCGATTATTTATAAGGACAATCATTTTAAAAAGAATATTGATATATTTGACTGAGAAAAAAAACAAATTAAATCAATTGAAAAATATTTTTTACCATTTAGTATTTTATTCTTTATTGAATTAAAAAAAAAATTTTTTTCAAATAAACATAGTCCTTTCTAAAAATTTTTGTTGTGCGAGTTCTTAAAAAATTTCATATTTTTATTGAATTGCTTGTATAATTTATATAAATTAAGGTTTGAAATGATTTTCGTCGAACATTCTTAGCTGAGGTTTTTCCCAAGCGGGAAAATCATTTTTATAGCTGGAAATTATAAAGACGCTACCATTGAAAACAAAAAAGTTTTTCTCACTTTTTTTGACCGATCGTTCCTATGGCAGCTATATTCTAAAAGCATCCGATTTGGGTGTGGTAGCATATAATACACAGTGCCACAAAGTTCAACTTTTTTTAATGCCTGGGAACGGAACCAATAAATTATGAAACTAGAGGCATCAGGGAGCAACACCTCATACCCAGTTTTTCTTGATCACGTCAAGTTCGCGTTTAATGGGCACATTTATACTAGCAACACACAGCTACAACATCTGTTGCTGTTTAAAAAAAGGATAGAGCTAAAATTTTGGAAAATTCACCAAAGATAAAGGGAGCCACCACAATTGTTATACTAAATTCCCGCCTCCAATGGACAAGCGGTTAGTACCCCGCCTATAGAGGTCTAACTTAGAAAATGGAATCAAGGGAAAACCATTCGATAGAATTTTGTAAGATTTTAAATATATTGAGATGCTGACCAATAAAATAAAATGTGTCCTTAAGAGATGGTAACATGCATCGAAAAAGCGCGATAGTGGGTACCACATTTGACATCACCCGTTATCGAGTCCATATAGGCCATAAACTAGAGATAAAAATAGACCGAACTGCGTTATACTATATAGTTTATATATTATATTATATATTTTCATCAAACTTGGTGGAATTATGTAAAAGCATTATGTAACAAGTAAGTAAGTAAGAGTCGAGTGCCCCGACTGCAAAATACCCTGAACCCTCTACTCCATGGTGTCTTTGACACTAACTGAAATACCATTATGGTGACTATATATAGTCTCAAAAGTTCTGGCACTAATATCTTTTGTCGATATATTTGAAAACGCCCAATCAATATGGGAGTCAGAATCGATTGTGGGCGTATTCAAATCTAATAAAGATCTAAATCCCTTACTAATTAAATTATTATATATTGGCCTACACCTTCCAAGTTCACCTAAACATAAATTAAAGTCTCCTAATATAATTGAACTATCGCCCAAAAACGCATTTTGTCGAAAAAGATACCGCTCACAATATCATTATTAATATAAATGATAATGCCTCTTTTGGAGCACTCTACTCCCTAACAGTCCAACCTAATCACAACAGAAAATCTAGGAATCTCGACATTTTCATTTGGGTGAGTCCAAGTCTCAACAAAACACAAAATAGAACTCTAAAGCATTAATCTGTCCGATCGAATGTCTTCAATATGACAGTGTATGCTTTCAGTGTTCTGGAAGAAAATGTCTAGGTTGGAACTGTTAAACAGATGGTCATAGTGGGTAGTAAGTTTGTTTACGGACCGTAACTTTTCCAATTGATTTTGGACTTTATCGTCACTTCTGGGAGGATTGGGAGCACGAAAATTTCCTATAATAAAGAGACCTGCGGAATTTGTTGCTCGACTGCAAGCTACGTATAAATGGGCACGCTGCATATGATTGCTAGTGTGGACCACCACTTTGCTGTAAGTTGCCCCCTGACTTTTGTGAATGGTTATTCCTTCTGCAGGTACCACTGGAAACTGTTTCCGGTCCATAGTAACTTGCTCATTGTTCCTGTATTGGAAATTTTTTACTGTTTTCTGAATTGGGGTCCATGAAGATTCTGTTCGATGAGTACACTTTGAGCGAGCAATTGCTCCTATACCATCCTCCGAAAATTTTATCCATAAATTAGAAGGAGAGTTGGATAAATCAAGATCAATCTGCATTAATATGCCTGTTGCCCTATTGACTAACCCGTCCCCAGTATCTATATTGACCGTAACCATGTACTTAGCTGTGGTCTTTAATATAAGTGAATAACATAGTCCTTGTGAATCGGACGTCTTGAAATTTTTAACTGCTTCTACAATTGTGGCCCCACTTGCAGCATTTAAATGAGTTGCTTTAATAAAGACATCGGCGGTAGAAATATATTGATCAGTGGAAATCGAGCTCAACTTTAGGGTATTGTAATTATCTACCTCCACATTAGTGCTAAAGAGATGAATTACATCTTCTGGCACTTGTGAGGGCGGACATATGCGACTGCAGATAACTTCAGTATCCCCGGTTGTCATATTTCCTGATGCCATATTATTTAAAGAAGATGCAAATATTTGGTCTTCCCGTTGACGCATAATTTCTATGAGCTCAAAATACTTAAAGAGGTCCCACAGCGATGAACCGAAAATAGCATTGTAGGGATCAGACGAGTTTGATTCAAAAATCCACCGATCACCTACAGGCGGTAACTGCCGTAGGTCACCAAAGACTATTACAGAAATACCACCAAACGGAGAAGTATTTTTGAAGATTTGTTTCAATCGAGAGTCAATTTGGGAAAACCTTTTTGAGCCTACCATCGAAATTTCGTCAATAATAATTAATTTAAGGTCAATCAGCCTTGAATGTAAATTATTTACTAAATCATGACTCAAGGCCCTCAAGTCAGAACCTGATTGGTTTAGAGGAAGTGAGAGTATGGAATGCAGCGTGACACCACTGTTTCCGAATGCAGCTTTCCCTGTGGGTGCGCACAACAGAATTTTAATTGATGAGGGATCAGTTCAGGGCCTTTTATTGTACATAACGGACAAGGACTGAAAGATTGCTGAAATTAAGCGGCTTTTTCCGACACCAGCACCTCCGCCAACATCAAACAGTGTTTGCCAAGTTGTCTGGCGAAATCAACGGTGGTAGTTGTATTAATCGGACATTACCCTCCTCAGAATCTGTATTATCGCGGTTCGGATTAACATTTAAAACATTTAATTGGGGATTTATTTCAGCCAACCCTAAAACTCTATAAGCCTCGTCTACCTGTCCCTGGTTTTCAATGCTATTCTGTTCCTCTTCATGTGCTACACTATTAAGGGCATTCTCCAGTTCGCTATCATCTAAAACATTGTATTTTGTATTAACTCCAGATTTTCATTACAAAGGAGTTCGCAATCCTTTGAGACAAGCTCTAAGGTCTCAACCCTCCATGGGAGATACAACATGACTATTTCCCTAAAATAGTTTTTCCTATCAGTGTTAATATTAAATCTCCTATATCTTATTACGCAAGGTGTGAGCCTCTTTTTAATAAAGCCACTACCATTGCGAAGGTGATAAACTGTTCTTTCTGAGACTATGGGTGCATCGTCTTCGTTATCAGATTCTTGCCGAGTTGCTCTTTGACTTTTGCTAAAACTATAAAAAGAAGCAAAGTCTGCCAAGCATAAACCCTCAAGCTCAACAGGCCGCTGAACATAATGATCTAAAAGACCCACTTCAAAAATTTCGGTCGATTCTTGGGGAAGATTTTGAAGCTGTTGCCTCGGCTTAAGTATTTTAACACGCTGCTCTGGCAGGGACGTGTTAATAAAGACATCAGCATTACTACTAGAGGACAAATGCATGCCCAAACAACAGTACACTGCTTCTTGTGCCGATATTTCTGTACCAGAAATAAATTTGTGACCTATGTGCTGCAACTTTTGCTTTATAGTTACATTCCCCCTGATAATCTCGCTTAGAGCATCGCGCATTAATTTCGAAATTCCCCTTTGAGATTTGTTAATGTAGTTGACAACATAGCTGCAGCAAGCATAAGGATCCAGAATATACTGAATATCAATATTCGCTCGCTGCATCAAAAGAAGGTGAGTTTTATAAGCGTTAAGCTTAATGGCTGCATATGATCTTTTCAGAAATATTTTTGGCTTTTTTAAGCTCGACCTTAGCGCATTAATGTAGCACTCGTAGCTTAAGTTTAGCTGATCGTGAGACAAAAAGTTATCAAAACTGCTAAGAAAATCTATGGTCTCAGCATCGAAAGTGCTTTCCAAAAAGTTTTGAATCTTATAAAAATTTTAACGGTGAACATCCACCTGTTGCGTATTTTCATCCAATGGGAACAAAATTTCTGTATGGGGCATGGGAGGATATGGAATACCGAACCTATAAATCTTTTTCGACCTAACTTCGCGTCTACATTAGTGCCCATGATTATGCATTTGATAGTTGAGAAAAGCAGCTACATCAGGGTTGCTCGAATCAGTTGTGATAAACTGATTAATAAACGATATAACAGGAGCCATAGTTGATGCATCATTCAAATTGCACTGTGGGGCATCTTTCAGCCAAAACATTCCATGAATGTGCGGTGAACCTCTCTGTTGGAACTCTACCCGCCAATAATATTTTTTAACAGGGTGACTACCGAAAAAAGCTGTCTATACCGAAAATCAAAATACCTAGCGCAAGTAACTGGGTCTGCTCTAATTAAACGCGATTTTTCATCAAAACTTAAGTTTGCAGCTGCTTGTTAATATGTTAGCCTTATCGACGTTCCTTGAAAGCAAAACAAAAAGCTCCCCCCATCTGGTCTCAGCTGCCGAGAAAGTAATGAAGAAGGTCGTAAGACCAAACTGCCTTATCATGGCCATAACTTTCTTCTTCTCCCCCTCCCAATGAGCCGGAGAAGTTCGAATTCCCTTTAGAACTCTAAAGCCATCATCCTGGCGAATTAAGTTTTCTATGTTGTCTTCGTTAAGGGCATTAGCAGCTGAAATGCCATGAGTGGCACTGTGCTTACGTAAGCAAATTGAAGTGTTATTTCTTATGTTTATCATATCCATCAACAACTTGTCGGTTCTACATCCTCTCCTATCATAGTTTCTAAGCTCGGACCTCACTATGGTGGTAAAACTTTCTGTGCATTTTCTTTTATTCCCAGAAAAAATAGTTGGAAAGGCCAGCTCCTCTGAATCACTATCTTCAATCATATCCAACGGACGCTGACCCTCCCCGGGAGCTATAACTACTCTTTGCATAGCAACATTTTCAGCAGGACCATTTTCCATCAAAGTTTCCTGATCGCCTGGATTAATATTTTCAATATCTAAGCTAGTAGACGGATCTATTTGCTCGGTCGATGAGGCTTGAGCAGATGTGGCTAATAGCTCTGAAACTAATTCCCTATCGTCAGCTTATGCAACAAAGGGAACAGAATCAGAAGTATAGGAAGACAACCACTGTTCGTTAACGGAAATTTGGTGTTTCCTATAGAGCTCTGTGTTTACTAGAAATCTTATTGCATTAGCAATTTTTGAGGGCATAATAGTTTCTGCCATGAAGTCATACTCCATACTCCATCCTACGTTTGAGGTGAATCTGAATTACCTCAGCTTCGTGAAATGCTCTAGGAAGTGATGTAATCACATTGGAGACGGGAATCGGGACATTAACCACAGCTCCTTTAATTGCGTTTACCTAAAGATTTAATGATCATAAAGGGAAGGCGAGGAGAAATTAGCCTTTCTTCTAATCCCTTTAAGCATTCGGGCAGGTTAGGAAAATCTAGTCCATTCGTGATCGATGCTTTTGGTTTTTTGCCCAATTTTATGTTTCGACTACAGGTCTTACAGAAGCTGAACTTATTGTTGGGAGATGGAAATTGATCGGACAGATGCAATATTTCTGTGGCTATTTCTGCGGTACATTTGTTTTCAATTTGCTCTCGGGATATTTTATCCACTTGGTGTGGAAATCATAATCCTTTGCAGCAAATGCGAACCTTATCGGGACCCTGCTTGACAATTCTATTATAGCTTGCTATCATAGTATCTAAACTAACATTTTCAATGGAAAGGTCTCTACCTGAATCTACGATCTACCTGATCTACGATTTACATTATCTGCCCTATACTGGCTGACGCGTTGAGTTAAACTTCTATTCACATTAAAAGCCCCTTGCCTAGCTTGCAAACGCGCACTTCGCCTTGCAATGGTATTTCTAGCTTGTTCAATTATCCTGGGAGTGGAATTGTCTCTGACCAGTGATCTTTGAAACCTATCCCTGGCTCTTTCTAAAATTCTTCTTTCCAAAACCTCCCTGTTTCGGGCATGCGATTCGGTGTTCTGTCGTTGTTCGTTTACCCGAACATTCGGGTTTAGACGGCGCCTCGAACGACGCAAAGTGTCAGCTGACTGTTCTTGTTGCCTAATTAAGGAGTTAGTTCTACGTGCGGCGCGTTGTGCTGTATTTTGTTGTTGTTCGGTTACCCGAACTATCGGGATTTGTCGGCGACTCGAACGATGCAAAGTGTCAGCTGATTGTTCTTGTTGCCTAATTGAAGAGTTAGTTCTACGTGCGGCGCGTTGTACAGTATTTTGTTGTTGTTCGTTTACCCGAACTATCGGGATTTGTTCGTCGCAAAGTGTCGTTTCTCTGTTCAGTCTCCCTAAATCTCCTCTTCCTTCTAACAACTTGTCGACGCTGAATGTCAAGAAGCTGTTCAGCTTCACTATATTCAGTATTGGTCCTACGCTCCCTTTGTGACGCTGCATTTTGTTCTCTCTCGTGATTAGCCCTTTCTATATTTGACCTATTTAACTGATTCCTAACCCTTTGCCTTTGAGTCCTGCTTGATGCTGACATTCTACTGGTTCTAGGCATTATTTATTGTTTATATATAGTAGGTATATAGTAAAATTATACGGATTGGGGTTTTTGAAAAATAGTGCAAGTACTAATATTGTAAGTAGATAAATTAATAGCCTTTAAAAAGACTTTTCTGTTACAAATCAATTTAATTTTTTGTGGGAATATTGTCTGAGAAAAAATATATTTTATTGGGATGCGAGAAATTGGTGGCGAGACAGATAAAGGCGCTATGTTTACTTAAAAATTTGTGTGACTTTAGAAAATGTGAAATATGTAATTTTAAATTGAGTGTATGTATAAACGGGGTATAGTATATATGTATATGACTGGTATTTTATAGACTCACAATCAGAACTTGCTTGTAGACACTCTGTAATCTCCTTTAAACAGGATGCTAAACGACAAAAATTAATTTAGAAGACTAAAACACACGTTGTTCACAATCAAAAATTTTACTTGCAAAAACACACGCTTTGTTTTTGTTGGTTATATTTTGTGAAATTACAAGGCAAACACATAAGATTAAGGATTATGTTTATTTAACGCGTGTGCGTCTGTTCTGGTTGAGAGCTTGTAATCGACTAACGCCGGTGCACACACAAACCGGAAGAGGAAACGCAAAAGACAAATTTCAGTGTGACCAAAGTTCAAATATAGATTGTTGCCAAAACTTACCTTATCAGCGCCTCATCGCTGCCTGAAAAACGCGAAATCAGGTTAATTCATCCTTTCCCGTTGAAGCAGTTACATTCTAACGGCTTTTCGTAATTTTTGGGTGTTTAGAGTTTATAACTTTTGCATAAAAAACGAGAGCGTAAGTTAAAGTCGGCTCTAACCGACTTCGATATACCCGTTACTCATGAAAACAAATGTTTATTAGCCTTCCTGTATGCCTGAGGTGGGTCAGCCGAAAAGAATGCAATATTTTTTAACTCGGCTATTTATTATCCGCCAGATATTAATAGACATTTGTCAATTACTAAATGCAACATAAATGACTCCAAATTCATCACGATAAACTCTCTCTCTCTCTCTCTCTCTCTCTCTCTCTCTCTCTCTCTCTCTCTCTCTCTCTCTCTCTCACTAAGATTGCTGCTGAACGCAATGCTTAGGTTATGGGTGGGGTGGGTGTTAACTGACCGTTTTTTGCTCATAACTTGAGTATCGTTCATCCGATCTTTATCATTCCTTCAGCAAATCGATAAATAATTTTGAGTACTAGTTATCTCTAGAAAGTACGAATCACTATCAGCAAAACTGTAGGAGATATGACGTTTTTTCCAAATTGCGGGGGCGTGAGGGGGCGTGGCAAAAATTGAAAATAAGCTTGATCTGCGTGCAGACAATAGGAGTCTACATTTCAAATTTGGTTGCTCTAGCTTTTCTAGTCTCTGAGATCTAGGTGTTCATACAGACAGACGGACGGACGGACAGACGGACATGGCTATATCGAATCGGCTGTTGATGCTGATCAAGAATATATATACTTTATATGGTCGGAAATGATTCCTTCTGGCTGTTACATACATTTGCACGACTTTAGTATACCCTTTTACTCTACGAGTAACGGGTATAAACATGAATGGGCAAATATATATCGCTGATTGAAATTTGTAAGTCCTGTGAACTGTGAAGCAGGTAAAGTGCCAAGAATATATCAATCTGTCTCAGGCGCTTACCAATTCGCGATCGTTAACAAACGTCTGGCACACCCAATTGGGGTGTTTCTTGCGGTTTAAGGGGGGAGGGGGGGGAAATTTTCCAAATCTGAAACAAACTTGATCTGGGTACGGTATACACCTATGTGCATGCCAAAATTTGTGTCTCTATCTCTTATAGTCTCTGAGATCGACGCCTTCATACAGACAAACGGACATGGCTATATCGACTCGGCTGTTGACGCTGATCAAGAATATATATACTTTATAGGGTCGGAAATGTTTCCTTCTCCCTGTTACATACATTTGCACAACTTCATGATCCCCTTTTACCCATTTTCAATGGGTACAGGATATAAAAACTTTTAATTACGAGGTTTGGGGACTTTTGCGTTAAAGACAAAAAAGTTATTCTCACTAAAACTACTTTTTCGACCGATAGATCCGGCCGGTTCCGACGAATGTGCAGTTTCTTTGTACCAAAAGTGCTAAGTTCGGTTAAGATAGCTTTAAAACTGACGGAGGAGATAGCATAGAAACAGACGGACGGACAGACGGACATGGCTATATCAACTCGTTCGTCATGCTGATCAAGAATATATATACTTTGTGTGGTCGGAGATGCTTCCTTCTATGCGTTACAAACATCTGGACAATTTTAATGTACCTTCTACAAGGGTATACAAAATATTATTTGTATATGAGATAAATAAGAATCTTTTCCAACCTCTACAATTGAGTCGTTTATTAGAACTGAAGCTTAAAACTAATACAATGTTTTCTGAAAGCTTCCCTCTCCCATGAAAGCTTTCCCTCGATGGTGCCGTCGCCGCCGCTGCTGTTGCTTCCCGTTGCATTTCGCTGTTGGCGCTGATCGCTTCTTTATACTTTGTTTACTGCTGACCGCATGGACAGCCAGTTAAAGTGTGGGCCCTGCACAGTGGTGTGACATTGGTTTGCTTGGTACGAATTGGCCCTAGACTCCCGTGTTAACTTATGTATTTATTTAATAGAGGACAAATTTAGCTCTCAACGTAAAAATAAAACGAGAGCGTAAGTTAAAGTCGGCTCTAACCGACTTCGATATACCCGTTACTCATGGAAACAAATGTTTAATAGCCTTCCTGTATGCCTGAGGTGGGTCAGCCGAAAAGTATGCAACATTTTGTAACTCGGCTATTTATTATCCGCCAGATATTAATAGACATTTGTCAATTACTAAATCCAACATAAATGACTCCAAATTCATCCCGATAAACAGATCAGACAACAAAACTTTTGAAAACGTATCACCTTTCCTAATAAAAACAAGAAAGAAAGTCGGTCAAGCCCGACTATTACATACTCTGCACCCTTAATGTCGCAGCTCGAATTTGGTCACGAGTCAAACGGCCAGTTAACACACAACGCAGTGCGCTCTCTAAGTCTCTCTCTCTCTCTCTCTCTCTCTCTCTCTCTCTCTCTCTCTCTCTCTCTCTCTCTCTCTCTCTCACTAAGATTGCTGCTGAACGCAATGCTTAGGTTATGGGTGGGGTGGGTGGTGGGTGTTAACTGACCGTTTTTTGCTCATAACTTGAGTATCGTTCATCCGATCTTTATCATTCCTTCAGCAAATCGATAAATAATTTTGAGTACTAGATATCTCTAGAAAGTACGAACCATCTATCATCAAAACTGTAGGAGATATGACGTTTTTTCCAAATTTCGGGGGCGGGAGGGGGCGTGGCAAAAATTGAAAATAAACTTGATCTGCGTGCAGACAATAGGGGTCTACATTTCAAAATTGGTTGCTCTAGCTCTTCTAGTCTCTGAGATCTAGGTGTTCATACAGACAGACGGACGGACGGACAGACGGACAGACGGTCAGACGGACAGACGGACAGGGCTATATCGACTCGGCTGTTGATGCTGATCAAGAATATATATACTTTATATGGTCGGAAATGATTCCTTCTGCCTGTTACATACATTTGCACGACTTTAGTATACCCTTTTACTCTACGAGTAACGGGTATAAAAAAGTAAATAGTTAATCCTAATCCCGCCTCCGTCCGATTTAGGAGAACATTTTTATGATGTGCTCCGACTCACATCATGTGTGCGGAGGCATAGATTAACAATAACTAAGAAGATAATTATGTCAAATATTAGATACATTTACCAACATCGAACCCTCAGAATTTAACAAATGGAATAAATCGTTATACAACATGCATATGATTCGAAACTGGTCGTGAGATTCGAAATTAGATCTACTTATATTTAAGAAAACTGGTCGGAGCTGTCGTGTAGATCTAGGTGGGATTGAAAAATTAATATGGCTCAAAAGAAAACAAGAATCAATATGGCCATTTATTAGCTTATGAAGGAACATAACTCCGTGACAGATTCTACGATCTTGCAGAGACGGTAGGCTTAATAGACGGAGTCTGTCAACATAGGATGGCTGGCGACGGTGTTGTTCCCAGTTTAGTCCACGTAAGGCGAACAGTAGAAATTGCTTCTGCATCGACTCAATAAGGCCCTGGTATGTTGCATACTGTGGGGACCATACGAATGAGCAGTACTCAAGTAGAGGTCGGACAAGTGAGACGTCTTCAGACCAACTAACAAGAGCAAACACCCCATTGGCTTTGCTAACGATGACCTCAATGTAATCAGAAAAGTTCATATTATGGCTGAATAATACGCCAAGGTCTGTTACCGCATGTATGCGCTCGAAGTTGTGCGGCCCAGGGAATAGTTACCCATAAATGGGGCAGAGCACTACATTTAGAGTGGTTAAGGTACAGCAAGTTGTTGATGCACCAAGATTGAAGGTGGTTAATGTCATTTTGTAACAGACTATGTGAATCGGAGTCTGTGAGCTGCATACAAATTTTAACATCGTCTGCATACACCAACACATTAGAATTTACAATGACAGAAGGAAGGTTGTTTATGAATAATCCCAAAAGCAACGGTCCGAGGTGATTCTCTTGTGGAACTCCGGAAGTGACGTAAACACACTTGGAGAGAGTGTTGTTAAATAAGACTTTCTGTTCCCCTGGTTTCTGTTTTACTTGGCGAAATTTGAAACTTTCGGCATTTCCGTTCGCGATCAAAGTGATTTATTAAAATATCCTTGATCTCCTTGTATTGAAGTTCTTCAGGGTTTATCTGGCTAATCAGAACACGTAGCGCTGCATTTAGCTCTCCACCCATAGGTACCCGTGCGTAATTGTGCTGTTCATTTAACGGTATTCGCCCAATGGAGCGCCCAATTGAAACGTGTGAAATATTCTGTTTAGGAATCCTCGGTAATAGTCTAGAATGGGGACCTTCTCTCAGAAAATTAAAAAAAAAAAGTCCTTCGATGGATCGCGAATTATGAAGAATTTTTATGCATAAAAATCATAGATGCGGTCATACATGGTTTCTTTTAAAACTATTTGACGAATATAAATCAACCTTTTTTGCGACCAATCAGTCTGCCCCACATCTTAAACATTTGTTAGGCGGTAGAAGGCATTTGTGCTCAATAATTTGACCAAAGGGCATAGGTGAATAAGCCTGGGAAAACTGCCCCAGAAGATTTTTGAATATTTGGAATCAGGGATGGTAGCTATTATCTAGGAGGGTATATACGCCAAATTTCAAGTCAATGGGTCCATTGGTTGACGAGAAATTTGCAGCAATGCTAAAACCTAAATATCGATATATCTGGTCTTATATTACGAATCACGGTCACTCGATGGTATCTTTCCAAATCGATTGTTTAGATAGCACGCTATCTTGCACAGGATTTCTATTTTTGGCAACATTTTATTGTCAGCTTTACCACAAAGACCTTTTGTTTTAAAATTCCGTACACAGCTTGAACTGACCACCTAATTTTGGTGACGATCCGGGATTGATTTGCTTTCAAGGTCGGCAGCTGATTTCTTTTTCCCTTCAGAGCTGGCATTAGAACTTTATAACCTCTCCCCTTGAGATCCGCAACAGCATCTCTACAGCGTCTCATTTACATGGGCAGTATATGGTCCTGCCATGTCAATAATGTCACCATTTGTAGTACAAATTGTAAATGGCTTGCCAAGGGAACTTTCTTCTAACCTGAGTATGATTTCTTTTGGAAGCTGTTATTGGCGCATTTTTGATGGGATATATGTTCCATAGCAAATGATCACCAATTTATCGTCGCCTACATTTAAATACTGAAATATTTATCACAATGTGACTGTTGCGTTCTATGATTTAAATATTTATATTTTTTATTTATTTGACCTTGTTGTACCACTTAAAAAAATCTGAGTTTTTTTTTATTATTTAAAAGGTTGGAAGAAACATCAGCTGTAAAAATGGCGTGGTATTGTCATATCTGGAAAGAGGTCATTTTAAATTTTAAAAACTTTGACCACCGTTTTTGGACCAAAGGAATAAGAGTAAAAATTCCTGAAATTTGTAACGAATATGTACATTAAATCTTAATCATTTTCAATCAAGAGTTCATGGTAAAACGTAATATATAATATGACCAGATATATTGATATTTAGGTTTTAGCAGTGCTGCAGATTACTCGTCAACCAATGGGCCTATTGACTGGAAATTTGGCGTACATACGCACCTAGATAATAGCTACCATTAGTGATTCAAAATATTCAAAAATCTTCGTAGCAGTTTTCCCAGGCTTTTTCGAAAAAAAAATGGGCCTAAATATCCATGATTGCAGATTTTGCTGGCCTTAAAACTTAAACTTTGGTTTCATACTTAAATATGGCCCAAAGTTCCCTAATTTGACCTATTATTTGACTGCGGGACCTTAGCATAAGAGTAAGTCGTTCAAAAATTATTTTTAATTATTTATTTGACATTTGACGAAAAGCATGCCGGTTGAAAGGTTAAAACGACCTTGTTTGAACCCTGCTCGTGGTCCATGCTGATTCCAGCCTGCAAGCCACATTAGTTCCACTTTCCAAAATGGACAGTCTTTTAAATTTTGTCCCAAATAATAGCGTGGTTCCCTTCGATGGAAACCGACTCGCCTCGTCAAAATTTGAACTAACATTTTCCCACCAAAAATACATTCAATTCATGCTCCATATTTATTTGCTGCTCGAATAAATCAAAATTTGACAACTTTTAAAATGATACAGAGATTCGTTGACGAAATTTCGATGAGGCATAGGAGTCGTACACATAATATTTGTGGAAACTTTTAAGTAGGGTTGTCGGATATTTCATATCTATCTGCCACGTTCCTGTTTTCACTAAAGTGAATTCAAATTTTTTACATGTTCTCTTTTCTATTAAACAATCAAGAAAATCTGTATCAAACCTTTAGTTTCTACTTACTCTCTATCCGACGGATTCAAATTATAACTTTTTAATCTGATTAACCCAGTCAATTTGATATAACGGCACATTTAATAAATTCGACAATTTTTGTCGAAAGTGAAAACGGAAACAGGCCTGTATATTGATATTTTTGACGATATAATATAATAATTTGGTGTAAAAACAAATCGATTTTATCGATATTTTTCAATAAAATCCCGAATCTTAACAAAGAACAGGTCTATTGATGTAATTGAGGCGTCATTTGACGCGAAATATGAACTACATTCTGACTGCGCTTAGAAAAAATAGATTTAATGTATATTTATTAAATTAACAAAAGATATTTATTTTTTATTTCATTTATAACATAAGAAGTTCTGCAAACTTATTCATGAATTAAAATTTATATAACGAAAGAAGTGTTTACTTTTTAAGTTCATCATCTTTCAAAATAGAGCATTCGAACTACAAAGCATAAAAAAAAACTTATTCAGTCAAATCTGCGAATCGTAAAAACTTCTGATTTTATCAATAATCGTCGACAGAGATTTTAGGAAGACCCGTTGAGTTATTAACTCATCGGTCATTCGGCTTCTGGTGTCAGAAACCACACTTTTTATAGCCGAAGATCCCATATTCTTCATCGCATCCACTACTAATGTCTGCTTTGGTTGATTTTTCGTCTTAAAAAATTCGATACGGTTGCTGTCCCAATGTATGCAATGGGTTTTGTTGAAAATTTGTATTGAAATTCTATACAAATTACTAGCCGGTTGTACTGTTTCTGTAAGGCATACATTGGGGCAGCAACAATATATTGGCCGTATTGTGAATGTTGATATAAGTTCTAGATGTGGTATATCTTCATTGGAAAAAATCGTAGAATTGTTTGGGATAGTTTTTTTTCAAAGTAAAGGTGTAGTACCTTCCGATAATATCAAAGAAAGTCAAAACAAAAGTATAGGTTCCCCTCAAAACGCGTCTGGAAAGAGTCAAAGTAGGCATTTTTTGCAACTTTAAGCGGTAATAACTAAAAATCTCGACGTCATGGACCATTTCTGAAAACAGATTCGTGTTCAGCACACGAAAATCATTTAGGACCACCACCAACGCTTCAATATAATGGACCTTGTTGCCTAGTGTACTTGATTGTAATTCTTTGCAATCAACACACTTCAACAGAGCCAACACACAACATTATTGGGATAGCAATGGTACGTCTGAGATCGAGAGAAGCTTGGCCGTGGCCCTCCTTTGGAGGTGCTGTTTGAGCCAATGGTACGTCTGGACAACCGGCTGTTTCGGAATTGACCACAATTCACTCATCAGCAGACTTGTTGCTTCCACACTTCAACTACTGATAATTAACGCTATTTATAAACTCAATGAGCCGGATAAAGGCTTGAGAATTCAACTTTTTGTGAAAACCAGCCTAGAATTCCTCGTGTGAGAGAGTACAGCCTGAAATTATGCTATGCTATAATTATAATAGTTTTAAATTAGAGCTTCCGTAGATTGAACATGTCCTAGCCCTGCAAACATTTTTTCGGGTTCCCTATCTCTCTCGTCAAAAAGACAGTTTGGCGATAGTTTGAGGGGAGAGTTTTCTGATAGTTTGGCGATTTACACAAAAAAAAATACATATGGTATCGCATTCTTAACATACAAGGGATAAATAAGCGATATGTGGTATCGCTTTTTTTCGTCCAATCGGTAAATTGGCGATATATCGCTAAAAAAAATCGCCTTGAAGATATGAATGCGATTCTCGTCGCGAATTTCAATTTCACTATTTATATGGGCTGAGTATGGATTTCGCTCTTAAGAATTACAAGCAAGCAAAAATTGGTGTATGTTTTTAATACAAGTACATCTTATTCAATACAAGCAACACATTAGATGCGTTGCTTTACACGCGCGGCGTGGCGCAGCCGTCTACAAGTTTTTTTCACTAAAACAACATTTTCGACCGATGGTTCCTATGGCAGCTATATGCTATAGTCATCCGATCCGGCCGGTTCCGACAAATTTGCAGCGTAATTGTACCAAAATATATATACTTTATGTGGTCGGAGATGCTTCCTTCTATGCGTTACAAACATCTGGACAATTTTAATATACCCTCTACAAGGGTATAAAAATTTAAGTTTGTTAAATTTGTTGTTTTTCGGAATAATAAAAATACAAATCCGTATCCTCCCACATTAGAGACTCATTCACTCATTCATATCTTCAGGAAGAAACGATTTACTATCTCCAAAATATACTTTTTCTTATCTCCAGGAAGAATCGCTCTTTTATCTCCAGGAAGAATCGCTTTCTTATCTCCAGGAAGAGTCGCTTTCTTAACTCCAAGAAGTGCACAGAGTGGCACACTTCTTCCCGAAGGGAGATTAGTATGCGATTGTTATGCGATATCGCCAGAGTTAAGCGATACCTACTGGAAGAATCGCATTCTTATCTTCTGCGATAAAAAATGTTTGCTGGGAGCCTGTTTGTGCATTTTTTTAGACTTACAAACATATGAATAAGCATAAACCAGTACATTTAATGTGCCTCACGATATAAATATCCACAATATAGAAAAAATTCATAAATAGCCGCCAATTCCACACACAAAAGAACACAATCCCCAGAAGTCAAAATCATTCATGCTTATATCTATCGTTTTTAAAAATGAGCTGCTCTTCAGCCAAGCATCTCCATGCTTTGCTTTTAACTTAAGGGGGTATTCTAGTCTAGAGGGTCAAATTTTAGGCATTTTTTAAAATTCAATAAAAAACAAGTAAGAGCGTTGTGGTCGAGTTTCCCGACTACAAGATACCCTGTTCAATTGAGACACACATGCAAACACACTCACATACACAAACGCATACACACATACGGGCGCACACATACACACACACGAGCGCTCACACGCGGCCTGCGCAGGCAGCGCTGCCTGCATGAAGTGAACGCCTAGCCATGTCCGTCTGTCCGTCCGTCCATATGAACGAAGAGATCTCAGAGATGGTAAGAGATAGAGGTTTGACATGTATGGGAAATATATTTCTTATACTTGCAGGCAGATCAAGTTTATTTTCAATTTTTAACACGCACCCTCCCGCCCCCGCAAATTGGAAAAAAGTCATATCTTCCACAGTTTTGATGATAGATGGATCGTACCTTCTAAAGATATCTAGTAATCAAAATTATTTATCGATTTGCTGAAGGAATGATAAAGATCGGATGAACGAAAGTGGGGGGTGTTAACTAGCCGTTTGACTCGTGGGCAAATGCGAGTGTAAGGGTGTAGAGTATGTTATAGTCGGGCTTGACCGACTTTCTTTCTTGTTTTAAAATATCATATCAATATCAATCAATATTTCTCAATCAATCATATCAATATCAAAATTCTTACATAATTCTACGTGTAGTCATAGAGGGATATGTATTAAAGGCCCACGGAAAATTTCTAGTCAATCAGTCCATTAGAACTTGAGATGCCGTGCTGGCAAAAGTAGTTTCGACAAAATCTCGTTTAAAGTTTTAACAGCACTATAATTTTACATGATACTTCTTTGCAAATGTGCGTGTAACTTTGAAAATAATTGCCGGATAGACTTAAAATTCTCCGTGTGTGTTCTTAAATATATGTACATAATGATAATAAAAATTAAATTTTTTCAAAATTCCAGACTAGAATACCCCCTTAAAAGTTTTAAGTGCTTTATTGCACAATTTACACTGCGATTTCTGTGCATCAACTTTAATAAAATAACTTTTAAACATTTTGCTTTACATGACCAGAGCACAAGAATCAGTTATTCGCAACAATGTGACCAACGCTAAAACAATAAGTGAGAAAGTCAGCCAAGCCCGACTATGATATAATCTGTACCAGTTCAGGCCGCCGCTCGCATTTGCTCTGGACTATAATATAATAGTACATCCAAGGAGTCACGTGGTTATCGTGCAATATTTTTATTATACGCTCGTCTCTAAGTTTCTCTCTCTCTCTCTCTCACTAAGATTGCCTTTGCTGAATGGAAAGCTGTGGTTATGGGTGGGGGGGTACGGGGTGTTAACTGGCCGTTTTACGCTGATAACTTGAGTATCGTTTATACGATCTTTATCATTTCTTTGGCAAATCGAGAAATAATGCTAATTACTATCTTTAAAAGGTTCGAACAATCTATCATCAAAACTGTGGGAGATATGACGTTTTTTCCAAATTGCGTGGGCGGGAGGGGGCGTGCCAGAAATTGAAAATAAAATTGATCTGCCTGCAAGTATAAGAAATATATGTCCCATAAATGTCTAACCTCTATCTCTTACCATCTCGAAGATCTGTGCGTTCATACAGACTGACAGACAGAGAGAGGGACATGGCTATATCGAATCGGCTGTTGATGCTGATCAAGAATATATATTCTTTATAGGGTCGGAAATGATTCCTTCTCCCTGTTACATACTTTTGCACAAACGTAATATATCGCCTCGGAAAAATATGCGTTAATGATATTTGTGATTTTGGGCAGAAATATCGGTTTATCGATAATATTTCATCAATATATCAGAGGTTAAAACTCAAGTTAAATTTTTTTGATTTTTTTAGTTATTATGTACACTCTAAAAGCAATCATTTAGGATGGTTTCTGTTATGTTTTCGCACGGTACCTCGGACCTCAAAACATCAAAATGGAAAAAGTAGGTCTCGGCATTCCCAAAGCTAATATTTGTTGTATAATTAATTATAATATAAATTTATATAAATATATTTATATATTTATTTTTTATTTATAAATTTATATAAATATATTTATATAAATTTTATTCTTATTTTAAATGTGTGCGACAAAGCCTTAAAGTTGTGAAAAAAATTAATTATACGACACGTTCACTAAATACAAATTTGTACGACGAAGCTATTAGTTCATTTCAATTGCTGTCATCTTTTGAAATTCAAAAAGGAACTACATTTGTGGAAATTTTGCAGAAGAGACTAGTGTTCTTTTGGTCGGCTAATTGAGCCCAATTTTGGTTAACACGCGTTCCTTAAGGTTCAGATGATGATGCTGATCAAGAATAAGAGATAAATAAAGAATTGGCTAGTTGTTATTGCATCCATAAAAAAAAAAATCCAGTAAATTAACATAGTGCTCTCTTTTTGGTTTTGCTATTCGCAATAATTTTTAATTTAAATCAAAGCCGACTATTTACAGATGAAACAATTTTGTGATAATAGGCAACATTGCGTATGAGTTATTCATAAAAACTTTAGAGCCTTTTGCGCCCGTTAAAACTCGACTTTTTATCCTTTTGTTTTTTTTTTACGCATACTATACAACAAAAAGCATCAGATAGTGGGGTGAGATCATGACCTTCAAAATTACATATTCAGGAGGTCCAATCTAATGTACACACATATAATACATATATAGATGAACTTCTTGTAATCAGCTGTGGTAATAAGAGTTGTGTTTATTTAAAAAAAAATTCATAAGTTAATTTCAATCATTTAAGAATTTTTAATCTTTTTTTTTGGAATTATATATAACCAAAACTTGAATACATATGTCATGATTTTCAATACCTATAATGTATCTTTGTATTTTGATTAAAATGTAAAAAGAGACCCAAATTCGAATCATTTTTGTACGTTTTCTTACGCGAAATCAAAATAAGTTTCCATTACATAAAAAATGATATTTAAACAGATTGACTTCAAAAATATCTATTTTACAATTGATTATTTTACAATATATGATGTAAGTTTAAATAAACAAAAAAATCATCTTTAGTGCCTTGATTCAATTTAATCCATTTCTCCTTCATTTTCTTGCGATTTGTCGAGTAATTGAATGATAGAAAATTGCTAGTTCAATGAGCCTTACTTATTAACTAAATGTAGACTAAAGTTATCAATTAAGTGGGTTTTAGTGTATACACTAGGATAGATTTAAGTTGAAAAAGGTTTGTTCGAATTTGGTTTAGAAAATACTTCTTAAATCTATCAGAGTGTAAGCAGAGTAGAGTTTTAACTTAAAGTTTTTTTTTAACTAATTCTCATTGTTGTTGCACAATTGCCGCTTTATACTAAAATAAATTTGTTTAATTTCTAATGGCTTCGGCGCCTTGCTTACGAGCCGCCACATTTGAATAGTCATCCTCTGTAAAAGAAATGAGTAAGCTAATTAGAAGTAGATGTAGAAAAGGAACGATTACAAGGGCAAAATGAAGGATATATAAGACGATCTGTCTACATAAAGGATCATAAGGAAGACCCCACTCAAAATTGGCGATCGTTTCAGGTGCGACCTCTTTATTTGACTTAAATCTCTTATCGCTGAACGATTTCTTTAGGTTTGGAAACAGGAAATAGTCGCATGGGTCTTTTATATGGAGATGTTTATGGTGAAAGACAACTTTTTTCTCGCCAAATGTAAATCTGCTCAGGCACTCTGAATAATAGTCTCAGTTTATTACCCTTTTCTAAATATTCGATAAACGACCCGCGGCCATACCAAAAATAACTGACCGACAGATCCAAAGGGGTCTTCTTTGGCGCACGTTCACCTTCACCCGACAGTTTAGACGCCTACAGTCCCAGCACCCTCATACTCTTCAAATTGAGCTGGTACGACCATAATAGCAGTTGAAATTTTAGGTGCAAAGTATCCATTGTATTTATTAAGCCTTTGTCCAAATTCATGAGGTTGTCTGCTTTCAATATCTCTCACAACAAATTATATTACGCAGCTTGCTCTATTGTTTTGAGATGGTAGTTGGCAAAAGCAATGTAGCATTTAAAGTTACTGCGTAGGAAGTTCAAAATGTCACTGACTTATCAAACTGCCTTTGTTCAATAGATAAGCGAGTTCTACCTGGTCAAAAAGGCACTAGCTCCCAGCACGTAAGCAGGTTGCCTATACACCTATTTTAATCAGGGTTTTGAACCGAACCGGTTCGAACCCGGAATTCCGGCTTTTGTTTTACTGTGAACCAAACCCTGAACCGAACCACGAGTACCAAAACAGATGAACCCGAACCCGTTCCGAACCCAAGCTTTTGGTTCGGTCCAAAAAAATTATAGACATTAACATTTATTTGGGAACCTATGTACGTAACAACAGAGTCAACAATTAGAAATAAAACAATACAGAAAGTCGGTCAACCCCGACTGTGATATACTTTGCTCCTGCGAAAGTCAATATACACTTTATAGGGTCAGAGACGCTTTGTTCTGGCTGTTACATACATTTGCACAAATCCAAAATATTCTTTGTACCTTTGGTGCAGAACCGCAACTTAATCAGAGAGAACTGGCACAATATCTTCGATTTGTTATTTTCTCCTTTTCGCACTCCCAATGAGTACTAACATGCATATACATATGTATGTATGTACATAAGTAAAACAATTTAAATATGTGAAGAATCAGCGCGTGCTATTGTATGTACATTCATCTTTGCCTACCTATTTATGTATACCAGTGGAGGGCATGAAATTTTAGTTTGGGAGCAGCCCAGCAACAACAACAGAAACGAGAGCGTAAGTTAAAGTCGGCTCTAACCGACTTCGATATACCCGTTACTCATGGAAACAAATGTTTAATAGCCTTCCTGTATGCCTGAGGTGGGTCAGCCGAAAAGTATGCAACATTTTTTTAACTCGGCTATTTATTATCCGATCTTGATGAAAATTTCAGGGCTTATAGATTTTGCGTATATAAATGTACATTTTAAATTTGAGATCGATATCTCAAAAATGGTGGGAGATATTCAACATTTTTTATTGTGGGGGCGGGGGTGGGCGTGGCAAAAATTGGAAATAAACTTGATCTGCGTGCAGACAATAGGAGTCTACATTTCAAAATTGGTTGCTCTAGCTCTTCTAGTCTCTGAGATCTAGGTGTTCATACAGACAGACGGACGGACGGACAGACGGACAGACGGTCAGACGGACAGACGGACATGGCTATATCGACTCGGCTGTTGATGCTGATCAAGAATATATATACTTTATATGGTCGGAAATGATTCCTTCTGCCTGTTACATACATTTGCACGACTTTAGTATACCCTTTTACTCTACGAGTAACGGGTATAAAAACAACCATTATCAGCGATTCTCGATCGCCCAAAATGCCGCTGTTGCACAACTGTGCGTGTCTTGTTGGCGCCGTTCTCCGATTCGCATTGACATTGTTGTTGTTTACAATTATTATAAGACCGACTGGCGCCAATTGCCAAAAAAAAATCTCAGAGCAATGGGAGCAAGGGCTTGCCCACCGCTGATGAATACATTTATGTATACATTCAAACTTCCATTCAAAGATATTAATTTGTATTTCTACTAAAACTATTTTTAAGTGTAGTTTCGATTGGGGATCTCAAAAATCGATTTCAAAAATTATTTCATGGCAATGTTTTTTAAATAGGATTTTTTTTTTTCATTTTTTCGGTTTTCGGTTCACTTACATTTTAAGCCATATCTCAAATCATAATCGTTAGATGGTGTCAAGCAAGATATGAATCTAAATGTAATTAAATTGCCAATAATAGCGTATAACAATCGGCTTGTAAGTTTGAAACCAATGAGCAAAAATATTTCAAAAAAATCTATTTTTGATTATGAAATGAAAATTTATTTTTAAAAAATCTCAAAAATACCATTTCAGCACTCAATTGCTCACAGCTCCTGTATTGATTTATAGATTTTGTTCATCGATATCTAATTTTCTTCGTAGAAGTGGTTCCTAAGTAGAAAAATAAAACTAGTTTTATTGAAAATAGTGTTTTTATGCGATTATTGACAATTGAACTACCTTTCGATTCATATCTAGCTTGACACCATCTGACGATTATGATTTGAGATATGGCTTAAAATGTAAGTGCACTTACCGAAAAAATGAAAACAATTCAAATTTAAAAAACGTTGCCATGAAAACATTTTTGAAGCTGATTTTTGAGATCACCAATCTAAACTACTCTTAAAAATAGTTTCAGTAGAAATGGGTCTTTTTGGCTGTAAGCTAGTGTAATTAGCGAGAATTGCAGACTCCTGCTGAATAGTTTCCGGCTTTCGAGTTGACAAAATAGCTAAATCTGGTGGGAAAAATAGCTAAATTGGCAACGCCGCCATAAAAATGGGCGCAAAGAAGAAAGAGACAGAAAACGCACAAGTCAGAACAAAAAAAAAGCGCGCATTTCATTTCGTTTGAGAAGTTTGACTGAGAAGGTGTGAAGCAATGACGACCAATTAAATATTTACGAAATTTACATACAATGTAAGCACTGATAAATCAGAATATCACAAATGGGAACTAAAGATGACCGGCCGGCATGCAGAAGCGGCATGAAAGAAGCTTGGCCCTGGCCCTACTTTGAGCCAATTTTAAATTTTATCTTCAAAAGAATACTTAAAGGAGTTTTTGATCAAATCATTGTGAAAAAATGTTCCAAGTGTGGCAAATAAACACCAATCGATGCTTAATTTTGTGAGTGAAAGAATGATTAAAGTGCATGCATACGAGAAAGCATAATCAATTTTTTGCAAATCGGTAAGTTTTGAAAAAATATGTCTATACATACATTCATGCACACAAACATGGTTAGCTAAATATTTTTGTATGTATGAATAAATGCAAACATGGTCGTCCATTTGCAGCATACATACACATGTTTATACATAGTATATGTATTTTTAGGCGTGCGATGTACTCGTGATTCATTTAAATGACAATAAATGAATTGCCGATAAATATAGCATATTTTCTGTATTATTTCAGATTGAAATCCATCAAAACCGATTGTGTCAGTCATCTAGACCGCTTGATAATTGGCATAAATGTCCAAATTTTTTTAGAGGTCGGACTGAAGATTTATACACTAGCAATGAAGGAAGTCCGTGTCCAGCACACGAGCACCAATCTCACGTCAATTATAATCGACGTCTTACAGTCTTACAATGTATATATGCTTCAAGTGTATACCTATTGTATTGTTATTTTAAATATATTGGGTAAAACATGCAACGAACCAAAACCAACTTTCAAAAAACTCGAACCTTATCCGTTGGTAAATTTTGAACCAGAAAAGACGAAGTTTACTTTAAGTAGTTTAGTTTAAGTAAAATATATAGAATAAATCATCATTAACGAGGAGTAACGAAGAGATGACATTTTCCTTTGAAATGATCTTTTAAGAACAACAAAATAGTAATAAAATAATAAGACAAAAGAAATCATACAGAAAAGAGAAAAAGGATAACATAGGAAATCTGAGGGATAGCAACAGCAAGTGAAATATGTGTGTATTTAGCCCAAATACTAACCATCTTGATCCTCTTCCATGCCATCATCCAGATGCAATCCCTCGGCAAATTCTTTGCCCTGATCGCCGACAATTTCATTATTTAGATTCTCCCCCTCCAGCAAATGTTGCGGTGGCTTAACCGCCACATCACCCACGTCATCATCATCCTCGCCAACACCGCCCCCACCAGCTGCTTCGCCTTCTGCTCCGATTAACTGCTTGCCGGCTGGATCATCAGCTACTGCTCCAGCAGCAGCTGGGGCCGGCAATTCGTTATCAAAGAAATGCTGCTCAGCTGCTGCAGCAGGCAAGTTAAAATTTGGCTCATTTAGGGCATCTTTCACCTCATGGGCACCCGAATCCTCATTTGGCTTGGGCGCCACACCCAGATTGGCCTTATTTGACTCCAGATCGTTGACCACATTCGCATATCGATTATTTGCCTCATTCTTGGGTAACTCCTCGGCTGCAGTATCTACATCGACAGCTTCGCCACCTTTGGTGTCAAAATTGTCCGGAATGGGCGCCACATTCTCGGGCAGTTTGCGTTCGTGTTTGGCCGGTGGCAGGGCCAGCGGAGGCAGACCACTGCTGCTGCTGAGTTTGGGAGCCACGGATGCGTTTGGAGCATTATTTACGACTCTGGCGGCAGCTCCAGCTGAGCTGGCCGTGCTGCTCTTGCGTGGAGCACTCAAGGGCGAAACACCTCCGCCCGCGGCGGCTGCCAATTGAGGCTCTTCCTGCTGTAGCTTGGGAGCAATCTGAAAATTTTCAACAGAATTTAATATCAAGCTGTGATTGTTGCGCACTGCAAAGGCCAAGGGTGGCAGCTGCTCCTGCTTCTGTGCACTACCGCCACCACCAAGATTTTGAGCATTAGTTGCTGGGTTAGTTGGAGTTAAGTTAGTTGCTGGCACATTTACCCCGCCGCCAATCCTGTAGAGCCCTTGACTCACTTGCACTTGTGCGTTGAAGGAATTTGATTTGGTTTTCTCATTGTGCGGTTTCTCGATGCTATGAGCCAGCTGGGCGGTTCTGGAATGACTCGTTGTGGTGGGGCTCAGCAAATCGCCAGGTTTGTTCAGTTGCTGTTGTTGGCTCGGAGCCTCGGCTGGTTGCACCTTGGGTACATAGTGGCAATTGGCTTTGTATTCCGTTAAAGTGAACTCCAGAGCATGGATCTTGTGCTCCGAGTCGCGTTGGAGCCTATCGTGTTTCTCCTAACAAAATTAATGAGAAAGCTTTATTCTGTCAACAGCCCAGCATCTCCGGCTCAACTCACCTTCCACAGGTTGACCTCTTGCTCTTTGGCGCTCTTATCCTTATGCAGCTCAGCTAGCAGCGACTGCAGCTGCTGTTCAAAGGCATTCGTATCATCGATGTGCTTCTTCTTGCTTTTCACACATTCCGCCTTCAGATCATTAAACTTGACTTCCAGCAGTTTATACTTATTCATTTCAGCCTCATATTTCTCCTGTAGGTCATGTTCAGTTTCCTGTTGTTTTTGCGAGGCCTCCGCCAGTTGGTTCTCAAAATTCTTCTGCAAGTTCAACTTTTCGGAGCGTAAAGCATTCACTTTCTTCTCGACTGTCAGCTTTTCAGCCGTTAGTGCTGCAAGAAATGAAGTTGCTTAATATCCGGAGAATGGTGTGGAAGAGAAAAATGGTTTTACATTGCATTTGAACACTTAATCCTTCCTGGAAAGCGCGACTTTGATCCAGTTGATGCTGCGACATATGATAAATAATAATCATCATGATGACCACAACGAACATACTCATCAAAATACAAATCCGAACACGCCCGGAACGGGCAAACCGTGTAGTGGTCATTGTTTTCTTGATTGTTAACAAAATTTAACTATTTATGTGGGTCTCCGATATGAATGTTGCCAGACTGACGTGTTACTAATAAGGTGGCAGCGCAGTTTAGTTGTGTGGGTATTTAGAGTTGCCAACACTTGCAGAATATATCGTACAGGAAATATTGCAATAACATAATAATAATAAAAGTCCTGTTCCTAACTCATATCGTTGCCATCTGCACTACTATAAGGCAGAACACTGC
Source organism: Lordiphosa magnipectinata (assembly GCA_037044535.1). NCBI lineage: Eukaryota > Metazoa > Arthropoda > Insecta > Diptera > Drosophilidae > Lordiphosa > Lordiphosa magnipectinata. The sequence goes on from JBAMBO010001198.1 coordinate 137,890, forward strand.
AAACAAGTGCACTGTTCCTTAAATCATAAGCTAAGGTCCCACAGACAAAAAATTAGTCAAATTTTGATGAAAATTTGGTTAAATAATCGTGTTTGCAGATTTTTCAGGACTTAAAACTAACCATATGCAAATAATTTGATCAAATATGGCCGAATAGTTCCCTACTTTGGCCTATTTAACCATATTTTTATCAGAATTTGGGCAAATTATTTGCCTGTGGGACCTTAGCCATAGACATGCATTAGACCTCTGGCACCGAATGTTTTTGTCTTGCGTCAAAAATATATACACTAGTTTACTTAATGTTGTCGCCGGGTGGCGTACCAGTTGTATTTTTTATGGAAATAAATTTTGTACTGTTATTGAACAATTGTTGAATTGGACACTTATTAAACAAAAAGCAAAGATTTATAGATTCTTGGTAGCTGACATTGGATCCCAAAAAAAAAAAAATTTTAAAAGTTTGTATGAGATGCGGTATCTATACATGTAGTGTCCATGCAAAAAGTTTTGAAGGTTCGAATAATTGTTGTGTTCACTGTACTTATGAGGGAGGGAGTTGAGGAAGTGTGCTACTTACTTTTTAGTCAAATTGTTTGTTCTTTTCGATGCCATTTTAAATTGTTGACTAATAATTTATTTTGGTTTTAAATTTTTGTGAATTATGTGTTTTTTTAAATATTTTTTACACCGATCACTTCGCTTTTTCACTTATTGTTTTTGACTTGATTGAGTCTTTTACACACTCAATCAATTGTTTTTTTTTTTAATATTTATTTTCTCTTTTGTTTAGTCTTTTATTTAAAAGCTTAGTTGTGTTGTTTGTTTTTCCTTGGAAATTTAGCACATAAGTGTGCTCTTATTCACACATACATAGACGACCCAAAATTGGCCGTTCGCGGCCAATTTAAATGGCCGGCGGCCTTGCCTGACACAAAAATGCATTTTTTGCAAAAACCCTCCACATGATTATGATGAGTGGTTAACCCTAGATTAATCCTGCATACAGCTTATAGCTGTTTACACTGCGGTCGTACGACCTTTTTTGGTATTTTTTGCCTGAGACTGGTCGTCCGGCCATACAAAATTATGGCAGTTGACTTTGAATTTGGGATGGTCGCAGACTCCACGACCGAAAAATATCAGTGATGGCAGACCCTATTTACCTCAAAAATGTGGCAGCCTTGTGCAATTTTAATCGATAGCTATCGGAATATGCAACCGCGTAAATATAAGAAGAGAAATAAGAAGATAAACAAATGCAAACGACAGGTTAAAAGTAAGTACGAAAAATGGATATCAATCTGGTTTGTATAGAATTATTGATTTATCTTAAAGCCATAAGAAACTTCAAATGAAAATGTATTTTTCAGACCCAGCTAAAAGTGACGATAACCACATCGAACAGTTGGAAGACTTTTCAGTCCACATGAAGGACTCCTCATGCAGTTCGAAGACGAAAAAGCGTAGACTGGACCGCGGCGAGGACTTAAACTCCCATCTACAGAAGGCAAATCGAATTACGAGGGAGACAGCAGATAAAATGATTGAATCCTCACAAAAGCGAAACCGAATCCTAGAGCGGATTGCTACCAACCAAGAGTAGATGTTGGAAATTTTGGCCAAGCAGTCACATAGTCAATAACATATTAAAAAACTTTATTTATAATTGTACTGATTCGTTAGAATTAAAGAAAGATGCTTGAGCACATTGGATCTCATTTGGAACACTTTGAGTCTCTTCTATTAAAAAGGTATTGGTATTGGGTTGCTCCTTTTCAACATTTTCAGCAATGGAGGTCCAATTTTCGTGAAAAAGTCTGTTGTGTGCATTCAAGAAATTGTGCAAAACACAGCAACACTTAATAATTGCGTTTGCGTGCTTCATTTAGTTATCCATGCACTTCCCAAGGCGACGAAATCTTCCTTTAAGGTGCCCAAATGCATTTTCCACTACGCGTCTAGCTTTTGAGAGATAATAATTGAATAACTTTTGCTCCTCCGGTGCTTCTGTGGAAAATGGGTAGGACTTCATCAAAAGTTTGCGAGAATCTAAATGCCGAATCGCCAATGAGCATTACGGGAACTTGCCTACTACCTATGCATCATGCGTTGGCTTGAAATATATTGGTTTCATCTATTGCCCGCTTCAGCTGGGACCGCTCATATATTTGCGAGTCGTTACATCGACCAGGAGCGCCAACATTAATGTAAAGAAATTGGTATCGATGGCTTACCAGAGCAAAAAGTACTACGGAGTACCACCTTTTATCGTTATAAAAGTCCGTGGCGTCTTGCTTTGGTGGCATCACTTCAATGTGGCAGCCGTCGATTGAGGAAATCCCAGTTGCTCAAACCCTTTCACGCAATCTTCCACTTTGTCCTGAGTGAGAATATCTTATCCCAGATATTCAGGTGCAAGTGTTTTTCATGTTTCCATGCAAAATTCATTTAAAATATTGCATATACTTTCCTTGGACATACCAAACATTCGCACAATTGTTCTATATTCCACGGAAGAACTCAAGGTGTATAGCGCTATTGCAACTCTTGACTAGGCGAATAATTTTATCTTTCCGTGTGAGCTGGGCCAATTTGCTGACCAGTTCGTAAAACAAGTTTTTTTCCATTTTGAAAAATTCTTCAAATTGGGCAGGAGTTGCCTTGGGCACGTCAGCCTCCCAAAAGCACCCGAAACGATCCTTCAAATAAAATATGCAATATATTAGTTAATAAATCAAACAAGCGGTAAATATTGTCGTTACATGCATCCACAAAGCTCTTGGAATTGGCTCAGATTCCATGGCGTTTATAATTGTTCCCATTCCCTTTAAATGGCGATTAAGCAGATTTTCCAAAAGCATTTCATCCTCACTAGCCACATTTTGCAATATATCCACGACCATCTGCATCTCCGTAATCACGTAAAGAATGTTTTTTCCATTTTGTAGACAAAACTTCCAAACTTAACACCAAAATTCAAATTAAATTAAAAGTAAACAAAAAACAGCTGATTGACCTTTGGGACTATTTGCGACTGTTCGCTCAATGTAAACACCTAAAAGGTCGTAGCCCAAGAAAAAGTCGTACGACCGCAGTGTAAATTTGCTATTACATGGCTACGCTAGCTCAAAATCGCGCTATTTAGATAGCGACGAATTCGGCTAACCATTCGCGGCCAATATAAATTATCGCATATCGATAAGAATATTAACTGGTTCCGATACTCAGCTGGTTCCATTTCTGGCGCGGTCTGAATTCTGTTTGAATTAGTGCCTTTAGTGTGTCTACAAATCATCACTTTACTCCCAAACGCTCCACATGACTACCACAAACTTTCACTAAAATGCTGCCAAAACCATGACGTACGTTGTATGGGCGAGCAACGTAGGTGGTCTCACAAAAATGAAAATGTCTCCAAAACGCTATACATGATTTTTATGGGTCCTTCACTGAAAAATAGCAAAAACCATGGCAAATACGCTGGTATATCGTGCATTGCCCTACGCGAGCTGGGAATTGAGATATTTGCATTTTAGTGGAAAGTCAATTTTTCAACACTACCAATTTGAATGCCCAAAAAGCTTAAATCCTCCCCCCGCCCAATTAAAACGATAGCTTACGTCTTTCTTAACATTTCTGAATTTACAGTTGTTAAATTAATCATTTAATAAACGTGAAAATGTAAAAACAAAAATTGCCCTAGAGTTCCAGACTCCATCGTTCCAATTTGTCGGTAACTATCCGTCGCTATTCGACGCATATCATCTATAATGAAATATCGATAGGTATAGCTAATCGATACTTTCTCGATACTTTCGTGCGAGCGCCGGAGCGATGAGTAGATAAAATTTGCGCTGGTGTGTGGCTGTGGCCAACGCGCGAAAATTGGACAAAAATAAATAAATTACCCTTATTCGGCTTTCATTGAAATAGATTAAATTCAAAGCGAACAACATAACGTCAATTAAACAACTCAGGCAAAATTAAAGAGAGAAAAGTGAGTTCAAATTTTGTGCTCGGCGACTGTCAACCAAACAACAAACAGCTGAAGCTGAGGCATGAGAAGGCGGGGGAGGGCGGCTTCATATACATATGTACCAAAACTGTGGGACAATCAATTTAATTTTTTAATGTTGATGGGTCATGATAAACTCAAAGTAATATTACGTAAAAAACTCGTTGACAAGTGGTTGTTGCTCCAGCAAAATGTGGACTTAAACAATTTTAAAAGTTCTTTGCAATAGTCTCACGCAGCGGCACCATAAAACTATCAATAAAATTGTCGCACTTCAGCTTTTCAATTCAACCTTCAGATTCCACCCGCCGTCTGCCTTTCCAGGGCAATAATCGATTATTCTGTGGACACACGGCAACAGCGCCTTTAATCTAAAATGCTTTAAAATATTATTACTTTTTATCACAGACCCCCTTCAAATAACAAGTTTTTGTCAGCTGAATTTTTTTTTGGTAACCTTCGGACTGGATTTTTTTTGTACCAAGAAGATAAACTAGAAGATAAACCCGCATTGCGGAAACCGTTATTCTAGTTTGGTTAGCTTAAATAAAAATAAAATTTAACACTTGGGCTTCAAAGTGCTAATGTAACAATTTTCATTATTATTATTGTTATTTGTACAACAAAGGCAAATAAATGGAGCACAAAACATTCGTTCGATATGTTCAAGTAATCGTCTGGTCTGGGGGGAGTGGGAGTGCCGCCGCTGCAAGTCAACAAACTTTAGATTGTGATAAGAGACTTTAGCTAAAAGTAAATAAATCGTTTTATAAAAGGTTTGACATAATTACATTTATTGCCCGAACCAGTTTAAACCGATTTCATATATTTATTACGTACATATACAAATAAACATTTTTATAATTTCACAGCATGTCAGCACTACATCAGCAACAACAACAACCTCTGCAACAACCACAACAGGAACAATTTGCGTAAGTTTTCAATAACAACAATATGAATGCAAACAACAAAATGCAAAAATAAATATTTAATGCACGCGCTCAAGTACTGAGAGACAATGGCTCAGTAATTGGAAACTAAACAGCAGAGGAATCGCATTAGCATGGTGCGAGAAGCCCCCTTCTCCTTTACACGTTCAATTCACAATTTTCCTTACCGCTTTTCCGAATGTTTGACTAAACAGCCAGACAAGGTCGAAATGCGATGACATAATACAATCATATTGCAAGCGAAATTTCGCATTTGTATATAAGGAATTTACAGTCACATTCTGATTAGATTTTATACACTTAAAAAAATTTGTTAAGCTCGACTGATAAACTTTTTATTTGGTCCAACCAAAAGCAACACAAACAACTATTTTTTACACCCGCTACTCGTAGAGTAAAAAGGGTATATTAAGTTCGTGGTAATGTATGTAACAGGCAGAAGCAAGCATGTGATGATTTGGTTTTAGGTCGTTCTCGTTGTGTAATTGTGATGATTATATGGGTTGTCTTAGGCCGGCATGTTTCCCGCAGTAAAAACGTATATTTTTAATACGATTTCCTCCAAGTAAGCATCTCCGACCCCATAAGCCATTAATATTATATTCTTGATCAACATCGATAGCCGGCCAAATGGAGAGTACAAAAAAGAAGGCTTGTGTTGATGAGCAAGAGAGCTCTCTCCAGACTACAGCCGTTTTAATTGCAATTCAGTGTTCACCGATTCACACAATCATGAGTTTTACTCGCGTTTGCGTAAAAAAACTACCGACTTCGGCTCCTGATAGCTATGGCTGGCCGGCTCTGATCTGAAGCATCCCTGAGGGACGAACATACTCGCCAATTGACACCGAATGCTTGCGAAAGTTATGCATAACTGTGTGTTAGAGAGAGACACAGTCACACTTTCGCCCTCGCTTGGGCATGAAATTTGAGTTAGGGAGCAGCCCAACAACCAGTGCTGCCAACTTTTGCTGAGAAAAAAAATCCGTTCTCGTCGGAAAGGAAAAAAAAAGTTGTATTTTTCGACAAAAAAGCTAAAAAAAAAAGCGCTTGGCTTTTCTTATTATTTATGCAATTATATATTTAAAACATCATCAGAGTGATAAAGTTCCTCGTACTCATCCTTGTCGTAGGCCTCAGTTGTGCCTATTAGCTTTAAGTTACTAGGGAGGACCTTATAATCGACGTAGCATTTCGCATGTCGACCCGTATCTGTACCTACACATATAATATTTTTAATGTAATATTCTAATTTCAGTTTCACAAATATCCAATACATAATATTGAGTTGAGAGTGCTCACCTCCATTAGATTGCTGAGTTTTGATTTATTGTAAAATGGTTCTCCCATTTTACTAAATGTATATCATTATATTAACCGTTAATTTTCCAATATCTTCTACAAAAAATACTTCCAAAATGGTAACAATGCTTTGTTTTTTTTTTGGTCGTAGAATGTTGTCAACCGAAAATATGTTAATTTGTTGAAGAATCCTAAGATTGTCAGAAACGTCTGCTCTCCGGTCAAAATTTTTGAATGAGATTTTTACTTTACTTCTCGTCACCGCTTGTTACTTCACGACTGTGTATTGGGCTTAAACTGAAATCAAATAAATTGCTTAATAAAACAAAAAGTAGATCAGTGCCTGAGCTTCAGTTGCTTTATAAGATTAACTTAGATATTTATGCAGCAGTGTCGAATAGATTTCTCCAATTCGCTATCCATATAAAGCATAAATCTTTGGAAACAAATTTCTCGAAATCGTCTACTTGTATTATATTAATATTAGTATCTGATGAAATAATCCATAATCATATTGTGCATTTGCAATAACTGCAGTAAACTCAAGAGGTATCAGATTCATTCTTGAGGAGCCAAGCCTTAAACTCCGGGTTCTGCAGCCAGACTTACGACTTTTTGGTTTAAAAACTTTTGGCATTTTTGTCAAACGATCTGTAAACTTGGCTAGCACTTTGAGATAACTGTTAGAAGTGGCAATTAGGGTCGATAAATGACTGACAGATATGACAAACTATCGATTTGCTTAAATATAAAAATAAAGCTGAAAAAAAGCGGAAATCATTTTTAAACAAGAAAGAAAGTCGGTCAAGCCCGACTATAACATACTCTGCACCCTTAATGTAGCAGCTCGAATTTGGTCACGAGTCAAACGGCCAGTTAACACACAACGCAGTGCGCTCTCTAAGTCTCTCTCTCTCTCTCTCTCACACTAAGATTGCTTCTGCTGAACGCAATGCTTAGGTTATGGGTGGGGTGGGTGGTGGGTGTTAACTGACCGTTTTTTGCTCATAACTTGAGTATCGTTCATCCGATCTTTATCATTCCTTCAGCAAATCGATAAATAATTTTGAGTACGAGATATCTCTAAAAAGTACAAACCATCTATCATCAAAACTGTAGGAGATATGACGTTTTTTCCAAATTGCGGGGGCCGGAGGGGGCGTGGCAAAAATTGAAAATAAACTTGATCTGCCTGCAAGTATAAGAAATATATGTCCCATACATGTCAAACCTCTATCTCTTACCATCTCTGAGATCTCTTCGTTCATACGGACGGACGGACAGACGGACATGGCTATATCGATTCGGCTGTTGATGCTGATCAAGAATATATACACTTTATAGGGTCGGAAATGATTCCTTCTCCCTGTTACATACTTTTGCACAAACTTAATATACTCTATGTACCTTCGGTACAGAGTATAAAAAGTCAGAACTCCCGCCGACACACACGACAAAAAGTTTTTCTCACTAAAACTACTTTTCCTATGGCAGCTATATGCTATAGTCATCCGATCTGGCCGGTTCCGACAAATGTGCAGCGTAATTGTACCAAAAGACTTTGTGCAAAGTTTGGTTAAGACGGTTTGGTAACTGACGGAGGAGATAGCATAGAAACAGACGGACGGACAGAGGGGCATGGCAATATCAACTCAGCTCGTCATGCTGATCAAGAATATATATACTTTATGTGGTCGGAGATGCTTCCTTCTATGCGTTACAAACATCTCGACAATTTTAATATACCCTCTACAAGGATATAAAAACCACCTTTATCAGCAAGTCTCGATCGCCCAAAATACAGCTGTGGGCCGTCTGTGTGCGCGTCTTGTAGGCGCCATTTTCCGATTTGCATTGACTTTGTTGTTGTTCACAATTTAAAGCGACGCAGTTTATTACGAGACTGACTGGCGCCAATTGCCGAAAAACAATTTCGGAGCAATGGGAGCAAGAGCTTGCCCACCGCTGATCTGGAGCAACGACAACTTTGTTGTTGGCTACGTGCGCGTCAGGCAGCAGTAGCACACACACACACAAACAAAAATCGGGTTTCTCTTTCTATTTCTTGTGGTTGTGTTTGCTTAATTATATTTTCTTCATTTGTATTGGTGGTCCACGCTGCAGTAAGCGAAGAGCTAGAGCAAACAAATTTGTAGACTCCTATTGTCTGCACAAGATCAATATTATGAAATTCTTAAAAACATTAAAATATCTATAAAATAGATATATGTATACTAGTAAAGATATAAAGTCATATAAAGTATACAAAATATGCAGACGCCGCTCATAAGCTTCGGAATTATTATGGTGAGCAGGAATGCTATGGATATCATAAAAATCTTAAGAAAGGCGTGAATCGGACTTACATAAGTAGTAGCTGTAGTAGCTGTTCCTTAACCGTGAAGAACACTTAACCAATATCTTATTTATAACGCTTAAAAGTGCAGTAGAAAATACATCACTGGGTTAAGTTAGTTAAGGGTGGAGAATCACTACCAACTAAAGACGCGTCAACGCCCTTAATGGTTGAATAAATTCATTATAACTACAGTTCAATACAGTCTATTTGTGGACTGCGTTGTTAGGGGTTGTTAAACTCGACGATAAAATGAACCGAATGGTTTTGTTTAGCGGTTTTTGTTTGGATTCAGCATTTTAAAACAGACGAAAGTTTGGTTCCCGGTTCGGGTTTCGAGCACGAAATCCGGTTCGGTTCGGTTCAGATCTGGGTTGCATCCTTGAAAAAAAATACGTTGCACACTTTACGGCTTTTCTCTAAAGAACGCAACTTTTGTCTTACATTTAGGATCAGCATGCGTTGTCTGCTAACATAATATAAATATGTTAACATTAACATTATTGTAAAATTGGCTCAACAGCACTAAAGAAGGCCAAGTCCAAGCTTCTATCAATCTTTAGGCGTGTGTGCTTATAATTTTTCGAACAAGAGAAAGGGGACCTACAGTTTAACGCCGAACGACAAAGTTTGAGAATTTTGCTTTTTCGTGGCGAGTTACTTCTCAGCTGGCGCCAATAGCTGATGAAGTTGACAGGATGTGTACAAGCTATTTTCTAAAGAAAAAACGTTTTATTAGATGGTACGAGGCGGCATTGAACCCACACCTCCCGCACCAGCAGCCACACACACTACCGGTGCGCCACACCCGACTCCATTAATATAAATGCTCTGTTAATTAAAGTAAGGGAGGGCTATTAAACGATTATTTCCCTAAGTAGCAGATATATCGAAGTCGTGCAGGGCCAACTTTTACTTAGGCTCTCGTTTTAAATGGCTAAGGTCCGATTTCTCTTCTTTCGTTGTTATATGTCAGATAATCTTAGTTTTTACTCTGTTATATGTAAGTTTATGTGACACAGCTCTATGTAAAAGATATGAAATCGGCCTTAAGAATTATTACACAAATACCAACAATAAAAAATCGAGAAGGTAAAACTATCTTTGATCTATCCGATTAAATATGTTAAGGAAATCTTTAAGCATCTGATTGTTTACAGCAAACACCAGAAAAGCTGTTTTCACAAAAATAATTTTCAGACTGATCGTTCCTATGATCTCTAAAAAAAATTAAATTTGGGCTAAGGTTTTTGTTCGAACCTTGGTTCAGCCGAAGCTTTACTCAATTTAAAAAGACTAATAATTTCGTTATTTGTTCTTACTTTAGCATAAGATTAATTGGGCGTGTTCAGCAGAATAATTGATCCCTGAGCAGGTATCAGAAAAAAATTATGCATCGAATAGTTTCTGCTGTTGGAAGGAGGTATCACTTTAAAGTAGCGTACTATTTATTTGATACATGCTCCTGTATCGTGATACCTCAAATTGGCTATCATGATGGCGCATCACTCGAGCTCAGTAGAAAGATATTGCAAATTGATACTTGATCAGGGAGCCAGTTGTTCTGCTGAACACGGCCATTTATATTCAATTTAAATTAATTATGTAGTATGCTACTTCGTTAATAGACCAGAAGCAATATCTTGATAAAAAGCAAACCTTTTGCGAAATAGAGTATGTGAGCACGTCTGATTTTCTTGATTATGGCGACGATCTGAATTGATTCAAAATTGTTTGACTTTACACTTATTAATGATAACAGTTTTATCAGTTTTCTAATAGCCAAACAGAAAAACGTAGAAATTTAGCCTTCTTTTAACCTGTTTACCCACAATAAAAATATCATGATAAATGCGCTTCAAAGTATGCTATTTTTATCAATATTTTTATATAAAAAATGTATTCTTTGCTGTATTGGAAATGAATAGTTTTCCATATGCGCTGTAACCCTGCAAACATTTTTTATCACGGAAGATAAGAATGCGATTCTTCCAGTAGGTATCGCTTAACTCTGTCGATTTCGCATAGTTATCGCATTCTTATCTCCCTTCGGGAAGAAGTGTGCCACTCTGCGACACTTCTGGGAGATAAGAAAGCGACTCTTCCTGGAGATAAGAATGCGTTTCTTCCTGGCAATAAAAAAGCGATTCTTCCAGGAGATACGAATGAGTTAATGAGTCTCTTATGCGGGAGGATACGATTTTTTATTTTTATTATTCCGAAAAACAACAAATTAAACAAACTTGTATTTTTTTATTACAAATTTTTACTAACGGGGACTGGAACTCGGGGCCCTTAAACTGAAACACGTTTGGAACGACGCCTTAGACGGCTGCGCCACGCCGCACATGAAATGTTACTTGTATTGAATAAGATGTACTTTTATTGAAAACATACACCAATTTTTGCTTGCTTGTAATTCTCAAGAACGAAATCCATTCTCAGCCCATATAAATAGTGAAATTGAAATTTGCGACGAGTATCGCATTCATATCTTCAAGGCGATATTTTAGCGATATATCGCCAATCTACCGATTGGACGAAAAAACGCGATACCACATATCGCTTATTTATCCCTTGTATGTGAAGAATGCGATACCCTTTGTATTTTGTTAGTGTAAATCGCCAAACTACAGAAAACTCTCCCCTCAAACTATCGCCAAACTCTCTTTTTGACGATAGAGATAAGGAACCCGACAAAATGTTTGCAGGGAAACGTCAAAGAGAAAGTTCAATTTTTTTTTGAGTGTATTGTGTTTAGTTGACTTTTCGTAACCGATGCTCGTTGAGTAAAAAGGGTGTACTAAATAACAAACAAAGGAAAGCTTCTCCGACCCAAACGGTAAACAGACCGACTTTCATTAAAATCGGATAAAATATAGCAGATATATTGAAAGTTTAGCTTCCGTCGTATTTTTTTGGAAACAGCATGCATCTGCCAACTTGATGTTCGTTGATATATGTATGTATGTACATTAGAACCCGTTAAAACTAGACTTTTTTACTTTTGTTTTTTTTACGCATACTATACAACAAAAAGCATCAGATAGGTGGGTCAAACCATGACCTTACAAATTTCATATTCAGGAGGTGCAATCTAACATATCTATATATATGTAAAGGTTATTAAATACTTCTTCCCCTGCGTAAGGGTCCATCGAAGTCGGACACAGACGCTTTAACTTACGATCTCGATTTTGTTGTCGTCGGCACTAAAATCTAAAATTAGCCCTTAGACTTGTGTATTCTTTTTGTATGATATGTTGGCAAGATTCCAAATATTTTGCAAATTATTCGCTTTGCTCTGACCTTTCTTTGTTTTCTGGTAAAACTTAATATGAAAACCAGCTGATCAATAGACGCTTATTTACTTATATACAATTTAATAAATCTCAGCCATCCCAGCTGACAAGTTCAAGACTGTCAAGTTCTGTCTTGAACTTGTCAAGTTCAAGGTTGACATTTGCATTGTTTACATTTTGTTGTTGGTGCTGCTGCTTTTAAAACAGACATCGTGAATGCAAAAGTTAACGCAGTGCACATATTTGTCAATTAGCCAACAATTAATCAGATCCAACATCTGCTCTCAATTTCAGTCTGCTGCCAAAGATCATTAATGGTGGGATAGCGGGCATTATTGGCGTGACATGTGTGTTCCCGTTGGATCTGGTCAAGACGCGGTTGCAGAACCAGCAAATCGGTCCGAATGGCGAACGCATGTACAACAGCATGTAAGTGGATATACATATGTGTACAAATAATGTTCCCTTAAAAATCAATATCGACATTCGTCTCCAGGTTCGATTGCTTCCGCAAGACATATGCCGCCGAAGGATATTTTGGGATGTATCGCGGCTCCGGCGTGAATATTCTTCTTATCACTCCCGAGAAGGCCATCAAACTGACGGCCAATGACTATTTCCGTCACAAACTGACCACCAAGGATGGTAAACTGCCTATCAGCAGCCAAATGGTAGCCGGCGGTTTGGCTGGTGCATTCCAAATCGTTGTTACCACTCCCATGGAGTTGCTTAAGATTCAGATGCAGGATGCGGGGCGTGTGGCGGCTGCGGCCAAATTGGCTGGAAAGACGGTGGAGAAGGTATCGGCCACCCAGTTGGCCTCACAATTGCTAAAAGAGAAGGGCATCTTTGGCCTGTACAAGGGCATTGGAGCTACCGGACTGCGAGATGTTACGTTTTCGGTTATATACTTCCCATTGTTTGCCACGCTCAATGATTTGGGACCGAGGCGCAAGGATGGCTCTGGCGAGGCTGTGTTTTGGTGGGTCTGAGAGATGACAGAAGCATTCGTAAACTAATTGGTGTTCTTTTCAGGTGTTCCTTCCTGGCAGGATTGGCGGCTGGGTCGACAGCAGCCTTGGCTGTCAATCCTTTCGATGTGGTCAAGACCCGTCTGCAGGCGATCAAAAAGGCCGATGGCGAAAAAGAATTCAAGGGCATTTCTGATTGCATTAGGTAAGACTTTAGTCCCATTATTTGAATATTTTAATTAATACATTTTTCGCCCACTAGCAAAACGCTGAAGCATGAAGGGCCCACGGCGTTCTTTAAGGGTGGTCTCTGCCGTATGATTGTGATTGCTCCTTTGTTTGGCATTGCGCAAACCGTTTACTATTTGGGTGTGGCTGAGGGTCTACTGGGTGTGGAGAAGAAGTAAATGGAATGCATTTTTAGGTCCGATTTCACATCTCCTACATAGCACTATCAGTCACATAACCTAATATCTAGCAGATGTGAAGTCGGCCCTAAATGCTTGTACTTCTTCTGTTTTTTAAATGTTGTTAAAGCTGTCTATGAAAATCTGATTGTAAATTCTCAAATGTAAGCGCAAAGTTCTCTAAGCAATTGTTAAAGTTTTCCCCCCGCTACTCCAACATATACCTATATATCCAATGTAGTATAAATAGTAGATACACATACATATACAGGCACAACCAGAGCTCTTCTAACTCAATGACAATAAGATAAAGCCGAAATTTAATGCTATAATTAATGTGTACAATTTTTTGTTAAGTTTATTACAAATTGTTTTTGTGGTCCAGAACTCTCTAGATATACATAATACATCTCTCTATATATGTATAGATAAATAGAAGGGGGTATGCATTGAACATCCCTTGTATATGATACATTCAAAACCATAACAATTTACAACATTTTTGTTGCTTTTTTAGTAGTTAATTAAATTGCATTTTTTGTTAGCTTAACCTTAACATGAATAGAGCAAATTATATGTAATAAATTACCATTGTGTCCATCTTGTAGATTACTGCAGAAATATCAGGAAACGAAAAAACAACCATAAATCCGATCTTTCCAAATAAATTCCTTGGTAAGTAATATTCGCCGGGTGTGTCGTACGAGTAGTATGTGTGGCAAAAATTCTCTAACTATTGCCGTTCGGATTCGGCGTTAAACTGTAGGTCCCCTTCTCTTGTGCGAAAAATTATATGCACACTCGCCAAGAGATTGAGCCAATTTTACATTTTACAAGTAATTTTCTTGGTTGATTGTTTGGCCATGCTGAAGAAACCATATATGTACGAGTCGAGATCTGACACGTCTTTTAAAATTAAGTTGACTTTTTTAAATACCTAAATGTTCTAAACCAGTGTTGTCCAAGTTGCCAAAAGCCTATCCCGTGGGATAGGCTGCCGACACACGTATAGACAGAGAGAATACGTGTGTTCTGTAAATAGCACGCTCGGCGGCTGGCTCTCTTACGGTGCGCGTGTTCGGCTTTCTGTTTTACTTCAAGAGGCATTTTTTTGGTGGCATTTGTTTGTTGAGACGTCTACTTCGTGTTTCGGCTCTAGACACACAAGCGCAATGTTTGATTGTTTAAGTTGGGCAACACTGTTCTAAGCGTTACCGCATCAGAAATGCAATTTGGTTTTCTGAAAACATTTATCACCGGTTTGGTTAGCCACATAGTTTTTAAAGCTAACTGAATCGCGACTTTGGTTTGGTGGACCTTTTTCAGTATTCGAAGCCAATCAACAACAAAGGGGAAAAATCGATCGCCTTCCTACTAAATTACAAGAACATTTTTTATGGAAATGATTTGCTTTTAACCGTTTGACTTGCAACTGGTTTTGTAATCCTAATATTGAAATTCTGATTATCGCAACGGCGATGGGCAGTACTTACACAGTTCGTCTGGATCCACACTAAAAATATATATTTAAAAATATACCAACTGTGTCAGGTACAGAGTCGGGTTTGAGAGAAGTTCCTAGTAAGAGTTTCTTACTTCTTTTTCTTACTTTTTGAACACAGTAGTACTTATGGAAACTGTTTAACGTGATTTAGTGAAATATATCCAAATACCTAAAATTCAAGTGTTTTTGTATGTAGTCTGTGTTATTCTGTTTTTTTCCAAAATTTAAATTTGTGTTAAATAATGTCCAACAAGCAAATTACCGGAGGCGGAGGTGGAGGCAATGCACAAAGAAAGCCCGCTCAATTCAAGTAAGATTAGTTTTCCAAGTGGCCTCCTCCACATTTTTAATATTATATATTTCCTTTAGTATTCTGCCAAAGATCATTAATGGGGGGATAGCGGGCATTGTTGGCGTGACATGTATATTTCCCTTAGATTTGGTCAAAACGCGATTGCAGAGTCAACAAATTGGACCCAATGGAGAGCGCATGTACAGTAGCATGTAAGCGGACTCGCCATCTCATAGGCATTCTTCCTCTTTACAATTTGACTCCTCCGCAGCTTTGATTGCTTGCGCAAAACCATTGCCTCTGAAGGCTTTTTTGGCATGTATCGTGGCTCGGCGGTCAACATACTACTCATCACACCGGAGAAGGCCATTAAATTGGCGGCCAACGATTATTTTCGCTTTCATCTGGCCTCGGACGATGGTAAATTGACACTGCCCAAGCAGGGTCTAGCTGGTGGATTGGCAGGAGCATTTCAAATAATTGTGACCACACCTATGGAACTGTTAAAAATTCAAATGCAGGATGCTGGACGCATAGCTAGCGTAGCTCGTGCCTCTGGCCGGGAGGTAGAAAAGATCACAGCCTCACAGATAGCCAAACAGCTGGTCAGGGAGAAGGGGATTTTTGGTTTGTACAAGGGAGTGGGTGCCACTGCAGTTAGGGATATTAGCTTCTCTGTGGTATATTTTCCGCTCATGGCCACTATTAACAATGAGGGACCCCGTAAGACAGATGGATCCGGTGAGGCTGTGTTTTATTGGTCGTTGCTGGCTGGCTTGGTAGCTGGAATGACGGCTGCGTTTCTGGTCACTCCACTCGATGTGATAAAGACGCGTCTGCAGGGCATTAAAAAAATCGATGGTGATAAAGAGTTCGATGGGATTGTGGATTGTGTTGGAAAGACTCTCAAGTATGAGGGAGTGCCCGCCTTCTTTAAGGGCGGCCTGTGTCGAATTATGGTAATAGCACCATTGTTTGGACTTGCTCAGATGGTATACTTTCTTGGTGTGGGCGAGCGTCTTTTGAACGTTGAGCAAACGAAATCTGTGTAGTGTAGTGTTTGTTTTTAGTGAAACGATAAATTTATTGTATATATTCAAAAACTGTTGGATCATCTTTGCACGCAAAAATCAAGTGGGAAAGTGCGAAGATGTATGCTCAAATGTATGTATTTTCCTGATGCAGTAGCACAGAGTCTGGCGCGTCCCAGTCTAAAGTGTTAAAAACAGCGGTCTGCGGCAGCGACGTCGACAAACCGACAGTATACGAGCTTATACTGCTCTCTTTTGCAACAACAAAGAAGTGCTAAGAGAGCGCGCTCTCACGTGGCCGCAGCCCCTGCAGTAGCAGTAAAAATCGGCGCATCCGCAATGAACTTTTGTTCCAATCTATAACAATTCTTGCTGGTTACTAAATATGTTTAGCAAGTACGAGCTACCTATCTAGAAAACTAATAGATAGAAGTTTTTTCCCAATTGGGGGGGACTTCAGGTCGCCAGAAATCGTGGATAAAATTCATGTAATTACATTGGACGATCGACGAATTAAAGTGCGAGAGCCGAGCCGACTTAACTTAGCGGTTAGTTACATTACGTTTTAGATGAATTTGCCATCCTGGCGATGGGTACCGCGATTGCTGAAAGTCGACCATAATCGCAATAGGAATTTTTAAAAAAATTACCTACAAAAGTAGCCAAGGAAGGTACCATTAGTTTTGAGACCTCATTTTAGAGGTATTATAGACTGGAAATACTTCATTCGGAAGGTTTACATAGAAACTGATGTTCTGTTATTGGAGGTCCTGGAAAAACAGTGGAAATATTTAGTATTTATATGTGAACAATTAAAAATGCGCCCCAGGCAAAAAAAAACAGACAAAAGTTGTCTAGTATAGTATATATAGATCGAGACCCAACTCGACTTATGTGACAGTCTAGGTTTGTTTGTGTACGTCATAGGCCGTTCTCACAGGGCTCGTATCGTCATTGTAACGTATGCAACGTGATGTTCGAGAGGTATACGAATCAATTTCGCAAAGGAAAAATCGCTCACGACTCGTCCGCTCTGTGTCATTGTAACATGCATGCTGCATAACGAATATCTTTATTTTTATATTTTTCTTGAAAATGTATGAAAAAAGATTTTGTAAGGAAGCTATATCTAAATGATGTCCGATTGGCAACTAAGAACATAATTTAAAACCTAATTTACACATAAAAATAATGGTATTCAAAAATATTTACAAAAAATGCGATTTTTTCTATAAATAGCATGAAAAAAGCTATATCTAAATGATGTCCGATTGGCCGAAACTTGAAAAATCTTGAGAAATCTGAAAACAGCTAAAAAATAAGTTTGATAAAAATTTGGCATCTTACACTAACTTTTGTGTGATTTCGGGTGCAATAAAGGTAACACAAGGTGTGAAAAATTTTTAAAATATAAAAATTGTACCTAAACCTTGACCGATTAAATTGTAGTTTTGAAAAACGGTTGAGCATTACATTATATAGATTCTGACAAAAAGCTTTATTAATATGGCTTACAGGTGCTTGATGGGAAACATATCTTACGAATTTTTGACTTTAGCGCTCTATAGCTCTGGAACTAGTTAATCAATTTTAATAAACTCTTAACTATATAAGGCCTTGATTTTTTATCAGACAAAAAAAATTTACTCAAAATTTTGAGCGGTGCGTTTTGTCCAAGGCAAAACGATTCTGGACCACTGTGCGTCGTACGCACTTAAAGTGAAATAAAAGTCAAATTAAACATTTTTTACTTTATCTTAAACCACTTTCGGAACACTTTATTTTGTGGTAAATTAGAGAGCAGACCTAGTAGTGCTTCCAAGATACAGCCAATCAAAAAGTGATTTGCACGTGACCAAAAATGAAAGTGGTATTTCTGGCCCTTAATATAAAAGCAAATATAAGCTAAATCTTCCAAAACTATTTAGAGCGACTAATTTTAAAATGTTGAATAATTTTACTGTAAATTAGAATTAATTTGTTAGAAAAATTTCCTTTATTTTTATACACTTGAAAAGTGTATTATAATTCTGCCCAGAAGTGTGTAACGCTTAGAAGGAGTCATCTGGAAATCAGTGGAGTCACCAAATTTGAAAATGTTCATATATGTACATTAAATCGGACATCAAAACAACCAATTGGAAAAAAGGAGGTCTCGGCATTCCCAAAGCTAATATTTGTTGTATAATTAATAATTGTGAAAATCAAATCAAATTTGCACATACTTAGTATACTCTGTGCACCTTGGGTACAGAGTATAAAAATAAATAGAATCCACACCTCCCGGTCACAAATCCCTTTACCGTCTAAAAAATGCTTAAAACGCGGAACAGATTGAATGGTCGAGAAAAACGATGATTCATCAACTTATTTTTAGTGACAAAGGATAAAAGGAGGGGGAAAACCCCAAAAAGAAATGACAAAAAGTGCAGTGCGATTTTTTTCACAAACATGCCATATTACGCCCGCAAGAAAAGAAATATTTGGAATATTTATGCAAATTCCGATTCCCGCGATTTAAAACAGTTTTTGCCTACGGCGGGTGTGGAAATAAAGTTGTAAGAGTTAAAAAAAAAATTTAGACCATATAAATTAAATTGTATTTTGCTTAGCTTTTGCTTAGCTGTTCCAACCAGCAACGCTCCCACCCCTCCATGCAGCGATTTGGCTTTATCAGCTACCCTAATATAGAAGCCTTGTCGGTCGGCTTACTCCTGTTGGTTATATAATCTTTAATAGCGCACTGTTGAATGGTGAAAGGGTGACAGAGAACTGAATGAGGCGGAGGATACACAAGAACTTAAAACCTATAGAAAGCTGAACTCTTGCTGCGAGAGAGAACAAATTGTGTTGCCAGATGTGACATATTTAGCTTACATGATAGTAACGATCTTTTACTTTCAACAACTCCACACTTGGCAACATACTCCTTCTCTCCCCTCCAAGAACTCTTACACCAACATATTTAGTTTCGTTATAATCATTTAATTATATATGTGAGTTTACACCTTCATAAATTGCTTCTTTGCATTCTTTATATAAATTAAGTCAAATTAGCTTCTCCTGTTTTTTATGAAACCGTACGGGCCAAGCAATCCTTTCTACTGCCTAAAAGTCATCGCATACGCCAGTAAATCTTAAGTCAGCTATCCTAGACCATACCCTAAGGAGCTCCAATGGGAAAGATCGGGACGCTAATTTTCCAATATGGACATGAGGGAATCTATGGTTAGGCAAAAAAAAGATTCCTGGGTATCGCGCAGTATTTACACGGTTTTTAGGGGAATATGTGTATGTAAGTGTATGAATATGTAAATATATGTGTGATTTTTATACCCGTTACTCGTAGAGTAAAAGGGTATACTAAAGTCGTGCAAATGTATGTAACACGCAGAAGGAATCATTTCCGACCATATAAAGTATATATATTCTTGATCAGCATCAACAGCCGAGTCGATATAGCCATGTCCGTCTGTCCGTCCGTCCGTCTGTCTGTATGAACACCTAGATCTCAGAGACTAGAAGAGCTAGAGCAACCAAGTTTGAAATCTAGACTCCTATTGTCTGCACGCAGATCAAGTTTATTTCAAATTTTTACCACGTCCCCCCGCCCCCACAATACAAAATGTTGAATAACTCCCACAATTTTTAATATGTCGATCTGAAATTTAAAACGTACATTCATATTCACAATATCTATAAACCCTGAAATCATCAAGATCGGATGATAAATAGCCGAGTAAAAAATGTTGCATACTTTTCGGCTGTCCCAGCTCAGGCTCTCAGGAAGGCTATTAAACATTTGTTTCCATGAGTAACGGGTATATCGAAGTCGGTTAGAGCCGACTTTAACTTACGCTCTCGTCTTATATACAGTGCCGCTCAACTGAATAGGTTTGACTTTTTTTTTAAGGTTTGAAACGTTGTATCTCTGTAACAAGCACTCCGATTTAAGCGAAATAAATTTTGTTGTATAAAGAAATCAGTCATTTGTGAAATAGCAATGTTTCTGTTCTGTTAGTTTTTATATAATTTTTATTATTTTATCAAAAACAGCTAAAAATCTCAATTTTTTTGGCTCAACTGAATAGGTTTGACCACTAAAACTATTAAACAAAAGTATATAAAGCAAAATTTCAAGGCACTGGGTAACTTAAATAATAAAGGACACTGTTTTAGCATTATTTAGTATTTGGTATGCCCACCCTTGTTCTTAATTCTTTCAAACATTAGGTTTGGTAAGGAATCATAATATTTTTCAATTTCATTTAGTGAAATTGTTGACCAGACTTTTTTCATTGCTTTAACTAGGGTCCCAGAGTCACTAAATTGTCTTCCTCCTTCGTAAAAAGCCTTTTGGAGCAGAGTCTTGTACACATTTGCGTTCATCTTCGAGGTGACAAACTGGAGCTCGCATGTTCCATAAAACGATATTCCATATTCCTCCACCTGCACAAGAGTGATGATGACTTGAAAAACATTCTTCCTTTCGCATATCGTGGAAATAGTAATTATAGCCATTTCGTCGGAGAAGACCACCGTCTTCCACTTCTTGTTCCACGTCATGTGTTCTCGGGCAAATCATTGTCGTGCTTCTTAGGAGCATCATTGAGAGTTGGTTTTTTTTTTATTTTCAAATCTCTTCAAGTGTTTGGCGCTTCGAATAATTCGTTTTACCGTGGCCACACTAGCATTTACGCCGCATTCTTCCCTAATTTTACCAGCAGAAAGGTGGAAATTTAAGGCAGTTCGTAGGATAATATCGAATTTACACTGCGGTCGTACGACTTTTTTTGCGGCTACGACCTTTTAGTTGTTTACATTGATCGAACAGTCGCAAACGTCAATCAGCTGTTTTTTGCTTACTTTAAATTAAATTGGAATTTCGGTGTTAAATTTTGAACATTTGCCTTTAAAATGGAAAATAACATTTTTTACGAGATTACAGAGATGCATATGGATGTGAATATAATTGAAAACTGGGCTTGTGAGGATGAAATGTTTTTGGAAAATTTCCTTAATCGCAATTTAATGGGAGCAATGGCAATAGACAGCCCCGTTGAGGACGACATCAATCTGCTGACCCGAATCAGCATTGCACATCATAATGCAATCCAGTCGCAACAAAGATGTGCCTAGAGACACACCCATCACTTTATATATACGGCTCTCGCTATAATCGACTATGAATCGACTCCTCCTACACATCCGGCTTGTGTTTAATAGCTATGTGAATGAATCCTGTGATATCTACGCCAGCTGTTGACGCCTTTGCAACTAATACGTGAGACCACTGAGTCGGATGAGGAGCATGAGCCGGTACTGGCCACAGCAAAATCCATGGAGATTAAGCCGAAGGCGGTGACAACGGCCACGGTCGCGGCTATGACGAGTACACAGGGCGGCGAACCGAAATATGGGACTGCATCACATTAGCCACCAGCTATGTGACTACCAATTAGCATATTATTAATCAGAGCCAACTCTAAGAGTTTTGTGGATGCATGTAACAACAATAATTCCCATTTTAATGAATCATTAGCTAATCTATTGAATTTTTCATTTGAAGAAAAGTTTCGGGTGTTTTTGGGAGGCTGTCCAATTTAAATAATTTTTTCGAATGAACGCGAGTGCATAGTCCGATAGCTATCGATAAAAATTGCACAAGGCTGCCACATTTTTGGGGTAAATACGGTCTGGCAGCACTGCTTTTTTTCGGTCGTAGAGTCTACGACCGTCACAAATTCAAAGCCAACTGCCATAATTTTGTATGACCGGACGACCAGTCTCAGGCTAAAAATTCCAAAAAAGGTCGTACGACCGTAGTGTAAACAGCATATAAGTCGCCTCTCCGATGCTGTTGTTGCATATTTTTTTCCTCCATTCATTTTTTCCATAGTCTGCTTCATTACGGAGAATATTACTCACAACGTTTTGACTTCGACAGATTCAATATAGCCTTATATTTGACATTTTTCAAAATCGGTTAAAGGTTTTCCGCGGCCCATTTTACAAAAAACTGATAGCAGTTGCTTTAAATTTTGGAATACAAAAGAATTCAACTCTTTTCAATCACGCAGTCAATCAAAAAGTGAAGTCAAAAGTGTCAAACCTATTCAGTTGAGCTAAAAAAAATGGAGATTTTTATACCCGTTACTCGTAGAGTAAAAGGGTATACTAAAGTCGTGCAAATGTATGTAACAGGCAGAAGGAATCATTTCCGACCATATAAAGTATATATATTCTTGATCAAGCATCAACAGCCGATTCGATATAGCCATGTCCGTCTGTCCGTCCGTCCGTCTGTCTGTATGAACACCTAGATCTCAGAGACTAGAAGAGCTAGAGCAACCAATTTTGAAATGTAGACTCCTATTGTCTGCACGCAGATCAAGTTTATTTCAAATTTTTGCCACGCCCACCCCCGCCCCCACAATAAAAAATGTTGAATAACTCCCACAATATTTGAGATATCGATCTCAAATTTAAAACTTAAGTTTATATTTGCAACATCTATAAGTCCTCCAATTTCCATCCAGATCGGATGATAAATAGCCGAGTTAAAAAATGTTGCATACTTTTCGGCTGTCTCACCTCAGGCACACAGGATGGCTATTAAACATTTCTATGCATGAGTAACGGGTATATCGAAGTCGGTTAGAGCCGACTTTAACTTCTGCTCTCGTTTGTTATGTTTTTGAAAAACTAATAATAATGATATAAAAACAAATCTAACAGAACCGAAAATTTGCTATTTCACAAATGACTGATTTCTTTATACAACAAAATTTATTTCGCTTAAATCGGAGTGCTTGTTACAAAGATACAACGTTTCAAACCTACAAAAAAAGTCAAACCTATTCAGTTGAGCGGCACTGTAGGTAAATAGGAATCTGTGGACCCTCTATGGATTTGGTGTCCAGAACCATCCAGACTTTTGGTCGGTTTGGGCCCCAGGAACCAAAACAACGTCCAGTGTCTTAATCACTGGGCAATCGGTATAACAAAAAGTCGTGACCGGTCCTAGTGTAGGTACCGGTCCAAGCCGGAAATTATATATATTTTATATATATAACGAGAAGGCCAAGCTAACTTCGTCTGTGCCGAAGTTTTTATACCCTTGCAAAAGCTGTTTTTGAAATTTCGACCGAATTTCGCGAATCTTTTTGAAAACATATCAAATTAACAATCGCCAAGTTTAAGAACGATAAAATTGAAAACAAAAAAGTTTTTCTGACTAAGACTCATTTTCCGACCGATAAGTCCTATGGCAGCCTGAAGATATAGTCATCTGATTTCGACCAAATTTATCAAATAAGTTTGAAAGCGTTTAATATTAACAATCACCGACCTTAAGAACGATTTACTTGAAAACAAAAACATTTTTTTCACTAAGACCCATTTTCCGACCGATCGGTCCTATGGCAGCTATAAGATATAGTCATCCGATTTTGACCAAAGTTTGCAAATCTGTTTGAAAGCATATAATATTAATAATGACCGTGTTTGGGAACGCTAACATTAAGAACAAAAAAGTTTTTCTCACTAAGACCCATTTTTTGACCGATGGTTCCTATGGCAGCTATAAGATATAGTCATCCGATCCGGTCGGTTCCGACATAGCAGCGTGCAGTAAAAAGAAGACTCTGTGCAAAATTTCAGCTCGATAGCTTTAAAACTGAGAGACTAGTTTGCGTAGAAACAGACGGACAGACAGACAGACGGACGGACAAAGCTCAATCGACTCAGCTCGTCGCCCTGATCAAGAATATATATAGTTTATGGGGTCGGAAATGAATATTTCTATGCGTTGCAAACTTCTGGGGCAAAATTATAATACCCTTTGCAAGGGTATAAAAAGACACAGCCGGATACTTTTCTACACTCACAATATTCTTTAATATTTCACACAACAAAATTTTATTTTGGGCGATCGCCACTTTGCTAACTCCTCAGCCGGCTAATAATACTATTCAGACTTAGTCTAGCTCCCACTTCCCATTTGTTCCTGACCTACATCAATGCTCAGGGGGTCATTGGCCGTTTTCAAGGCCTTGCCTCTCTAACTTCGAATTTTAAATTACTCCCCTCCTGCATCGATCTACACCCTCGCTTGCCAACTTCGAACCCTAGATGGCGCTTTATCGGCGCTCTCAAACCTGCACAACTCAATCTCGATAGAAATGCTCATCTACACCCTCGCTTGCCAACTTCGAACCCTAGACGGCGCTTTATCGGCGCTCTCAAACCTGCACAACTCAATCTCGATAGAAATGCATCGATCTACACCCTCGCTTGCCAACTTCGAACCCTAGATGGCGCTTTATCGGCGCTCTCAAACCTGCACAACTCAATCTCGATAGAAATGCCTATCGAAATCGAAACACATTAGCCAAAACAAACAACAAAAATCTTAAATCAATTAAACAAAACTACAAATGCAACATTCTTTCATTTTACACATTAGCCAAAACAAACAACAAAAATCTTAAATCAATTAAACAAAACTACAAATGCAACATTCTTTCATTTTATTTAATTTCAAAGTTTTTATTTTTGTCTATTCAATTATATGCTCGATCGCACTTGCTGTTTGTTTTTGCAAATAAATACAATGAAAATATATTTTACTTGTGAGATAGACTTACGTATGTTTGTTATCCATAAATGGTATTCTAAGTCCATAAATGTGTTCTAAAATGCGCAATCTACATTATTCAGTGTCTTTGTTTTGAAATTTGTAACGTCTTTCCACCTGTTAACGGCATAGCAGAGGCATGTTAAGTGCATAACAGGGTCACAAAAAAAACGAACTAAAAACGTTTAGCTACTGGTCACCACTTTAGTTGAAGTGGTTTTTAAGGTGTAACTAACTTTTTTGATTATTACTCAAATGCTAACAATTTTAGTTTGCGCGTGATTACGACTATTATTAGGGTTGCCAGAGCCGCCACAAACTCCATTGAGTGATGAGACAATAGTTAGTCACGCCGTTCGATTAAAATTAAAATTTGCGCTGCCTCTCAATTTTGTGTGGTTTAAGCGATATTGCCTTATATACATTGTGTAGATACTGTATAGTGCCAGTACGAAATCACAGTGGCTAGAGCGAGACGGACATATTCTCAAATGTACCCAGTGAGAGCGAACAGCTGACTAATTTCTGACTGCGCAATCGTTCAGTCTAGATAACCTACTCTGTGTAGAATGTAGAGATGTACTCGTGAAAAGACTAGTGATAATATATTTCATAAATCAAAGGCATATATAAGTAAATAACCGAGCGAGCAGCTGGGTATTTAAGGAGCACCACAAAATGAACGGAAGGTGAGGCGATGTCCCGCAGTCTTAGGGACCTGCATTCCACTCACCTGACCTGACTTGGTTATATTTTTGCAGCGTTGCCGAGCCCCCCGACTTCCAGGCTGCCACTGCCGCCGCCGCAGCTGCTGCCCGTGCACACATGACCGATACGGATGAATATGAGTGGAGCATGAGCGAGAACGATTGTGGCTTCCTGGATCCTGAAGTGCAACGCACTATGAGAAGTGGCAGCGCGGCCGAGGATATCACCCAATATCCGCTGCATGGCTGGGTAGATGTGACCTCAGAGTTCCATGAGGCTTGCGCCGAGTTGCTTCCCGGTGAACTGGCCCAGGACATGCTGTTTGGCCTGTTCGAGGCCATGTCGGCTATTGAGATTATGGATCCCAAAATGGATGTGGGCATGGGATTTGATAAATTGGATTTACCTCCGCCATCTTTTGAGGCGGCTGTAGCGGTGGGTTGAAGGGGCAATTCTTACAGATGATTTCTTTCTTTGACTTTGAATTTCTGTACAGATGGGCTCGATTAAGCTGGATGATTTGACGCCTTCGGAACTGTTAGGCATATTTGATGCCTTGTTTGCCTGCTTGGTCTCTTGGCTGGAGGGCAACTCTATGGATCAAGTCTTATTCACTTGCCTCTATCTGCATGCTCCAGCCCAGATTAAAGATCAGGCCTTGCGTGTCTTCTGCACTGCCGTGCGCAATCTAATCGTCGTCATCAAGAATATCATAGTCATGGGCGGTGTCAACGAGGAAGAGGACTTTCAACTGTTCGGTAACTCGGCCCTACTTGCCGCCGAGAAGGCTCAACCTGCCACCATAGGTGGGCAGTTGAAGGAGGTGGAGGATGCTTTGGTACGCAAATGTAAACAGTTAGCCTCTCCCGAGGATCTAATGTCGGTGGTGCATCGATTGCGCTTCATGCGGCACCTGTTCCACGCCATCTACCAAGTGGAGCTAATGGCGGGGGCCGATAGCGCAGAGGACGCCATAAATGAGATTTACAAGAATCTAAATGTAGCCGCCGAGCTGTTGCCGCTCATAAGACGCACTCTTGACCGGGGCACTCAGCCTGTGGAGGGTTGTAAGTAGTGGGCTGGCCTTTAAATTCTTATCTACCTGCTCTTTTTCTAGCTGAGGCGCCCAATCCCATGGGCTTCTCGCCGCGCATTCACGACCGCAGCCAACCTCCCACGTTTCCGCGCAGCATCAAGATACGGGATCGTCCCGGCAGTTATCAGTTCCTGGAGGAGATGGTCACACGTTTTAAGTATGCGTGCAAGGTTACACGCCACAAGGATTACTATTCGGCCTTGGTGAGTTTTCGGACTATGTTTAAGTATTTGTGTTAATTTTACCATTTTGTAGAACTTCTTCATCGAGTACAGTCGGAAGTCAGGCCAGTGCATCCTGTCGCGCAGTGTGCTGCAGAGCCTGTTCAGCTCCAGCATACGGCTGGCCTATGGCAAACAACCCATGAAACAATTCCTGCGCCACTCTGTGCAGATCTTCAACTCACCGCCCGTGCTCAATGCCAAACATCCGGTTGCCGCCGATTTCAAGGTACAGCAGCATCTGGAGACCTTCTTTCGCTATTGCATCAACATGAACACCTTTACACAGTTCATACGCATCTGCGGTTTTAATCGGGCCAGGCAGCGCGACAAGTTGGCTCGCCTGATTGAGAATTTTGATACCATTCAGGTGGATGCGGCTCGTCTGGATTCGCTCTTCAATTCGCTGGCCAATGAGCGGGCCCTGGAGGGCAATGAACTGCATGCTACTGCTCTTAAGCACAGCACTCACTTCTCCACTTGGGTTTTGTACAATTGCTTCCGCGCCATGCTTATCTTCTTAATGTCCGGCTTTGAGTTGGAATTGTATGCGGTGCATGAGTTCTTATACATCTACTGGTATCCCTATGAGTTTCTAGTGGGCTTCCTGGTCTCGGCGCTCACTCGCACGGAGAATATACTGCTGGCGCAGGAGGAGTATGCGGAGCATCAGAGCAAGATACAGGCAAATAGCGGAGGAGGTGGTTCTAGCGGCGGCGGTGGTGGTGGCGGGAGTGGTAAGAATCGGGGCAAGGCACCCAAACCCAAGAAGAACAAGAAACAGCAGCGACCCTATCGCGGGGAGATTGTATACTATCATGCCCTGCTAAGCCTCTGCGGGGGCATGTATAAGGCCATGGCCGCTCTGACCAAAGATGGACGCGTACGATTGCCCATGTCCAAGTTTGACAACGAGGAGATACGCTACAATCGACGCTTCCTGCCCTTTGCTACATTGACCAGCCCGCCGCCGGTGGCCTATGCCGAGTTTAAGAACATCCGTGATCACATGATGCGACCCAGCGTGGAGGAGCTATATAGTCTGGCGGCCAAGCATTTTGATCAGGCTCGGAATGTTTTGGAGAGTATACAGAATCCCGAACAGGAGGTGAGTAAACAAGCTCGGGGCTACGAGTGTTTTGCCACTACTTGATTTCTCTCTCTTTCAGCTGCTGGATCTGCTGCAAATTGCTCGAACCAACTTCGTGGTAATGAACGTGCTGGCTCGCGGTCATCAAAAGGGTCTCAAACGTCAGCCCGAATTTGACTTTGCTAAGCATAGCTATTTTCCCATAATCAAGCTGAAATAAACAAATCTCCCGTGTTTCGCAAAAGCAAGAAAATAAAAATTAAAGTGTAATCTGGTTTTGTATTCCGTTGCCACATTCCATAATATCATGCGTGCCCTTTGCACAGTTGTATACCACAAAAGACGTGTAGAGTCATAGGATGTGTCTTATAGGATTATTTGGAATTCAAATCTCCGACCACAAACCTGTCGATCTTCTAGTTGACTGTCCACCATCTTGGCCACATTTATGGTGCACAATCTACTCTGGTTTGAAAGCGAAAAGAAATAAAAAAAATTTTGGAATTTTTTTGGTTAGGAATTAGTACCCGATTGCGTTGCTGCGCTCCCGTTAGTATTTTAAACACAAACGAAGAAGTGAAGCTTACATTACATTACATTACAAATTTGCCATCTATAAAATCTTCATGATAATCTAAACTCAATTTAAAATTTTGCAAATTTCTCGATTTTCTGGACTTTTCGAGCTTCACCATATATCTAGTCACCAGTGTGCATAATAATCTAAACTCATACGAAAATTGAGTAATTTTCGCCATTTTTTACCATCCGTCTATTTACCCGCTTTCATAATAATAAAAACACATAAAATTTTTAAAATTTCACGATTTTTGGAACTTTTTGATCTACACCTACTATTTACCCGAAAATTTACCGCTCTATTTAGCCGTCTATTTTCCATCTGTTTACCCGCCTATTTACCAGTCTGTTTAACCGTCTTTGCGACAATCTTAACTCATATATGAATTTGGCACTTTCCGAGATAATCGGACCTTTTGCGCCTTTGCCTTTTGAGAGTTTGTAATTGCCATTCTGCTATTCAGGGCGGTAACAAATCCAAAATATCAAAGATCTTACAAGTCCGTCCAGCCGTTCTTGGTGTTACACACGACTTTGTTTTATTTCCACATTTCCCCCGAAAGAATTTTCCAAAATCCGATCTTAGTTTTCACTTTCAACCAGAAACTAAAACCAAAACGAATAACGGTTAGGGGTACTGTTTTTGCCGATCGCTTTTTCCCGGTTACGGATATTTTACGGTTGTGGGATATGGAATACGGTTCGGGTTACGGTTATTTGCCTTATTCTGTTTCGGGTTACGGTTACGGTTATTAGTATGATATATTACTTTGACAATTCTTGCAGACAAAAGCGGCCCCATTTGGAATCTTATTTATTCAGTAAATGTACTAAACTCAAATTTCGTATACAGAAATATTTTCGCCTATTTTAAAGTTTAACATTACAAGTTTTAACTAAAAGATAAGAAACTACTTCATTCACAGCAGTTTCATGTTAAGTTTAATTAATTAGATAAATATATTTTAAATTGGTCAACGTATATACCATTTGGCGTTATGTACCTTCATGTTAAAAATGGTTATTCTCAGAAATTACATCTTAATCGAGATTGTAATTACATCTAAATATCATAAAAGCATTTATAGTTTGACTGTCCAAGCGAGTCCTGTGAGGATGCATTATAAATTTTACTACTGAAAACAAACGCTCAACACTTACTTGTGTGGGTGGCACTGCTAGCACAACTTTTGATAATTCAAAACGATCTAGAAATACTGTTGAATTTTTTTCCCACCATTCCAATATGTCTACCTTGCTTAACCATCTTTTTTGTTTTTTTAAATGAAGATGTGAGATTATTGTTAACTAGAACTCATTCATTTTCGGATTTTTTGGACTTGACATCATATAAGCGCCCACTTCACAGCAAAATTTCTTGAATTAGGACTGTTTTCCCCAGATAATTCAATCAAATTAAAGTTAGTCCATTATTTGAGTGTGCAGATTTGATAACAATTTAATACAATTATTTTTCTGCTCTGCAGTTAAAGGAACATTATATCTCGGATCAAGAAAATTCCACATAGGTAAGCATCATTCTCGAACAGACTAAACCCTCTAAATTCTAACTCGTAAGACAAAAGTCTGGCCAATGCTGAGTTGTTGATTCGGATTTCAATTTTGCATTGAATCCAGATAGCATACAAATCAGCAAAAACTAACTGTTTGCACACACAATTCAGTGGTACACAGACGGGTCTTTGACACCCCAAGGATCTGGACTTGGGGTAGCAGGACCTGGGACGAAAAGGTTTGAGTCAATGGGAGAATTTGCAAGCATATTTCAAGCCAAAGTATGTGCTATCTCCCAATATGGGGAAAAACTACCATAATAGAGGAATTGTTATCCTTTCGGATGGCCAAGCAGCGCTCAATGCGCTTAGCAGCAACAAGTTCACCTCTAAGCTTGTCATAGAGACAAAGAACAAATTGGACCAGCTAGTTAGCAGGAACAAGCTGTCCCTACGCTGGATACCGGGACACAAAAACATCCCCGGAAACGAAATGGCTGACGAACTGGCACGCAAGTGTGCAGCCACTGCAGTGGTAGGACCAGAACCCTACTGTGGCATAGGCCAACACAGCATTAGGGAGCTCCTTAGAAAGAAAGAGAATACGCTTAGAACAGCCTCCTGGGTAAACAGCAGGGGCATGAGGCAAGCAAAAGCATTAATAGTGGACCACAACCTGAAAAGGTTTCAGAAATTAATCTAACAAGGAAAGAATGCCCTCAGGATCCTGACAGGGCTCTACACGGGCCACTGCAGGCTGCGGGGTCACCTGT